>CM065387.1:1555000-2155000 GCA_033060915.1 Euryodendron excelsum | reverse complement strand
TGGCAAGAAACCTGCCAGAGTTGTTCACTGCTGTCACCTGTACTCATGAAACACTTCCAGAGATCTTCACATGACTGCTCAAGGTCAAGAGTCTATAAACCAATTATATAATTGAACTCTCTCATGTGAAAGAATTAATCAATCTGATTATCTACCCTTATGATTTAGGTTTGTTGTATTTTTCTCCTGGAATTACAAAAACAACCCGAAACAAAAAAAAAAAAAGGGCAGATTTTGGCATTGCAGTTCTCCCAGATCCAAATCCTAACCCTTGCAGCCTACTAAAAACTATTTCTCACCGCCTACAGATTTTGCAGGAACATATAAGAAATCAGACCATTATAAATCCCAGAATGAAGAATAAAAAACACGATATTGTCTCAATGATTAAGAATTCAACAGATTAATTACCCACCATAATCACACATTGCATAGGAGCACCTGTTTTCACCAGGACACTCCTCAAAACAAGCACCACAGTGGTGAGGATCATATTGAACATCAACACACTTTCCATCACAGCAAACAAGCCCATAAGCACAAGCGTGCCCACACGCCCCACAGTGGTTTGAATCGCTCGTGATATCCTTGCAAAATTTTTGAAAACAACAAGTATTACCTCCCCAGGGGTTCTTCTCGGGGTCCAAGCACACAGCAGGATCATTGGCACACTGAAGAACTCCTTGTCTTCCGCGTAAAGCAGAACGGAAGAAGTTTGTGTGTGTTGTAGCATAAGAACCTGGCATGCCCTTTTGTGCTGCAGCAAGGCCATGGGAAGTTCCTAGTAGGAGAAAGACAATGAAGGGCCAACATTGATTCAAATTGGCTCTGGAAAAGGAGAAAGAAGCAGCATATCCAGAATGGTAGTAATATGCACAAAGCATGGAAATTTGCACTTTTTCAAGAGTACACTTGACATGGGTGATTGGTGTTGTATGATAGGAAAGCCTGAAAGTAGACTTACATTTTTTTTTTTTATATATCTATACATCAGCTGGTAAGCTTTGTCAAATATGTGACACTCAGAACACTCCATTACGTAGAGGGCCAACCTAACATGCTTCAAATTATTCATGAGCATGCATGGAGTGGATGCGAATACGACTTGGTCATATAAATTAGAAGGAAAAGATAAATGCAATACATTTCTTTTCTTCTTCTTTTTTCCTTTTTTTTTTTTGTCTCAGCAAGTCAATGAGAATCTTCTAACTACTCATTTTTCTATTGAAACTAGTAGCCTTGAACTTAGACTATCATAAGCATAAGAAAAGAACATTTACCTCAGCCGGTTGGATATGTCTGAATTAAGTGCTAAACTAATGTATACGAAAATAAAGGATAACACAGTGCACTTCCTAGTCAAGTTTCTCAATGACTAGTCAGTTTGAGTTGCTAAAAGACAGATACTTGTACAGATTTGACCTTCAAGGCTTCAACAGTTAGCATAACCAGGCTGAGATAGTTTTGCCAATACCTTATTTGAATCATTTGAAGTGGACTAAGTCTACAAAACTAACCAAGCTACTCGAGCTCGGCTTGTTAAAAATTCATTCGAGATCAAGTAAACAAGTTAAACACATTTTGAAGCTTAACTGGGATCGATAAGCTTAATGCAATTAAAAAATCAAGCTACTTGAGTTCGGCTCAATTAATGCTCATTTGGGGTCGGCTGAAAGTAAACAAATCAAAGTTGAAAACCTTTTTTTGAAGCTCAATAAGTTTTCAAGCTAAACTTGAACAACCCACTACTCAACTCGACTTGGTTCGTTTACAGCCCTAAAATTGGATTATATGAATCATACTTGGGGAACATAATTGAAATCAGTGACATCTCCCCTATAATATAACAAATCATCATGTTTGATGATACAGGCATAGCCACATACCTTTTTCTTTCTCTTGTCCTGTAAGTGCTTTTCACCTTAACTATTGAACCATGGAGCCAGAGGACATGACAGGATCATCTCAACCAAATACTTTTAGGTTCCATCACTTCTGACAAATGCAATTCATTCATAACATTAACCTGCAAAACATTAATTTGAATTCATAATCAAGGGCTGCATATAAATTTAAAGGGCTCCATCAACAGTTTCTCATAGCACTGCAAGGTAGATATTAATCATCTTGTATAGAACATTAAGGAAAAAGGCAACCATTGAAAATAGAGGGAACTTCACAAGTGAGGTTAGAATTATGAATTTTCATTTCAAGGGAAAGCAAAAATATTCAGCTACTAACAAATATGAAGTTTCTTATAGTAACCATATATTTGGATCTTAGATTTGTGGAGGGGAAAGAAAACGAAAGGGAAAAAAATAGGAAAAAATATGGTAAAGGAAGCTAAATTTCTCGCTTTCTTTTGGTGAGGTTAGGAAAATGAGAAAAAATAAATAGGTATTTATCAAAAGAATTCATTTTTTTATTTGGTTGCCCGTAAAAAATAAATTGCACTAGTAATTTCATTTCTATTTTATTTTTTTTCTCTTTTTGACAAATCCATGATCCAAACATAACACATTAATAAATCCATTCTCAGGTGATAAAATTTTTACTTCAACTACCACAAGTATATACCTTGATCTATCAGATGTGTATGATTATTACTCACATCCATACACCCAACCCATAAATTACAAAATTCTTTTACTATAGTATCCTTTCACTATGACATCAGACAGCGTAGCAAAGTCTGCTCAGAGTGTTTCTAGTAAAGAAATTGCACACTTTTTTATCACCATTAAAGCAATCAATTCACACCATAAAAGCAAACATGTCTGAGTTTGTCTCAAACAAATTTGCCCCCACCCTCCACTCAGAAAGTTCATTGTTTTGAAGATTTTGGAAATAGAACATTTAGACATCATTGCGTTACTGACATACTCATGGAATCCATTTATGTGTGTGCAGTGTGCACATACATACAAATATATACATATACATATATATATAGAGAGAGAGAGAGAGAGAGAAAGAGAGAGGAGTTGACCTTTTTGGAGAATAGAATAGTCTCTCTTCCAGCTCTGACACTGGATAGACGATGGCAGGATTCGCTAGAGGTGAATTGGAAATTTGGAATGGGCCTCCCTCATTTTAGAGCCCGACTCAGACTTTTGGCTGAACTAGGCCTACATTAGCCCAGCCCACGAGGCCTCATTGGTCCAGCCCACAAGGCCTCAGCCCAAAGAAAATGGATTGAGTCCACTAGTCTGAACCTTGGGAATTAATCTCCAATATAATTGTTCCTTTTTTTATTTTTTATAATCAATCCCATTCTAATGTAGTTTTTTTTTTACCGCATATGGCTTTTCTACTATCTTTTAAGATAAAAACTACTAAAAAAAAAAAAACTAATTTAACAATAAATGAAAAAGTTATAAACTAAAATCATACGCCAATAAAAAAAGCGGCATCCAAACAGGCTCAAGGGTGTGTTTGTTTAACAAGAATCAATAGTGGGAATGAGAATCTCATTCCTATTCTACTAATTTCTCATGTTTGGTGCATGATTTTGATAATAGAAATCTCATTCCTACATAAAAGGAGATCCCCATGTACAGTAAGTCCTGATCACCAATCATCATAGGAGCGGTGGTATTCTAAATCCGAATTCCATTTCTATGCTCATTCTATTCAAGGATATCTAGTCAGTCCATAATTAATTCTCCTATATTATCAATCAAATATCAAAATGATAGTAAATTCTCCTAATAAATAAACATTCCTAGGTATGTCCAAATGTTGAAATGAAAAATATGTGATCCCTATTTCATACTCATATGAGGTGCTGATTCAACGAACTCGCATTCCTGACTACCAAACACACCCTAAAAGTAGGGATTTCTCATTTGGCTCCTTTCTTCACATGATATGTCAAGGCAGGTGTCGTGTGGTGGGTTGTTATGTCAAAGTACTGGTTCATTTAGAATTGTCCTCATCGCCTGATTTTGTAGACCCAAGTGCCAATTACACTCTCGATCTTACATTAGGGTTTTAGTAGAGGCTGATATTAATACAAGAGTTAGTCTAATAATCAGCTAGTTTTCATATTAAGCATCAAGTCTCGTTTGATTTCTCCTCATACTTTTTTCATATGAAATTTATGTAGTTTGTGTAGGCAGTGACTGAGCTCAAGGGAGTTGTTTTTTTTTGCTAGATAAAAAAGGTAGGAAAAGGTGATCAGCGTAGTAGCCCTTCTTGGACATAATTATAGGAATTTTTACCCGCTGCGGAATATTCGATTTGAGCCACAATTACTGATCTGAAAAGGGCGAGCCTGTCACTGCAACTCTCCCAAAGTACAAACAATATTTAGTTCCTTCTTAACAGCATCTGTTTGACACAACTACTATTGCAAACGAATTCAAACACGCGACCGTCAAAAGAAGAGCAGAGTTTTTTTTTGCGCTATAGGGTGTCCAGCTGAAGAGCAATTTTTTTTTTTTTTTTACATAACTCGTGTTAGCAGTGACCGAGCTCAAGAGAGTTGTTAATTGAAGGGCTGGATACCCTGTAGCCCAAAAAAAAAAAAAAAAATGATAGAGGGTGATGTTGAAGCTTAAAAACAAAAGCAGAAACAGTTGTTGCCTGATGGGTGGAGTGTAAATGGTTTTTTTTAACTCTGTAGAAAAAAATAATGTAGCATTTTCTATGACCTAGGAAGATTGTTTTTGTCAATTTTTCTTTAAGAAGAGGAATCTTTCTTTAAAAAAGTGAAATTAGGAACTTGTAGAAGGAAAAGTAAGTGTGAATTTTTTTAAAGGAAAAGTTAGTTATTTTTCTCTATTTATTTTGTACAGAAAATAAAAAAAAAATCACTTTCACTCGTTTGATATAAAAAAAAAGATAAAAAACAAATAAGGTAATTATTTTAAAAAGAAGAAAAAATAATGACAAAGCGAGAAGAAAAATAACTTTCACTTGTTTTTAATAGATTTTTTTTTCCTCCCAAACTAGAAAGCAAACAGGAGACTCTTTTTGTTTTCTTTGCAATGATTTAACAACTGAACATGCACTGAAAACTATAATTCATGGGAAATGTTAAACAAGATTCAATGACAAACATATGAATACAAATCTTTTCTTCTTGATTGGCCTTTTTACCTATTTACCCCCACACCATTTGATTTTGACATATATGATATGACTAATGAATTTCAAAGCTAGTGGACTTTGGGGGCATGCTCGTGAACTTAATCTGTCAATGTTTTAGGTTTGCTAATTAGGGTTTTGGAGGAGAGAATTCAAGATATTGTCTCATTCACCCAGATGATAAGGTTTTCATGTGAATGTGCATTCAAAGGTCCAAAAACTGAAGGGTCAATTGGATCACAGAAAAATTCTGTGCCCCGTGACAGACAAATGGAGGGTCCCCCTATCCCATCTGTACTAGGAATCCTATTATGTACATCAAATCAAGAATATTAACCTCTCTCATGGTTTTCACAGTGAAAATTTTATGTCAAGCACATCATTGGACAAAAATAATTTTTCACACAGTTCTGTTTCTGTTTTGTAAAAATAGAATCATCAAAAACATTATCCTTTTCATATAAAAACAGTTTCAGAAACTCAAAAACAAATATTTTTTCAGTTTCTAAATTTGAGATGTTTTCTGAAAAAAATTTCAAAAACAAGTTCGGGGATTGGTTTAACAAACGTAGTTTAGGCAAAAACGATTTTCAGAACCATATTTCCAAATATGGTTTCAATGAATTTTAGAATATTACATAGATCATTTGCTAATATGCAATGAATTTCATGCACACATTGATCCAAGAATGAGAAACATTATACAAATGCAAGTACAGTGTAGATATATCCTCATACAGAACCAGGTTCGCTCTTTGATAGAAACACAAGACACTGGATGGTATCCTAATGGGGTTCTCTCAAGAGGGTCATTGGCAAAGGGGCCTAATAGGGACCAATCAGCAGCACAGAGCTGGGTTAGGTCCCTTTCATGACAGCCTCACAGGGGCTAGCACAATTGGATTCCATCAAACCAAACAAAAGACAATCAAATTGCCTGCCATCCAGCTGCCGCATGGGGAATTTACAAGGCCCACAAGTTCAATGGGGTCCACAAGAGAATCATCTTAGCTCTAACTTGGAAATTTCCATCTGTGAACCTATCTTTGGTAATGTATTCTATGAAAACTACAATGGTGAATGATATTGAACTAGCAGAGAAATTTACAAACAAACATTACACAAAATCCATTCACCATATTGTCCAGCTCACATGATCAACAGTTCTGAGAAGTCAACATGCTATCTGCAGTGCATGTGAGAGGCTATATGCTTGCATGCTTCCAAACTTCTGTTCAGAAAATTGACAATAATACTGTGGATATTTTGATCTTTATGATGTCCAAGCATAAGAGAAGTGTGTAATGTAACAAGAGGCTTAGATTAAGTTTATCAATACAAATGCAGACTCTAAAATGTATACAAATATATATATATATATATATATATATATAATCTCCCAGAAAAAAAAAATGTAAATTACACCCTAATGTCAACCTTTCCAAAGAACCTTAGTTAGTGATCACTGCAAACTGCACCTAAGTCAAATCCATCTGAATATGCCATATATGTATGTTTTCGATCATTTGAAGCTGAAGTTGATATTTAATTTAATGCATGCCAGACTGCCAGTTATCTAAACAAAAACAGGGGAAAAAAAAGAAAATAAGGAAATGCTAGCATTGCTTCATTCATGATATATAATCATGATGGTAACAGACAAATTTATAAATAAAACCTAACCCTGATAAGTACAGCCTACACCATCTTAAAGAGAAATTCTCATGATGTGGTCAATATAAAATATTCTTACTCTTTCTTCTTCCAAAATAGTAAACATCATAAACAGATGAAATAATAAACATGCGTTAGCAAAAATCTATGGAGGACAGTATAATGGTTCACCTTCATGGTTGTAAGATAATAATTCTAATAATGTTTGTTTTCTTATCCATCTCTCCCTCTGATGGAAGCAACCGTCGAATTCTTGTCTGTACCTTCAATAGAGCAATAGAGGGACCAAAGAAGTTTGGAAGTTGGCTAAATCAGCCACGACTCACGAGCAGAAGTTCCAAGCCACCCCACATTCCGCAAGACTCTAATATCTGTCTCCCTTTACTTATCTCCGACAAAGCACCCTTCATCCTCATGAGATCAACATGTCACACAATTCAATGGCTTCCAGCTCTACTTCTTCTCCCTCCTTGTTGGTTTCTTCTCATGATCATGAGGGACCAAACCCTGAAACCATACGAACAGTCGTTGCTTCAATCAATCAACATATATACGAATTCCTTGCAGATTCCAAAACTCGGAAATCTGCAAAATTGAAATGTAGTTCAAAGCTCAAGATCCAGAAGCAAGAATTCTTTGAATTCTCTGAGCACTCAATACTATCAAATCTATACTGGGGTATAGAGAGTGTTGAAGCTGCAATTCAATCAAAATTGCCGGAAGAAAAATCCAGCAGGCTGAAGAATTCAGAGCAAATGCTTCAAGTCCCAGCATTGCTCGATGAGCATGGAGTCACAGCTGGAATTTCAAACAATTTCTTGGTTTGCTACTCCTACTTTTATCTCTCTCTGGTCCGGAAGCTCCAAGGTGATGAGTGGCAGGTGGCATTGCATTTTCTCCAAGCTGTTATAGTCTCCCCAAGATTAGTTCAGACAGTATTTGTACCAAAACTATGCAAAAGTCTATTTCTTTCTTGCACGACATCTGAAAGGCAGGAAATGGGTCCAAAGAGAGGCTCGAAATCGGCATCTCTGATGGGCTTTGATGAGGATGAGATCGGAAAGGCAATAAGGCACATAGCAAGGAGATATAAGGCCTGGTTGACATATTATCAGGTCATGTCATATGGAGAGACTAATCAGCGGCATTCTGGGTGCAGAGATATTGCTTCAGCTGATGTTGAATTGCAATATTACATGTAAGTTTTCTACCTGTGCCTGCATGAATTCTTCAGTTGATATTAATTTTGTCCATCAACTACACCTTGAAATTTTGGAGTTTAAAACTATTCGCTGGTTTTAAGGTGGGGAAACAATTGTGAAACATGGAAATAAATGAGATTTTGCAGAAGCACCAGATTTTTAAAAATATGCCAAAGTAGACCAATCAGAGTGGATCTTAAGAAACTCATGTCATAAAAAAACATGCAGAATATCCATACAAACCAAATTAAGAACTCCATTCAATAAGAACTAACTTCTAAAATTAATATTGATCTGAAGTCCGACAAAACATCTATTTGGTTAGCCAGAAAAATTCAATCATTATTAAGAGCTTATTTGTCTAGAGGAAAGCAAATCTGGAAAAAGCGCATAAAAGCTGATGAATGTGAAGTTAATTCCTAGAATTGTAATGGCGGCCACATATCCAAAAACTTATTTACATCAGAAGATTAAGGGAGACAAATCCTTTCACATTTGATATTAATAGAATCTTTCTCAACAAAGTACGAATTCTAGATTATGCTCAAACTTTCAAGTGGATATCATTTCATTTTGTCATCTCCTGACCTCATATGGCTCATAAAAGTGGGCTGAAACTTACTTGTTGAAGCATAATTACAAAGCATTCCAACAATCCTGCAAGATATTATCATTGTTTGCTGCTTCTGAACAGGAACAGGAACAGCAACAGGAAATCCACAAGCACTGAATCTTCAAATTTACAAGAACTCGGAAACAGATTGCCAAATAGTTATGTAAGCCTTGAATCACCTTCCTCATCCAATTCTAGTGTATTAACCAAATCTGAATACATTTAACCAAACACTATTTCCTCTTATATGCTTCTACATAACATGCATTAAAATGTTATGATCGTATCTTATGTAATCAACGAGTTTGAGGATGCACAAACATAAAAATTATCTTAAAGACACAGTAGTCTAGAAAAGCACACTTAGACACACACCATTGCACTTAAAGTTTTTAAATCGCTAAAAACCTTGATTGAGAATTTCTTATTTTTTCACTTACAAAATTATATAAGGTCAAACTTCTTCTGTATAATAAATTTGTTTTAACTTGCACGTTATGAAAAATAAATGAAATAAAATCAATGCAGTCTGAGAAGGTGCATCCACTTGATCCTCAAGAATGTATAACTCATAACATGGCAGAAGAGTCTAAGGCATCTGATATTATGGAGTTTCAAGAACATATAGAAGCTCATACAGAGTTGTATCAAGTTCATCGTGAGGAAGTAGCAAGAAGCTCAAATATCAAATGTCTTCAAGATTTGCTGACAGAATCCCAGTCTGATACACCAATTTCCGAGGATTCATGCAGCAGCGGTTCTGAAGATGAGGGTAAATTTGAGGTACTTTTCAGTATGTAAAGAAAAAGGCATTGCTCAGTTTTCTTTAATTATTTTCTCTTTCTGGAACTAATTATTCTACAATGCTCACTAATCTCCACAATCAGGTGTGTTCAGAAGACAGTGAAACTGCAAAGAGAACTGTAATAAATGCAGATGATCCACAACCAGAAACTTCTGATCAGTTTGTTTTGCATTCATAACAGTATACAATTTTAGTTTTGATATTTCTGCATTCAGTGAAAATATTTTTCTAAATGTGATAGCACTGACACATACAGGAAGCAGGTGGCACCTTGCTCCACGATGGGTCCAGAATATGCAATATCTTTGCCTCAAGCACCTCGAAATCTAGCACATGAGGAAGCCAATGAGGGATACATTACCAGTCTCTTTTCAGAAAGATGTTACAGATCATTCAGTGATTTCGAGTTATCCATCTTGGAACTCAGACATATGGATTCCAATACTGTATGGAAATGTCACATGGAAAAAGGGACGATTCGAAGGAGGTCACACCAGCATAATCTCCAAAGCTTCAATCATGTAACATCTACAGGTCCAAAGAATTATCGGTTCATCCAGATGGATCACCAAGGAAGTGTTAGGAGTAATCAGAATTCATATTCCCAAAAGAACTCAAATGAATTTTGTTCACATCTGAGAAAAGGCTCTGAAATTGAACTAGTAGGAATATTAGAGAAATCAATTTCAAAGCTATGCTTCTCAGAAGGATACGATGAAGATTACACTGTAGAAGTCGTAAAAATGTATGAAATGCTGTGCAACAAAAGAGGAGTAAAATACAGTGTGTTAAAAGACATGATTTTGGATCAACTGCTTACAGCTATTTCAACTTCCAAAGACATAGGAGTTATAAGGGCATCAGTTTCCATACTTTCAACTCTCGTTTCTGGGAACAAGGCAGTTATAGAAGACATCAGCAAGAATGGTTTACAGTTGTGCAATTTGGCAAGTGCTCTAAAAAGAAATGTGCATGAGGCAGCAATTCTGATTTATTTAATAAATCCACCACCTGCAGAAATTAAGACTTTAGAACTTTTACCAACACTGGTGGAGGTTGTGTGCACTTCAAAGACTAATAAGGGTGGACTAGCATCACTTCTGCCGACACCTTCAGTAGCATCTTTGATGATTATTGAAGTATTAGTGACTGCATTTGATTATGCTACCAATAACATGCACTTGGCTGCAATTAATTCACCCCGAGTCCTTTCTGGGCTCCTGGATGTTGCAAAAAATAACAATTTGGAAGACTTCACCTCTTTGGCAACTATTCTAGTAAGATGCATGCGATTTGATGGACAATGCAGAAAATATGTATCAAAATTTACTCCTATGGCTCCATTTTTCTCTCTCCTAAGAAGTAACCAGGAGCGTGCCAAGTTCATTGCACTAGAATTTTTTCACGAAATCCTTCGTGTGCCACGGTATGAGCAAATGCTTAAAGTCCCGTACTTTTCGTGTTATTATATATATATAGTTCCATGAGAACTGAAGATGAACATTAAGATGATTTTTATAATGTATAAATGTATACATCTCTTGATGCTCAAAAAACTTATTTGAGGCTTTATGAGATCTATTTGTCCTTTTTTAGGTCATCAGCTACCAACTTATTGCAGCAGATGCAAAAAGAAGGAAACATCAACAATCTGCATATATTGCTGCTCCTCATTCAACAATCACAAGCTGAGTACAAACTGCTGGCAGCAAATTTGTTGCTTCAATTAGACACACTGGTAAACTCTTCATTTTTGTAAATTATGATTTTATTTTACTTTTTTCAGGTAATTGTAGTCACCTTCCACTCTAAAATAATGTAGGATCTAATCAAATATGCAACTGTCAAGAAAAAAAACTTCAAAAAATGCTCTTTCCAATAAAATCCTCAAAAATTATATTGGTAAAATTTTATATCTAATATAACATTAGCTGTCGTTCTTAATAGGGAACTCCAGCCTCAGCTCGTAATACATTATGGGAAAACTCGAAATAAATCAAGCAGTCCATGTTTCTCCACAATCGACAGAGGTGTTAACTCACCAAAACAGAAAAGATATATGGCTTAGAGCATAACACACTATAAATCTGGAAACCTGATAGAAATCACAAGCTTAATTAAAATTCAAGTCAGCAACTAACTCCTTAGATATCTTGTAGGACAACAGAGCTGCTTCATTTAGTATCTCAAATTGGTACATCATAGCATATACAAATAAGTATAAGAAGCATTGAATGATGCAGCTATATGATGTGATAATGTTGAACATGGAGATTTCTACTTAGCCTTCCACTGCTACTGGAATCTACTGATGTAACTTGATGACTAACATTCTTCAGGAAGATTCGCTAGATAAAAGTACATATAGAGAAGAGGCAGTGGAGACCCTCCTCAAGTCACTGACATGTGAGGAGAACTCTTCCACACAGCAGTTATCAGCATTCCTTCTATCAAACCTTGGTGGAACATATGCCTGGACAGGGGAACCATATACAGTAGCATGGTTGCTAAAAAAGACAGGTTTGACCACACAGCAACACAGGAATATGATAAGAAACTTCAACTGGTTGGATCAAAGCCTACAGGTGGGTGGTGGTAAAAACCAATTTCTCATAGTCAAACTATTATCTACAGTTAAGGTTGCCTCCATAGACATTATCATAAAACTGTATGAGCTTGCAGGACTCTGGTACAGAAACATGGTGCAGCAAGATCGCAAGGAGTGTCGCCAAAATTGGGGACCCTGTCTTCCATGCTTTGGAAAAGGGACTTAAGAGCAAGATAAAAACGGTTTCTCATGACTGTCTAACAGCTGTTGCATGGGTTGGAAGTGAAATTGCAAGAAGTCCAGATAACTTGAGATATGCCGCATGTGAGATCTTACTAAGTGCAGTCGAGCAATTTTTACATCCAGGGTTGGAGCTTGAAGAAAGACTTTTAGCATGTCTAAGCATCTATAACTATGCTTCTGGGAAAGGTAAGCGACGAGCCTATACTGTCAAAATTTTAGAATAATAAATTCTCCAGAGGAATATAAAGCAGGAGACTAAAAAAATTTTTCAAAAATTCACAATGCAAAATCATCCTTGAGGATCTAACTGGACATATCAAACTTATAGTACAGATGCGAAGATCACCAAAAATTACTAACAACTCTACTCCTTTAGGGATATTATAATGTTTTTGAGAATAAAATTTTAAGTTGTGTTTAACGGAGTTCTTGCCATAAATCTTTGAAATATCATACAAGGTGATTTTAGTATCAACATAAAACCCAATATTTATAACAACACAGATCCCTGTTGCGGGTCTAATCTAGTTATGCAAAGATTTAGCACCAATCAATGAACTGTGCATTTTAATGCTAATGTCACAAAGAATGGATGGAATCAAATGTTTCCATCTCATGGTTAGTCCAAAGCAACCCTCGAGTCAGAAAATATGTCAATAATTGTCATCAGAGATGAAGAAATTAAAAAAAAGAAAGAAAAAAAAGCCATCATGAGCCCAGATACAGATTTGAATAATTAGGACTATGATACTTATTTCCCAATTCCTCCCAAGACCTTATTAGCATTTTGAGTGAGTTATACTTTCTCTTTCGTATTTTATGGAAGATTCTATATAGATCATTCTATGCAGGGATGCAGAAAATACTTCATTTCTCAGAAGGAGTAAGGGAGTCACTGAGACGACTTTCAAACGTAACCTGGATGGCAGAGGAATTACTGAGGGTAGCTGATTATTTTCTGCCCAATCAATGGGTGAGTCTGCTAGTGTGCTTCAACTTTCAGCATTAAATAGGTCTACTATTTCACACATTCTTCCAGCAATACTCTCTTATCTCGTTAGATAATATGCCAGATGTGATCCAGCATGTACTAATACTTTCAGAATTATCCCCATCTTTTACACCAAGTGCCCAAAAGTTTGCATTCAACAATACAAAGCCTGCTTCCTGCACAAACATATACAGATGCTATAAGTACAACTAATATAATAGTGGTAGAAAGCACATAATAATGACAACAGCAACAACCCTTCTCCTTCATTTCACAGTGTTTGGAACACTTGAAAGTGAACCTTCTCTTTAGCATTTTAACTATGTTATCATGCTAAATCATATATCTGAGGAAGAATTGGGCACATAGATTAAATAGCAAACCTGAAGAAAACAACCATACATCAGGCAGGATGACCCACACTACAGCAAGCAGTAAAATCTCTCTGGATATATAATAAAGGTGAATAAAAATGCTTTCCTCATATAGGTGATAGCATAGCCGCTGCTCCATATACAACATTTGTGGCTATTATATCAAAATTGTCATTTACTTTCTTGCTTTTGTTTACTGGAAATATTGATTGTGATAACAAATTCCACTTACTCTCTTGCATGTTTCAATCAATGGTAAGAGCAGCGAATTTCTTGTGTTCATACACAAATTCTGGAAGCAAGTCACAACTACAGTGGAGCCGTAAACACTCTCATCTTCTACAAGGGACAGCTTTGCGGTGGATATGAAGATGGTTCAATTAAGGTAGCAAAGCTGCCATCTGTTACATACTAGAAAGTCACTATTTCTGGTCACTGTATGCTAAGAACTTCAATTGTTTCTTGCAAAGAAAGATGTGAAAAAAGCAAATTTAGAATTAGCATTATATGGGATGGCTCATTTGATACATAACATAGTTGTGGAGGCTTCAACTGCTCCACATTCAGAATAAAAAGAAACTATTTAAGTGTGGTTGTGGTTGTGCTTGTTAAATAGGTATGGGACATCAAGGGACAAACGGCCACACTTGTGGTGGACATGAAGGAGCACAAAAAGGCAGTGACATGTTTTTCGCTTTTTGAACCAGGGGATTGTATGTTGAGTGGATCTGCTGATAAAACAATTAGGGTAACTTTCTAATACTCAGTGACCACTTTATATACTTAAAGTGGATGGATGGGAGAAAACAGAACTTTCTCTGGAACTTCACAGCTTTTCCTTGGTGCAGATTTGGCAAATGGTACATAGGAAACTGGAGTGCATTGAAGTAATAGGAATGAACGAACCAATTCAAAGTTTAGCTGCTTCTAGGAAACTGATTTTTGCAGTTACACAAAGTCATGAGACTAAGGTAATGTTTGTCGTTGCAACTTACATCAAATATTTAGGAAGGGAAAAAATCTTTACTGTGTGTATCTGGGTGAGTGTGTATGTCAGTGCAGCAGCAATCAAAGCTCTATTTATCCTTCAAATTATTTTCGATATAAACATTTAACTCATCTTTTTCAGGTGTTTGATGCATCAAGAAGAGCCAGAGATATTTGCACGGCCAAACATGCAAAGTGTTTAAGAATAACTCATGGGAAGGTTTATGTAGGTTGCATGGATTCAAGCATACAGGTTTGTTTGAGGGACTTGTCTAATACCAAACTCATGCACAAATTAAAATCCTAAGTAACATATAACTCAATCTAGGAGTTGGCTATAACAAATAATTGGGAGCGAGAGATCAGAGCACCGCCAAAGGGTTGGAGAATACAAAGGAGGCCCGTCAATTCAATTGCCGTGTACAAAGATTGCCTATATAGTGCAAGTGCAGCTGTTGAGGGTTCAACTGTCAAGGTAAAGAATATTAATGGTTAATCCAAATAATAAATTAGATTTTTAATGAATTATTGGAGGAATAATGCAGGAATGGAGAAGACGAAGCAAACCCCAAATTTCCATACTGCCAGACAGAGGAACAACTGTGCTGGCAATGGAAGTAGTCGAGGACTTCATATACTTAAACTGCAGTCCATCAACAAGCATTATTCAGGTAATTTTGTGTATTTTCTATGTATATAGCATTTGTTGAGATTGGAAAAGTCAAAGGTACTTGCTATTTGGCATAAAATCCACCAATACGGTCCATTTAATTGAATCACCAAGGTAGGACTTTATGGCTACAATTATGCATCTTGGGGTGCACCAGTGTCGTTGAAGTGGATCATTATTAGGATTGATACCATTAGAGAAATTACATTGCTTCTATTAAGGTATGTACTTAGTTGAGTGGTAGCCTCATCTAACTCCAAATATATTATTGCAACCAGATCTGGTTGAGAGGGACACAGCAGAAAGTTGGAAGATTATCAGCTGGTAGCAAGATAACCAGCCTACTCACTGGCAATGACATTATTCTGTGTGGTACTGAAACGGGGTTAATCAAGGTGTGTTCATTGAATTTATCTGGCTCAAGCTAGTATATGCTAGTTTGTTTAACTGACTGATGGTCTCACCCTAATTCCCTGATCCTCTTTTGACAGGGCTGGATCCCCCTATAGCAGCAGATCTAAAGTAGCCAAATTTGTCAGTGTCTATCTGAAGTACTACACAAAATGTTCATCACATAAAAAGCGAATGTATATAGATATGGAAGAAAAAGGCCAGTAACACACGGTTACTTACAATAGTTACCTTACCTTGACAGAACATCTCCGTGTATATTGCTTGTAGGTCGTGTTTCAAGGTAAAAATATTAATAATAATAATTTCACCTGTAACCTTTGCCTTTACTAGGAAATACTAATGGAATTGATTTTGTTTGAAATTAACACAAACAGTGAAATGATGAAGCCAGAAGAACTCATAAGTTTCCATACGAAAAACAGAAAACTACAGCTCCAACCCAAAATTGCGCAATCCTCACTGTCCAATACTATGTTACCTAGAACCCGAATCGTTCCAGTACATGGAACGGAAACAGGAACGTGATACGCCACATGTTCTGAAATATGGTACTCTAGAGTCTAGGGGTATACTTGTATAAAGTATACTATTAGAATTAAGGTACTTCTAGAAGAATTTTCTTTAACAATTAGATATTTAATAAACATAATTTATGTTTTTTCAAATTAATCATCTAAAATCACATTCTAAGAGTATTACGACATATTTTTTTTGCATATTGTTATGCCAAAATTATATTATTTTTATATATTGGTTCATTATAATTGATTTTTTTTCCTCCTTAGGTGACCTTTAACAATATAAATAGGAAAAAGTTTTGGAATCGCTTTGGATCACTAAATTCACAATTTTGGAAAGCTAGACTATCATTTTTTGAAACGTCGTTCTAAAAACGTAATTCGCTAAGATAGTAAAGTATTATGATAACACAGGTCCAATACTAATCATAATGCCACTTTCAAACACCTAATGGAATACCAACGACCACGAGTTTGAAGTTATACAGGTTTGTACGCATCGCAAAGGGTTATTTTCCACAACATTTGAATTCATTAGGAAGACCACATAACTAAACCACCACTTTAGGGAAACAACCTTAGTGGAGTTATCGATACGATAATATTAGCAAAGGCAGAGATGGATATTGAAAGCAGAGGAGAAACTTCCTTGAACTAAAAGTGTAGCATATTCACAATTACTCAAGCTCAAACCACCTAGCAAGCATACGTGATTCTCCGTGTTTAGCAACTTCATGCTGTGCTATAACTTACACAACAATGGCAAATGGAAACAGGTATACATAATAAATAGCCTACAAGAAGATTCAAGCAATAAATATATATTAGGAATGTTCCAAATTGCTCCAATTAATTAAAAACTACTTGACAAAAACATAAGCTAAGACATCTAATTGAAGCAGCCTCCCAGATTACATTTCCAAATGAAGCAACACACCCAGTATACAATTGGGGTCAGATTAGGATGAATAACTTCTTGTAATAGAATGTAGCCCAACAATATACATTTATATATATATATATATATATATATGTATGCATGTGATTTCAACACCTAATGTTCTGAATTCAGAATTTCCCTGGTAATTGCCAAAGAAGAAATAGTTTAGACACAATTGAAACAATAACAGTAATGCAATCAATCCCAATAACTGAGTGTATCAGAAATAAGATGTTCATTACATGGTTGGGGTAGTGAAGATGAAGGACCTCAAGATTTTGCACAGATCTGCATATGATGAGATTCAATCATCAAGGACTTCACTGATCCTGGAATGCTTGCAGCAAACACCTGTTCAGAATATGATATGTATATCCTGAAATTCTTCCTATTGTGAATTTGAATTTTTGTCATTTCCAAATTACGAGCGGTCCTTTTGGAAAACTAGTATGAGAAAGTTACAATTATAGCCTGTTGTAAATTGTGGAAGGGAAGGAAAGGGAATGGAGAGGGAAATGGGAAAAAAAAAAGCATTTCTTCGACTCTTGGTTTTACAAAAAAAATGAAAAGGAAGTGGAGGGAAAAAAAAATTTTATTTGAAATTTGAAAGAGAAAAGAAAGTGGAAAGAGAAAAGAGAGAGATTATTTTTCTCTTTTTTTTCACTTATTTCTTCGTTATAATTAAACATGGAAAGTCAAAAACATATTTTTCCTCTTTAACGTTTCCTTTTCACGAGTTCCAAATAGGCTACGATGGATAACAAATAATGGTAACGAATTGATTTTCTTCCCTTTCCTTTTGATTGTTTTACGGTTTGTGAAGAGAAAGGTAATGAGAGGGAGAAATGCTTAAGCAAATTGATTTTTTTTATTTTTTATTGTTTGGTCTTGTTAAGAAATTAAAGAAAAAGTAAAACGAAAGTAATTTTTTTGTTTGAAATTCAAAGAAAAGAGGGAATAAAATAATAGAGTAAATATAACAAATAAAAGAGGAAATAAAATGAATGGAAAGTGAAAATATTTTCGTATTTTTGTTTTTCTCTTGTCTTCTAAACTATAAATCAACTACTGGAAAGAACAAAAATTTACGAAGAATGGAAATTTGTTGTTTTCCTTTCGTATTCCTTCTTTTTCTCAAGTTCTAAACCAACAGAGAAAAAGAAAGAAAAAAAGTAAAATTTACTTTCTTTGGTTTATGGTTTATGAAGGAATAAAAAAATCTACAAAAAAGCAAAATTATTTTTCTTCATTTTTAATTCTATAGCTAGAGCCAAGAAAACGGCATTGCTAAAGCATTTTTGAAAATAAAAATAAAGTTTTAGGATATGAAAAAAAAAAGGAAAATAACTGGTCATAAGAAATAAGGGGAGAAATTGGTAATTATCAACTCTGGCTTGCTCTCTCCTAACGGAATTCTCAGTACTCAACCCTATAATACGAGAATGTAGAGTTTTGTGACATCAATCACATTAATTTATTAATAAAATAAACTTTTTAAAAAAATAAATTTGCACACCACGAAATTTGACACACGTACCAAATGTTGAGAGAGATTAAAAAAATGAGTCATACAATGTTATACTTTTCCTCCATTGTTGTCCTTTTAGGCTCTACAAAATCCAAACAGGAAATTATGAATAAAAATTTTATTTTATATTATTTTATCTCCAAATTATACGATCTAAACACAATGAGATATATATTTTGTGGTCAACAATACAACTTAAAAAAAATAAAAAGAAAGAGACACACTTAAGCAGATGTTACGACAGATGACACTTGACGTGGCAGCAATTAGACGGTACCTGATCGTCAGCCGCGTCTGTCCGTAACAACCCTCTTGGTTGTAAACAAAATAAGAGTAATACTTGAAAATTTATTTTATAGAAATTTTTTCTTTGGCCAAATATATTTTTTTTACTTTTCAGATAGTTTTTTGTAACATTATAATTATATTATGCAATATTGATGGAAATTGAAAAAAAATTATTTTTCCACATAAACATGTATTTAGATTTTTTTTATTATCTAAAAGGTAACTCAACATAAAACCATGCACGGCCAGAAGAGCAAAGGCTCATTCCAACAACTCTTCAAAAGTATAAGTTTGGCGTAGACTTACATAGTTATATTCCGTGAACCAAAGTTCAGACAAAGGTTGCAGATACATGCATTTAGAAACAAAGTTATAAAACTAATAAGAAAATTAACCTTGCCATTACGTCTTAGAAAAAGAATCCATCGAGACAATAGCTCTTATGATTTTGGGTATTAATTCTATTATGATTTTTTGTCGTTCTGTGCATTTAATAAATTTTTTATTGTAAAACTTAAATTTGAATGAAAAATGTTTGTCAAAAAGCGCAAAATATATAAAGTGAAATGTTATTCGCAGTCGTAATTGTGGATCAGTCATCACTTCATGTGTACCACATTAAGTGGAAGACTCACTTGATGTGACACACGTCAGGTGCAGGATGACTAATAATACAAAAAAATTATTCTATGCTCTTGGATCAACACATGATCTTGCTCTTTCTCTTTCTCTTTATAATGGGCCAAATACTTTACTATAGAAGGATGGAGCAATGTCATGTGGTGCTTTTAGGGCTAACTCAAATTCAATACAACGTGGCACTTTTCGAGCAACTCACGACAATTCAAGGCCCAAAGCAATATTTTAAAATGAGGCCTTTTACATTTTTATATTTGTTATAAATAATTTATATTAGATTTCTTTGGTTCAACTAATGCTTTCATATTCTAAAATTAATTAACTAGTATGTTGATTATGGTTATTCTTTTTCTAACAAATATTATTATTTTTTTGTTTGAACTACATTCCTTTTTTTTTTTTTTAACAAAAAAAGAAGAAGATGTAGAAACAATATAAAGCCCTTAACTATAATTGATTTTGGGCTTTCTTTTTGTCTAGCATTTTTTTTCCTCATATTGAAGGAGACTATTTTGTCAAAAAAAATATATATATATATTGAACTAGGACCTTAACAATAGCATGTAAGTTTGAATTTTTATTTATGCCATTTATACATTTATTTATTGATTAAATTGGTGTTTTTCCTTTGAAGTTTATTTGTGTAAGTGGTTTTGAATTTTCTTTTTTTAACGAATCTTTTTTTTTTTACCAAGGTCAAGGCTTTTTTTCCCAAAAAAAAAAGTTAAAAATTGTATAAAACCTTTAGCAAACCATAAAAATTTGAGGATATAAAGTGACCACCTTAATCGCCTAGCATTGAGTTGGTCTTGGCGCTCTAAAAAACACAAATTCTCCAAAAATAAAAGGAGAAAATATTAGTTATAACAAGCCAACGATATGAAATCACATAATCATTTGAAACTATAATTATTGTGAGTGCTGCCTATAAAAAAAATGATTATTGTGAGTGTTATATTACTGTAATATATATTCTAAAATGAAAAAAAAAAAATTTAACATGGTTGTGTAACTCTAATTTATTGGCTGGTTGTACCTTAATGTGGCAGATCGATCGTAGACAATATTTTATCGAATAGAGTCGAGTAGTAATCAAACATTTGCCAGCCTAGGTGACTGTGTGGACCGTCCAATCTCACCACACGAGAACACGATACCACTTCTCGTCTTCTTATACACCCTCACCTACAAAACCAAAATCAAAACCGAAACCAAAACCAAAACGAAAATCAAAACCCTCGCGAAAGAAAAGCAATTAGGAGGAAGAAAAATGGGAATGGGGGAAGAGAAGAACACCGTTGAGTCTATCAGGGAATTGGTCGTCGACCACAAGCTTCGCACCGTTGGTATTCTCTCTCTTCTTGTATATATATATATGTATGTATGTATGTATGTTTGTATTGTTTATATTTGATTTGGGTTTGATTTTGATGGTTTTGGTTTAAAAACATTTGAAGGATGTTTGTGGCTGAGCGGCTTAGCGGGTTCGATCGCCTACAATTGGTCCCAACCCAACATGAAGACCAGCGTTAAGATCATTCACGCTAGGTACGATATTCCCATACCGACCCATATGGAAAAATCTGTTTGTTTCCCGATAAAATTTAGGGGAGAAGAAGGAAATAGAACAGAAAAGATTCAGAAGTTTCTCAACAACAGAATGTACACCTTAGATTGATTTCTGTTATTGTTTGGGATTGTCAAAGCATCAATTGTTCGATTTGGGTTTTTATAATATTATATTTTGAAGTTTTATGCTTTTGTTATTGCACATCCTGCAGCAATAATGATCTTATTTCCTTAGTAATTGTTTTTTTGTCTAAGTATTACATATTTGTAATGCCTCTTCTGTAAGACTGTATCATTATCTGTATATACCCCAAACTAGGTTGAGATTCTCCTTTGGTTGAAACACGATTTAAAACTTTTGTTAGAAGCTTCAGAGTAATGTATGTTGAATCAAAATTTCGGACACTGAATTCTTCCCACCCTCTGTCTTCGCTTTTGCAAAATTCATATTTTATTTGATAAGTAAAAGCAATGATATATATAAAAAAAGCAGCAAAGGGGGCAAACCCTCTAGTGCAAAAAAGAATAGCCTATATATCTGCAGCATATACAAATCATCCAAAACTCAACCAAAGAAGAAAAAATGAAGGGAACAGACTCCCTCAACCACAAAAGGGAAAATGAGAATGATTCCCTTACGCTTGGTTTGGAATCTGGATTTTTGGTTGGAAAAGTAACGGAAAAGAAAAACGCGAGGGAAAATAGAATAAAAATACTATTTTATTTTGTTCTCTTTTCCTTCACCTTTTTCTTTTTCTACCAAAAATCTGGGCTCCAAACAGAGCGTTAAGCTTTTTACGCCTTAGAAACTCTATGGTTGCACTCTCTCCAAATACACCATATAACATCCCAAACCCGTTTCTCTCTCCATCTCGGGCAACAGTGACCCGAACAAACCAAAAGATTTGCCTCCTGAAACCCGTGTATTAGTTTTTGGTAAGGTTGAAATTGCTATTTATTTTGTAGATCTTGAATTTGTCTAGAGAAAGGGAAATAAAATTACTTACACATTCATTTTTTATGGGTAACCAAAAAAAAAAATGATTTTTTTGTAACAAATATCTTTTCATTTTCTTCTCGTTTTCCTAACCCAACCAAATTCAGTAAATAAAATTAGCTTCTTTCACTTCATTACATTTTATACAAAGAATTTCTTAGGTGTCATTGTTTTTTCAAAGGATTGGTAGGGCAACGCTTTGGTGTTTTCTTCATTTATATATGGATGAAGTTACCTTAACTTGACACGTTACGTTTTGGGACCAAGCTGTCAGCTTTTGGCTGGCAACTGATCTACTCATGCATTGGTGTTAGTGATTATAGCTCATGCCCCTCTACGAGGTTACTTTTGCCAAGAGTTTGTGATATGACGTGTTGGTGTTAGCTATCTCAAATCTATGTCACGTGGGAAACAACTTCCACATGGCAACTTAACACAAGACGCAAATACTCTTTAGTTATAATATTCCCTTGTTAAGGAAACCCCCAACAAAAAAGAGAAGAAGAATGCAATCAACACTAAGCTATTTTTAGAATTTCTTTGTGAAATTTGATTCCCGCTACTTTATTTAGTGGCATCATGAATTTAACAACTATTTTGACTTGGAGAAAAACAGGTTGCATGCACAAGCACTGACACTTGCTGCGTTAGCTGGAGCTGCGGTTGTTGAGTACTACGATCACAGGACGGGAGCAAAGCAAGAGCGTGTCGCTAAGCTTCTCAATCTGGATGGACATCCACAGAAAGAATGAGGCTAGGACTTAACCAGAAATTGATGAATGGATGACATATACTGTTCTGGTTAATAAACTTGATTGTAGTCATATTGATAGATGGCATTGTCGGTAGACTGTTGGATTTCTTGCAATTTTCTTATCCTTATAATTTGCTTAAACTTTTACGGAGGATCATCAGTTTTTGTGTCAAGGTTGTTTTATTGGTCATCTTATAAATAATCATTCTAGGTTATAATTCTGGATGGGGCAGCTTGATTTACATATATACTAGTTTCAGTGTCAAATACTACTTCACAAGATTCTTTGTGTAGTTTATGAAATTTGGTTGGCTGGTAAAGGATTTTGAGACCTCATGCTAGCTTGGCAAAAAAGAATGTTCATGTTACTCTATTGTATGTACATGACAAACTAGTTATTTCTGAGCAATGACTAGTCATAGTTGATGGTGTTGGACATTCAACAGAGGCATTTTGGCACTGTATGATATGGTATGTACATGACATACCATTTGGGAATTTTGATTGCATGCCCAATGAGTTGGGGGTCTTGGAGAACAATTTTGTAATTTTATTGTGGTATGTTGTTGGCCTTGTGAAGGAGGCAACTGAAGAATCGAGACTATTTTAATTAATTGGAGGTTTACAATTTTCATATATTTGGGCCCATCTGTTTAGTAACTTTGTACCTTGCAATATGCCAATTATGTTGTGGTAAATACTGATGGGGGACTGATCAAGAATACCTTGACGAGATGACTACTAATTTTTTTGATCACGCTTGAGGTACTTAGAGGAATTGGGAGCAACTGATGGGGACCGATCATGAATCCCCTCATATCGAGAATAGGGCTCTCAAGGTATATGTCAAGTAAGAAGACAATAGAGATTGACCCTAAGAGCTCCAACTGATTTGAGCACGATCGAGTAAACTGCACTGAGCACGACTGAGCAGACCGCGACCGAGCAGACCTCCTGTGATGGTGCCGATCATCTTCTCCCACAACCGCACTAGTGGGGGCTATCATTGACAACCCAATCATGATAACGTGCTACTAACTTCACAACTTCGCATGGAGTAGGGGGTAGTCACCTTCCCTCCATCTGATGCACGTTTAAAGGAGCACCACGTGTGAAGTTAGATAAACATTCTTCCACTATCCTGCCACCAGTCAAGTCTTTCAATGCCACGCTGCCACATGGAGAGACAATCATCTCCCACTATCTTCATGCATGCAACGTCTTTTTACGGCTACCAGGATGTCTATTCATATAAAAGAAAAACTCATCTTCTCAAATGAGGTACGAAAACGACCCTATCCAAAACTTTGTAGAAATATCTCAAAAAATTTTAACTTTGACATCGGAGTGTTCTTAACAGACATCATACTGGTGTCCCTTATCTCTCTTTCCCTCTCAAATTACTAGAGTAACCCGTCGCCGACTTAGAGATTGACGTTACAAGTTTATTGCTTTATCAAATAGCACTAACAAAATTAGATGAGATGGTTGTTGGTCATTCATATTAGTCACATTGGCCAGAAATGAATGCTTGCAAACAAAAACACAAACAAAGAGCCCAAAGAAAATTGATAGAGCCCATTCATTTTAGGAAACCCTAGCCTAACCAGGGCGTTGATATTGGGCCATGATTGGGCTAAGAATCTCGGGCTGGGAGATGAGCCGTAAGCTGTTTTCAATACAACTTAGGCTGGACCTGGACGGGTCGCCAGCCCAACAGACAAAAATCAAAACAACTTTAGAATAAAAGAAGCATGACCTCCTTAGATTGATTTGACGTAGATTTGTTAGGAGTTTCATTCAGTGAGTTTATTACAAAAACTAGTGTTGTTTAATCTAAATTGTGACATGAAAATACTACTTTAGATTTAAAAGTTATGTCTTCAAAATAATATTTTTAAAATTTAGTGTCTTTAAAACACTACTTCTATGATTTAAAGTTTGCTTCATATTTCTATAAAAATTGTTTCGTAGACTCTTTGGGTCTTAAAATGACTAATTCGACTAATTGTATTTAGGTCTCGAGTTAATATTTTTAAAATTCAAATGGACTTAGACTAACTCGAGACTCACCCCCAAGTCGAAAAAAAAAAGTTTAGTGGTCAGGTGGTATTGAGAATTCGATAGTAATCTTTATTAAATGGTGACATGTGTTGAATGAATAAATCAATAATTTAAGTTAGTGGAGTAATAAAGAGACTTTAAAAAAAAAATACTACTTGATAAAATTTAGTTGGTTATTTCCTTAAAAATCTTTATTATTCTTCAAATTTAAGTTGCTACATATTCACTTATCACGTGCTACCATTTTATAAAAATCACTACTGAGTACTCGATACTGATTGACCACTATTTTTTCCCAAGCGGACCTGAATAACAGAATGGGCATAAACCAACTTGAATCCACACGAGTTAGCTCAGTTTCATGGGTTCACTGGTTCGATTTTGAGTTTGGCAAAATGTGACCCGAACTGACCCTACACACATCTGCCTATGTATCTTATATTAGGATTTGAGTCAAAATCTTATTGTTTAAAAGTTAATGCATAATTTTTTAATAGTTTAAATTTATTTATAAAATAGATAAAAATTATTATATTTAAAAAAAATTGTTATAGAGATTTTTTTTATTATTTTAACTCTTTAAATTAAAATCTAAAAAAATAATATTTTTATATCAAAATAAAGAATTTTTTTATTATTTTATCAAATCATTATTTTTTTGGTTTTAATTTAAAGATATAAGATAATAAAAATATTTTTATAATAAAATTTGTATTAAATTTAATAATTTTTTTTACATATTTTACCGGTAAGTTTATTTTTAAATGATGGAGAGGTGATCTAATTTTTGACTCGGACGCCGATGGTAAAGTGTAATTACCCTATGGGCTCAAACCTTTGAACGTCCTCTCGCAAGGCAGCGACCAACTCTAGTGACTCAGGGGTGAGTGGTGGGAGGCGGCGAGAAGCCAAATGCCGGGGCCGGCAATGGATATGGAGCCAGTGGAGCCACAGTCACTGAAGAAGCTCAGTTTAAAATCCCTAAAGCGAGCTCTCGATCTCTTTTCTCCTCTACATGGCCACTTCCCTCCTCCCGACAACGAGAGGTGATGTATATTCACGATTGAAGCCCTAATTTTCACGTTCTTTATTGTAGATTACCGATTTATAACCACGATTTTAGCTCCGTCAATTGCTTAGTTTTGATTTCTCCATTAACGCTTCCAATATTATCTGCTAATTGAATGTGTTTGTGTATATATATATATATTTGTGGTGCAGTAAGAAGATAAGGACGAGCCATAAGGTTAGTGATCCTAAACTAATTCATGAATATAACTATAATGATCTTTGGTTGTCGGGATATATTGGACGGTTTAGTTTTATGAGTTCATAAGTTCTTATGTTTTTGGGTGGAGTAAAATGTTCCAAATTGTATGAATTAAACAAGCACATTATTGGAGAATGAAAAAATTGGAATTTAATATTCGGTTTAGTAAAGAAATGCTATTTGTTCTTCGATTTCTGTATGAGTTCGTGGGTTTTTTTGGGTTTTAATTTATGTTCATTTTAATGTTGAAGTTTAATGTTGAGTATGGAGGGATAAACAGTACAAGTCAACCTCCAACTAATGCCAAATCAGTTGCACAAGATCAAGCTCAGCAAGCTTCCACTCCTTCCAACGCCCTGGCTCTTCCAGGTATTGGAACTTTTTTTTCCCCCTTGAACTTTTCCTGGTCCTGTGACTTTCATACTTAGGTCCTCAGATTGGTGAGACAAATTTTCCTTCAAGGTTTTACAAAATCTTTATGCATTTTCACACACTTGTCTCATTTTGGAATTCTATTTTTGTCTAGCAAAGAACAAATTCTAGCTGAAAGAGAAAAATCAGGAATACGGTTCTGTAAATGCTTTAATTTAAACGACATAAGGTTGTTGATATATTGCCATTTGTTTCCTATTGCTGGAAGATCTTCATGCATGTAGCATAACAAGTGTGCTAGTTTTATTCTGTAAATACATTTAGCGATAGGTTAAGGTGTGTTTGGACTAAGGATTTGGTTATGGAAAAGAAAAGAAAAGAAAAAGGTGAGGAAAAAGAAAACAAAAATCCTCTTTCATTTTGTTCTCTCTTCCCTCACCTTTTCCTTTTCTTTTACTTTTCCTTGGTAAATCCGGGTTCTAAACACAACATGAAGTAATATCTTTTGGGATAGACTTCAAAAGCTCGGATGCAGTTATTTTTGTTTAATTAAGGCTTTGAATTCCTTGTATTGTATGGAAATCAATTCTGGAAGTGCAAACTTGTAGGTGTAGATTTTTGGTTTTGTCACAATACATGTTAGATTGTGGTAGGATTAGGGAACCAAATCAACTGCTAGAGTGGCGACTTAATTATGGGTTAATTGTTCAGAGTCACTTAGTTGATCTCATTCTTAAGAAACAACAAATCATGGGATGCAAACACTTCTAGAGATGAAGTTTGTTTTTAAAGAATTCAGCTCAACTAGTCAGAGAGGTGAGATCAGTGTGCTATTTAGAATAAATATCCCTGTTTTTTCATTCCAAAAAGGTGTGGGTGGAACTGACAGGAATCTACTTGAGTATCTTAAACACATGAAAAATTGAAAACAAGTCTAACTATTTGCAAGTAACGAACCACTTGGTCAGGTACCCCTTCTGAGTGGTTTCAAAAAAAGGCCAAACAATCCACCCAATTAGACTAAAAAAATGTTTCTGGTGCCTTTATTTGGTTTACTATAGGCATCAGATGTGGGTGGAGAAGGGGTAGTGTAGGAGAAATGACATAAATATTGCCTTATCGGGATTGCACCAATATCAATGTTATATTTTGATTCTGTAACCTGCCACAGATATACTCTAAAGTTTCTTGTTCTTTGACTTGGATTGGCTTTTGACTGCAGGTCCTGAAAATTCCAAGGCTCCAAGGAATGGAGGGGCTCAAACTGATTTAATTGTTGGTCCAACTGTGCAACCAAAGGGGTATGCGTGTTCTCTAGTTAATGTTGTCTTTAGGGGTCTGCAATGATAACTCTAGTTTTATCATTTCCCATGTCCCCTGCCAAGTTTTTTTATAGTTCACTCATGTCCCGGATGTCAAATGTTTTGGATGTCTTGCCCAGGATTTTTGTTACTCTAGGAGGTCAATTTCTTAGTTAGCCTTTTTATATAAACTACCATTGAAAGTTTACTACATAATTTAGTGAAGATTTGTGCAATAATCTGCATGGCATGTGTGGTGTATGAAATAAATGACTTAGGAAGGTGAGATTATTAAATATTGGATCCTAGAGCCTAGAGGCATATAGTGCCTCTTTTCTGGTTTCATATGCATAATAGTTACAGTAACCATAACTGTACTCACATTGGGAAACTTTTGCATTGAACTGACCTGGTGCCTATGAATTTTACAACAGACTTGATGCTGGTCTTTCTGGGAAAAGCACTGCCATTGTATCTGCTTCTGGTTCATCTGAAAGGTTCTTGTCTTTCTTCTTTTTGTGCTTTTTCCTTCAGTTTTTAGAGTAAACGATATTAGGGAAAGTAGCTTTCTTTCTACAATTGTACTTCTGTGATTTATGCAGTAACTCATGTTTATGTGCTTACTCTTTAGGAAACTACTGGACTAAACATGCAATAACTCTTTTTAGTTTGGTTCAGGTACGGCTTTGGGCCATCTATGGCATTCAAGAAAAGAAAAATAGTTCTTAACTTATTTTTGAGCTAATAAACAGAGACACGGAGAACGGACACGACATGACACAGACACTTCGTGCAAGATTATCTGACATAAGAAAAACTTCTTAATTTTTTAATCCTATTATTTGAAATCTCCATATACTAGTTGCTTTGCTATGTTGCCTTAGGTCAGTTTCATAATATTTGAGATGGATGAACGACTTTTTGACAGTTTGATTTCATATTCTGGACTTCTGGCATGTATTTGCCATTTCTTAGGACAGATTGAGTTCCTAGAACATTTGGTCCTTTGGCATGTATCTGCCAATTGATTAACATCCATATGCGTGATTCAAAGATGCATTTGTTATCTGCTATAGCATAGTGTTGTACTTAAGGAGCATTGGGTATTGTAATTTATCTTTCATCATCCTCCCAATGAGATACCATTAGGAAATTGAAGTTCATTGGAAGTGTTAATGCTCTAAGCTGCTTAGCCACCCTTTATGTCGTTTTATGGTTGCATGTGGATGGCATTCTCACTTGGTATTAACCTTTTTGTATATTATCTTCCAGGAATCTCTCAACATCAGCCATTATGGAAAGAATTCCTAGCAGATGGCCACGTCCTGTATGGCATCCACCATGGAAGAACTACAGGGTAAGAGCATTCTTGTCCTTGGACTCTCTCTCTCTCTCTCTCTTCTTTAAAGGGGGTAGTGGTGTGTTGTAAGGAGGGGTGGGAGCCAGGGAGTATTTTTAAGTTACTTTTTTCTATTCATCACCTGATTATATGGACTAATTTTTCTTTTTATTGTTACAATTGCCTTATACGTGGGATCAATGTCACATTTAACTCAAATCATTTTGAATTCCAGCAGCTAGCAACTATGACAACTTTATTTCTGTTATATTCCATTAAAAAAAAAAAATACACCTGTGTGGCTCATCTGTTTATATACTTTGTACTTCATTCCAAAACTTAAACCACTGCTTTATTGTTGGTGAGTGGGGACCATGAAGCAGTGTGGTTCAGCAATGCCAATCATCTTTTAAATACTCCTGCTAGGAATCAGGATTGGTTCTAACTGCTTGCAACGAATGCGAAGTAAATTGGTCTTGTTTAGAATAGAAAAAACTAATATTTGTGTCTGTTATAATCCATAATCTGGAGAACATTTAGAGTTTGTTATTCATCAATTATTATTGAATGTACTTTGCAACACAGCTGAGCTGCATCGGTGCCTCTAGTTTTGCATATGGGACTGGGTTGAGAACTAGCAGTTTGATATTTGTGTAAACCGCTCTAGTTGATAAGATCATGAATATATCATGTCTGTCTTTTATCCATTATTTGAATGATAAATCCGCTTTGCATCCATCATTGCAACCGTGGTAGTTCTGAGTACAGATTTTACATTGTCTATATAATTTTTTTTTTTTTTGGGATAAGTAATGTGAGAATAAAATAGAAAAAGACGCCATAGAGGGGGCGAACCCTGTACACCCAACCAAGCCGAAGAGCAGCCTATACATCTATAGGCATATACATATCATCCAAAAAGTCAGCAAAAGAAGTAAAGCAAAAGGGAACATCTTTTCTCAACCAAAAAAAAAGGGAAACGAGAATGATTCCCTTTAAACCTTGAACTGAAGACTCGATTCCTTCAAAGGCTCTGCGGTTTCTTTCATGCCAAATACACCACATAATGCAATGAGGGGCTGCATCCCAGGCTTTCCTGTCTCTCCGGCGCGGGCAACTCCGTCTCCAGCAATTAAAGAATTGGGCCACGGAGGCTGGCATGACCCAATTCACCCCAAAAATAGCGAAAATCAAACATCATATCTCCCTGGCCATCTAGCAGTGAAGCAAGAGGTGATTCACCGACTCGCCATTATTCTTGCACTTGTAGCACCAATCCATTACCCAAAGCCTCCTTTTTCTCAAATTGTCCATTGTGAGGATTGCCTCAAGAGAAGCAGTCCAGACAAAAAATGCCACCTTAAGAGGAGCCTTAGTTTTCCAAATACCTTTCCATGGAGTTGGCAAACCCCCCCTTCCTTGAAGGGAGCAAAAAAAGGAGCAGACAGTAAACGAACCTCCTCTTAAGGGCCTCCAAATCCACTTGTCCTCTCCTTCTCTGATAATGGGATTATCAGAGAGCAACCCAAAGAAAGCTGTCGTGGAATCCACCTCCTAGTCTTGCAAATTCCTCCTGAACTGAGGTGACCAAATTAACTCACCTGAAAGAGTGGAGAAGCAATCCTTCACCTTCACTTGCTTGTCCCTGGCTAACTGAAAAATATTCGGAAACGCATCTTTCAGTGGTCGATGACCACACCAACTATCGAGCCAAAACTTCACCTTGTGCCTATCTCCCACTCTAAAAGAAATAAGCTTAAAGAAATCCTCCCATACTCTCATAATTCCCCTCCACAAGCCTACATTGTAGGGAGAACTAATCACACCAGTAGTCTAACCATCACTGATACAACCATATTTACCTGCTACCACCTTTCTCCACAAACCATTTTCCTCTGTCCCAAACCTCCACAACCACTTGCCTAGTAAAGCTTTATTAAACAACCTGGTCTTCTTTATACCCAAACCCCCTCTATCAATAGGCAAGCACACATTATCCCACCTTGCAAGATGAAACTTGAACTCTTCACCTAAACCTCCCCAGAGAAAATCCCTTTGAAGCTTCTCCAACCTCTTTACTACCGATGAAGGAATCGTGAACAAAGGCATCGCATAGGTAGGAAGGCTTGACAGAGTACTTCTTATAAGAGTTAAGCGCCCCCTTTAGATAAGTACTGCCTCTTCCAGGTTGCCAATCTTTTCTCAACCCTAGCTACTACCCTAGCTACTACCTCGTCCCACACAGCTGAAGCTTTGAAAGAAGCCACAAGCAGTAAAACCCAAATAAGTAATAGGTAAGGAACCTACCTGACACCCCATCACAGCGGCCAGCTCCTCAATGTCTCCAACTTCCCCCACAGGGACAATTTCACTTTGGCCAAATTGATCCGCAAACCTGACGCTGCTTCAAAGAAAAGTAAGACGCATCTCAAGTACCTCAGATTCGTGACAGATGCTTCACAGAAGAAAAAAGGTGTCGTTTGCAAAGAGTAGATGAGACACTGAGACTGGGCTTCCATCCACTAGTAACCCGTGCATCCAACCCTCCCCTACTACTTTTTGAATCACTAAGCTTAGAGCCTCCATGACGAAAATGAATGAAAATGGGGAAAGAGGGTCTCCTTGCCTCAACCCTCTGGAGCTAACAAAAAAACCTTTCGGGACACCATTAACTAACACAGAGAATCTGACTGAAGAAATACAACTCTTCATCCATCTTCTCCATCGATTCCCAAAGCCCATGCTTTCCAAAACATGCATTAAAAAACCCCAACAAATTTGACCAAAGGATTTCTCTATGTCCAACTTGCATAGCACACCTGGTAAGCCCATCTTCAGCTGGGAGTCCACACACTCATTTGCCACCAAAACTGCATCTAGAATTTGGGGACCTTCTACAAAGGCATTCTATGACTCTGAGATCACCAAACCCATCACCTTTTTTAGTCTCCCTGAAAGCACCTTAGAGATGATTTTGTAAATGCTTCCCACTAGACTAATAGGTCTGAAGTCTTTTAGCTCCACTGCACCCCCTATCTTTGGAATCAAGGCAATGAAAGAAGCATTTAAGCTTTTCTCAAAGTCCCCATTAACAAAGAAAGCTTGAATAGTAGACATAATCTCCAATCTCACCATGGACCAACAGTGTTGAAAAAATGCCACAGAAAATCCATCTGGGCCTGGGGCCTTATGCCCATTCAGACTCCTTAGGTCTTCAACAACCTCCTCTTCTAAAAAAGGACGCTCAAGCCATCCATGTTGCTCTGAGATTTGCTTGAAAGCCATTCCAGGCAACAATGGTCTCCAATCCTCTTCCTCTGTGTAAAGATGACTGTAGAAATCCACTATGTTGCTGGCAATATCCTCCTCCCTAGTAATCAACTCACCACCAGTACTCAAACTACTAATATAATTATTCCTACGGTGGGCATTAGCCATTTTATGGAAGAATTTAGTGTTTTTGTCACCTTCACTGATGTAGATGGCTTGAGATTTTTGTCTCCAACAAACTTCCTCCGAAATCAAGAGTCTACCCACTTCGCTCTTCATGACTGCCCTACCCACCTTTTCCTCCTCAAGAAGACCTATCTCACCTTCTTTCTCACCAATCAACTTAATATCTTCTAACAATTTTTATATCCTCACCCCAACCTTTCCAAAGATCTTATTCCAACTCTTCAATTCTTCCTTGAGAAGCTTTAGCTTTACTAGCAAGACAAAAGCTGGGAGAACCATTCACCACATAAGAATCCCACCATCTTTTAACCATCTCCAGAAAACCTTCCTCCTTTAGCCACATATTTTCAAAACGAAAAGGAGCAGGCCCCGATCTCAAACGTCCACTGTCAAGCAAGATGGGAATATGATCTGAGATAGTCTGAGGAAGTCAAGATTGAGAAACATCTGGAAAGTGGTCCTCCCAATCTGGTGGGACCAAAAATCTATCAATCCATGACATAGAAGGATTGACTCTAGAGTTGCACCAAGTGTATTGGCCACCTTGAAGGGGTAGATCCATTAGTTCCTCCGAAACCACAAAGCGAGCAAACCCCCTCATCGCACTAGACACTCCCTCACAACCCAACCTCTCATGAGTGAATCTGATAACATTGAAATCCCCCCCAACACACCAAGGGCAGTTCCAACCAGCTCTATCATCAGCCAACTTGTCCCATAACTTCATTTTGTCATCATCATTCTGAGGCCCATAGACTCCTGAGAAAACCCACTGTAAGCCATCCGCCACATTCCTCAGAAGGCATGAAACAGAGGCTGCACCTATCTTGACATCCACCTTTGTCAACACCCCGGAGTCCCATATAACCCAAATGCCTCCTGCTGTTCCCCCGGCCCCCAAACTGGCCCCCCCACAAGCTCATAACCATCTCTCTGGTAATATCTTCTGACTTGGTTTCCTGAAAGCAGACCAAATCTCCTTTCCACTTCAGTAATGGGTCTTGATGATAGCCCTCTTATCAGGGTCATTGAGGCCCCTAACATTCCAAGAAATTAAGCGTAACTTCATAAGGACACTGGCTGAAACTTATCCCCCACCTCCCTGCCTCCTGCTGAACAGCTTCCTCCTTTGTCATAGTTAACTGCACTAACCAGCTTCTTCAACTCCCTTTCTTTTCTGATTGTAGCTGGGACAAATTTCTTTCTGACTGACAATTGGTTTCTCAATCTCCCTCGCTGTTCAATCTTCTCAAAAAACCTCATTGCCTCCTGCCCGAATCCATCAATGGATGCCCCCATAAATCTACTTAATTTCCTTACCTGCCTAAGCACCCATTCTGAGGTCTCTGCTTCCTTATCCCTTTCTGAAAAATTCTCTGGATCACTGCCCATCACCCATAGATCCTGCTTGTCTGCTTCCAAAGGAGCAAGAGCTGCCAATGGAGTGCAATCGATTGGCTTCAGCCCCTCGACCCTAACCCCTTCGGAAAACACCTCCCCACCCTCCTCTGTAGCCACTACCCGATGCACCCCTCCCACTTGATTGCCCCTTGCAGACGCCTCCTGCGGCTCTGACTCGGAAACTCCCCATGTTAAGGCCTCAAATCTCCCTCCGCAAATTTCTGCCCTACCGGAAGAAGAAAGCCCAGTAACACTCCCCTCCCCCATTGACAAACCCGAGTAGTCTTTAGAGAAATCGTCACATTCATTGCTCAGCCCTTCACGTAACTCCTTCAAAGGCATTCGGTACTGAATCTTCAGGCTAGATTTCACCCTTTCCGTAGCCCTAGAACTCTTCCCCTGCTGATGCGAAGACGTCAAAGTGCCTCTGTGATGATTTAGATTAAACCAGGCTCCATCCTCTGGCGATTTCATCGGTGGCTCCTGCGCAGCAGTGACGGGCCTCTTCCCAGCCCACAGTTCAAGGTCCCTTCTGCCCTGCCCGAAGGAAAATTGTCTCTGAAGCTATGCTTGGGACCAACTAAGTGTTGGGCCTTCTCACCATAAGGGAAGCCTGTATTTAAAGAGTGGCCCAAGCCCTGCCCAGATCTGGCCCATTTGTTTGACCGCAACAGACTGTTCACGTGCCCCTTTTGACGTCGGTAAACCTCACGTGTTGAACCTTGGCTTTTAAATTTTGAATATGGCCCCGTGTTACCCCGTGATGGAGTCCCACGTCTCACGCGATCTGCCATCCTTACAGAGTCAATCACGTGATTCCCTACACCTTTTGCAGACGCGTGAGACTGACCTCCATTCTTCCTCCTTCAATTAACGTTTCGAAACCCTAAATCAGACTGCCCATCATACCTGTAACTGAATATTGCACCCGACTCGGCCCAGATTGGAACGTCAAACTTCCATTGGTCTACTCCAATGGTCACTTTTGCCCATTGAAGGTTCCTCCGATGAGTCGTGTCATCATCAATTTCCAGCAAATCGCCACAAGAATTCCCAATCACTTGGAAAATGCGAGGGCACCACAAAAAAGCAGGAATTAAGTCCTAGAGCCCTGGTCCATATAATGTCAGGCCTAGAGGGCTCCTTATAGCAACCACCAGCCGGATACCACGAATCCAAGAGCACTCTTTACCCATCCATAACCCAATCCTTCTTACTTTTCACCCTCTCGGCTTCCTGGGTAGACGGCAATTCGAACAAAAACAAGGGACCGTTGAGATCTACCACTCGAACTCCAGCAGCCACACCCATGTTCTGATTTACCCAAAACTGGACTTTTGCCGCTGACGGAACGAGACTGTCTTCTCCCCATCCCACCTTTCCAACAAGACATTGCTAGAGAAAATGCAATCTGTCGCTGCAAGATTCCAGATCCACAGAGAAATCAGCTCCTCCCCTCCTATTACTTTCATCCATGGTGATCGGTAAATCTGGCCAAGGAGGGATATCGGCCACCTCGCAGTAGGATTTACTAGCCTTCCTATTACCCATGCCCACTTCGTTCACAAATCGTCTCATGACTCCAGCAAACTCCATCCATCCTCTTCCATCTGCAACTTCTGGCATCAGAACACAAGAGAAACCCTTCTCGGACCAAGCTTCCACCTTCAAAAAAATTCCCCTGCCATTTCTTTTTGCGCCACTGACAATCTTCTTCCCACAAACACTTGAGTTTTTTCAAACCACCCACCTGAGGATCCCTTCAAGGCTTCAATCAAGCAACCACAGACCCAATGGACTCCTCTAGAGCAAAGCCTGACTGATCTTACTGTCCCTCTTCCCCTTTCCACCTGTTGATACAAGCATCCAGGTGACAAACCCGTCAAAGCAAGATCAAACGTCTTCCAACTAAGGAACAAAATTTCCATTTGTTTTCATTGAAACGGCCGAAACGTTTCCGTTTCTTAAGAGACCAAAGCGAAACACTAATGGAATAACGAAACTATATTATTTTCAGTAAAACATACTAAAACATAGAAAAAAGCACTAAAACACATGCTATAGACACGAATTTATAAATTTTTTATTAAATTGTATAGTTTTTATTGAGAGAAAATACAGAAAATTGTATTTTATTATTTTAATATTTATCACTTTTGAAATGTTTTCGAAACATCTGAAACATTTTTGAAATGTTTTCGAAACATTTCTGTTTCTGAGCCAACCAAAACAACCTATCGAAACCAAATTTTGATCCTTGCTTCCAACCTGCTTGGAATATCGCCTTTCTGCCCAGACCGAAGAGACTCATTGCACCAAAAAAATGTTTGAACCTTTGGTCCAAAAAAATGTTTGAACCTCATAGAAGAAGTCCCTGATCTTGCCGTGGATTCCTTTTCTCTGGCTTTCGATGTTCCTATATAAATTTCATGTCCCACTGATAAGTCTATGGACAAGTAGCAAATGGTAATGCAGACACATAGCCAGTGTTTTTTTTCCCCTATGGTATTGTTTTGCTAGTCCTTTTCATTTTGCTTGTTGAGCCTTATCTGCTTGGAGAAGTAGCAAATAGTAATGCAGACACTTACCCAGAGCTTTTTTTCGGCCTACATGTTGATTTGCTAGTCCTTTTCATTTTGCTTGTTGAGCCTTATCTGCTGCTTGCTTTTATCTTACATTGATCTTGCTTACCTATGTTATATGTTCCCTGACATTTTAAATAATAACTTGTCTAGGTGATCAGTGGCCATTTGGGATGGGTGAGATCTATTGCATTTGATCCAAGTAATACATGGTTCTGTACTGGCTCTGCAGATCGCACAATCAAGGTATCTTATCTTCAAATTTCCTTTCTGCTGGTAACTGCTAGGATTTACTCCTAGTGAGTTAAATATATGACCTGTAATGTTGAATATGTTCACAATGTAAAAAGCTGCCTTCTTGATTGTAAACTGTTTTTTATTTATGTTTTAGTTAGAGCAGAATTGCAAATGGTACATGCCTTGCTCATGTGTTATTTCTGCAGAAAAATGGCTGATCAACTGCCCCCTCTTGCATATATGGGATCCACTTAAGTGAGAGAGGGGGACATTTTGGATGTAGTCCCTTCCTTTATATTGATCTTGGTAGATGGAATGTCATTTTGAAATTTCTTTACGGGGTAGTATATTGACCTCAATCTGTTCACAATAGATTGATCTACAGATTGATATTTTCTTCCATGCCCGAAATACTGCTTTAAACGCCATTTACTATTTTGTCAATGGATTGAGATTTTCTTGGACCAGCTTCTATGGTTTTTTTTTTTATAATTTTCCTGCTTTGTTGTGGTGATAAGATATGGGATGTAGGAACTGGAAGGCTAAAGCTCACACTGACTGGGCACATTGAACAGATACGAGGTTTGCTTCTTCTTGGTGGTGGCATTTACTATGTCTATTGCTGCTGGCTAACCATGCTTTGGACAATAACTTTATATAAGGCATTTGGAATGTAAGCTTATATGTTTTTCTTTGCAGGCCTTGCCATTAGCAGTAAGCACACATATATGTTTTCTGCTGGTGATGACAAACAAGTTAAATGCTGGGACCTTGAGCAGAATAAGGTTGATAGTGATGGATTAGAACTTACAGCATGTGCATGTATGTAGTAACAATAGTAAACTATAATTATTTTTTCAGGTTATTCGTTCTTATCATGGTCATCTAAGTGGAGTTTATTGCTTGGCTCTTCATCCGACTATTGACATCCTGCTTACTGGGGGTCGTGACTCTGTCTGCCGGGTATGGAATTCATTGTTACATATGGAAATTACAGTACACCATGTTAGCTTTCCATTATTTTAAGCTCTTCTTAAAGTGCTCAAAGTTTTTCTGGATTCAGACTACAACAATTATGCTTCACTCAGATGCTACTACATGTTTTCAGGTCTGGGATATTCGTAGCAAGATGCAAATTCATGCGCTATCTGGGCATGAGAACACAGTTTGCTCAGTTTTTACTCGACCTACGGTTGGCAATCTTTTGTTTGTGTTGCTTATGCATTGTAACATCTATCTGTAGCAAGGAAATCCTTTCTTTAGGATCAAACCTCATTGTAAAATGTTTGTTTCCAGGATCCACAAGTCGTAACTGGCTCTCATGATACAACGATAAAATTTTGGGACCTTAGATATGGTAATCAATATTTGAGTTTGTTTTCTTCCTTTTTTTTTTTTTTGACCTTTTAATTTTTAAGGAAATCAATGGGATTTTGTCTGGCAGGTAAAACAATGGCAACTCTAACGCATCATAAGAAATCTGTGCGAGCAATGGCTCAACACCCTACTGAGTAAGTACCTATACACATTGTGTTCCTTTTTAAAATCGGCTATGGTTGATTGCAACTTGCTTCAGTAATTTTATTTTTTGCTTTCACTTTAAAAGTAATTTCTTATTGTCATGTTCCAGGAATTGTTTTGCATCTGCATCAGCTGACAACATAAAAAAATTCAACCTTCCAAAAGGAGAATTCTTACACAACATGCTGTAAGTGTCTTCCCGCCCTCCTCCTCCTCTTGATATCATATACATCTACATTATTTGAACTGCTAGATGTCCAATTTGTTCTCCCCTATTAACAGTTTGGAGGCATTATCTTTTCTTTTTCTTTCTTTCTTTCTGCCATTGTCCTCCTCTCTCTCTTTTTTTTTTTAAATTTTTTTCTTCCAATAATGATTAAGAGCTTGAGAGATGGCTTCTTGTTTCTCACATTTTTCCTAGCTCGAGGAAATTGCATTTCAAGACGACTTAGATGTAGCATGTAGGGCTTTGACAGAGGCAGGAGAAAGTTAAAACATTGCAGCCTTCAGTGCTTATAATTACCAAAAGTTTGGTTGTAGGTTTCACAACTTGTATCTTGGTGTAGTTATATTTGATATCACTTTTGCTTTTCCAAAACTTTACAGAGTTTTGCTTTAGCTTTGCTGATTTTCAAGAGAATATATTTAATCTGTTGAATGGTTTGGGGCTGGGAGTCGGCTCAGCAGAGTAAAATTTTAGTATGTTGTTGATGGATGAGGGGAATTTGAATAGTTTAGAGGTAAATGAAAGAGAGTCAACATTTTACTTATCAACATAGAAAACATAAAATAGAATGAAAGCATGAACATTTCAATAGTTAAGTTGCAGTCCAAGTGGCATCAATAAGCAACATGAATTTGGAATAACTTATTGATCTATTTGACAGGACTGGTTTCTTGATATATAGAAGCAATATTATATCTGGAAAGTAGAGGCCAAATGAATTCATCACATCTAATCACCAGAAAAGCAAATCCCATCACGTCATGTACAAGGATAAACAATTGTCTACAAAGTATGGAACATCTGTATAGGAGTATCTGTGAAACATGTTTTACCTTTCTCCTGTTTGGTGTAGTTGTAATTGGTGTTTGTTGTTTAGATAGGGGGATCCGCATTTGCATAGTCCCTTTGAAAATGAAATGTCCAGTCTCTTGTATGACATTTAAACTGATTCATGCAGTCTTTTGTTTCCTTAAGGGAGAGAAGACATGACCCAGTGTTGGTCTCTGTTAATCAAGGGTGTTAGGAGAGGTAAGACTAAAGATAGACCTAACGATCCTTTGGCATTATTTGGATGCGAGTTCTTATGCTTGGCATCCTGAGCTTTTACCATTGCACCAAGCCCTGTTCCTAGTCTTTGGTTTTCTTAACATGTTGAAATAAGGGCATTTTAGAATTTCTATCACCAATCTCCTCCTTATGTTATACGTTGGGAACTACAATGATAACCTTTCTTACATTTCTAACTTGTACAGGGATATCCTATGTCGAAGGGATGCCACTCATGTGCAATGGAAGTGAAATCAAAATCCTATATGTCACCTATACATATTAAAAGACTACAAAATCCAAAAACTGTTCAATGATCTGGTTGACGCTTCCTGAAACCCAAATGTATAAGAGATTCAAAATCTATTCTTCCATCTTAAGAAAAGCTCCTCCACTCCATTAAATGAACTTTGGTCATGCTTCCCCTGAACAACCACATGGTCCACATCAAACACAAATTTCCCTTTCCCAACTGCCCCCTGCCTTCCAAGGAGTACGACTCCCCAAACTCCCCCCTGAAAATCCAAACATAGAATGGTTGATGACCTTTGGGGACCCTAGCCACCTGATAATGTATAAGAGATGGTTCACACTTCACAACTTCCTCCTTCTTGCACATACAACACCAATTAATAATTTTGTGTTTGCTAATCAAATTCTCTAGAGAAAGAATCTTCCCGTATTGCAGTCCAAACAAAGAAGTCACTTGAGGGCATTTTACCATGGAGAAGAAGATTCTTGACTCCCCAACTGGAAGCATAATACCTCACCTCAAATCTTCCCAGACTCAATCCTGTTCATCTCAGAACATCTTTTTCCCACCCATACCAGTCATCCCATGCAACTTCTCAATTTCTATGGGAATTTTGAACATCAAATATAGTGTATATGCTTGTCTCCGTCTCTCCCCTCTGTGAAAACTTTTATCTTGCCATGTTCAATAACTTCAGTACTCAAATATCTGACATTGGTGGTGTTTGTTCATGCAGCTCTCAGCAGAAAACCATCATTAATGCCATGACAGTCAATGAGGAGGGTGTATTAGCTACAGGAGGTGAGAATTTAAAGTCTCTCAAATAATTTTGGTTCCGTGCCTGATGCTGTGCTAAAACTCATATAATGTTAAAACCAAAAGCCAATGCCTCTTCCAGTCTCGTATGGTCTAGTTTCTCCCTTAGTAGTGGTTTTGCAAGATGGGTTAGGGATAATTTTGGTTCTGTGCCTGATGTTGAAAATAATACTCTCTATTCTGTTATTCTATTTTTCCCCCCTTTGATTTCTGCTTGTTATTGAAGGTGACAATGGAAGTTTATGGTTCTGGGACTGGAAGAGTGGTCACAATTTCCAGCAATCCCAAACAATTGTGCAGCCTGGTATGTGTCTTACGCTTGTTAGATTTCCAAGCCTGGTCATCTTTGTTTGTCAAAAAGGGAACGGTGAACATTATTTTGTGCTTTGTTCTAGGCTCACTGGATAGTGAAGCTGGCATCTACGCTCTCTCGTATGACATTACCGGGTCGAGGCTTGTCACTTGCGAAGCCGACAAGACTATAAAGATGTGGAAAGAAGACGAAAATGCCACCCCTGAAACTCATCCCGTCCACTTCAAGCCACCTAAAGACATCCGGAGGTTTTAACGGTCAGTTTCTCCAATGCTGTTTCACCATCTTTTTCCCTTGCTTTAAGTAGGCTTCATGAAAAGCTTTGTAAACTGTCATTGCAATTCAAGTCTTGATGTGCCAATAGGTTTAAAAAACCTGAAATACATATAGCTTTTGTATTGAATATGGGTTGTATTAGCGAGGTTACATCTTTGAGCTTAATTTCCTGGAATAGGAGGATTTTATGTGCTGCAAGCTGCAAGTTTGCCTGCACGTTTGAAAGGTCTATTTCACTATGGAATTGTGAAACTTTTGTCTTTGGGTTGGGCAGATGGTGCATGTGTTGATCACTGGACATACAAGCACCTTTACTTCTAAGGCATGCTCTAAACATTTGTGGAGTCATTGACCTAATTGGGGTTCTTTCGGCCCTTGCAATTGTGGCTGACTTCTATCTCCGAGTTATAAAAAAAAATAAAAAAAAATTGTGGTTGACTTCACATAAAATTATATTTAAATTCTGAATTAGATTAATTAAAAATAATATAATAGTTTACATTGTTTGTGTGAATGGTGCTCTTGTATGAGTTCGAGGAAGCAGTTGAAAGACCATACCAAAAAAAAAATTTTGAACAACACAGTTATTAAGCAAATTATAAGGGAATGGATTTTTTTTTTTTTTTTTTTCGCTGAGCGAATGGAATTGTTTAAATGGAGTATCATTCTTATGCATTAATTAGGGCATAGTTCATGGTTCTTTTCGGGAGCTCTCTCTGTACACGCCCGATACCAGCATTTTCCTCTCAATGAGACCAATAGTAGAGCATTGAAACTAACAGTAGGAGACTCACGGAAGCGCATAATAATTTTCTTTTTCCATTAATTATTTGGCGTATGGACATGCCATAATTTAAATAGCCGTTATAATTGCAAAGATGGTGTACAATTAATAAAAAGTATCTTAAATAGCACTTAGGAAGCCTCGAGAAATTATTCAATAGGTTCGGAACACCACGTCATCTTGATGATGTGGTGTGTCTAATTAGTTACAAGTAAACATATATTTTTATTTTAGGTTGATTGACTTAATTTTTAGGTTGGTTGGCCTAATATTTAAAATAATAAAAATAATAATTTTTTTAACATGTTCATATTTATTATTCATGTAGTTGAGTTAACAAAATAAATTATATATTTATTTGTAATTGGTTAGGTATATCACATCATCATGATGAAGTGGTGTTGTAGATGTATTGAATAATTTCTCACCAACCAGGAATGGCAATGGGACGGGTTTGGGTTGGGAGACCCCTATTCTATCTGCAATGGGGCGGGTTTGGGTTGGGAGACCTCTATTTTATCTTTGCTCCGCCATGGTTACTCCTCCTCCTATACCTGTCCCTCTTTGCTTTTTTCAAACACATCATGGATAAAATAAGAGATAAATTTACAAAAAATAATAAAAAATTACAATAATTCTATTTTAATAAAATATATACATATAGAAATAAATATATATTTATAAACAGGGCGAGTTCGGATTGGGTGGATTTTGCACCTTGTTTCTAAACTTGTCCCAATTAGCATCACCTCATATCCGTACCAATAGAGACGAAGCGGGGCAAGAACTCTGAGATATCGTGTTATTTTGTCATCTTTAATCTCAACCTATGAGAAGCATATATGTCAATATATTAGTGTGGTTTAATATATCTACTTTCCATGAGTCGACACCCATGGATTGCGCTGTAGGGACTCCAAAAATAGCTTCTTGCATTCCACTGTCTCCCAAATGAGTGGAGTACAAGTATTTTTTTTTTTTATAAAAAAATTGCATTCATCATTTCCTTGAATAAAATTCAAAAAGCAAAATTTATTAAATATTCTACCAAAAAGCACTAACTTGGATTCATAGAAATTTATAGCTTTCATAATTTTGGAATTCCAAATTCATATGTAAAGCTTTATGTGTTTAGGTATTTGTGTATATTCGTTTACCTCTACATTCGACAGCACCTATTCATATTAAATTTTTTTTTTTTTTTTGACATAGGAGAAATCCTAGCAACTAAACACACAAACGACCTAACCCAACTATAACCCAGCACGTAGATAACTTCAGCGCCAAACAACCCCTAAAGGAGAAGATTGGCTAATAAACATATATGTTTTGGTTGATAAAAAAACACAAAAACAATTTCTAAATAAAGTTAGTACAAACTTTAAAAATGGTGGCTTCAACCCTGTGACAAAATGGGAGTTACTGTGAAAATTTCACAGTATAAAAAAATACTATAAAAACTGAAAATACAAACTTTTTACTATACATTTGACTTATAAATTTTCTACAAAATTTAAAATCTAGGAGAATGTCAGTATCAAGTGACTTTGAATTTTAAGTATTTTCAGCTTTTGTTTTGCAAATGATACAAGCATGAGAGCCCCTATCAAAGGAGACTTTTCATTAATCAATCAGACAATCCTAAATGCTACGAAGTCAATAAGTCATTTAGATTCCAAAATAATTATAAAAACAAAAAAACAATTGAAAGCGTTTATAGCCACAAACAAGCATTATTCATACATCACTTAACTCCCCTTGCCTTCGAGGATAGCAACTAGTCGTAAATAAGTATTTGCCTAGTTGATCTTGGTAGATGTGGTGAAACTTTTCGTTCTTATTCACACAGTTGCGAGTTCAGACACGTTTTCGATAATAGCCCTTGTGAACTCGATAATCTGTGTGAGAGGTTTATACAAACTTGCACTTTGAATGAGACTGAGTTCAGCTATAACTCACTCCTTCCCGAAGAGCTTAGCAGGGTAGCGGTTGTCATGGTCATGCTTAGACAGGAAGCTGCATTAGACGCCCCCCTTTACCCATTTTTGTTCAAAAAAATAATACAAATTTTGTCTCCTATTACCTAATTTATTTTTTACTGGCATATTTATGGATAACATCATAAAAACAATCCTTAATTACAGAAAAATATTGTAAATTTTTTTTTTTATGTTTAGAAATTTCTAGATCAGATAACAAAAATTTCCTTTCCTTTTTTTTTTTAATATTGTAAGGTAAATGCGATGTTCAGAAAAAGAAATGGGTATCTTCGTAATTAAAAACAGAAACTGGTGGTATTTAAGAAAGTGAAATGGCTTTAAAACGGTAGCAGGAACAGAAACCAATCACCAGCCACGTGCCCGGAGAGCGATATCCCGGCGAAAATTCATGCAAAAGTCGCTTACTGCACCGTCGTCTTCGAGCTCTCCGTTGAGTCTTTCTCACATAAAGAGCCCCCCCTCCCTCTATCACTCATAAAGAAATATATATATGTATGAATAGGTATATATCAATCCTCAAAACTACCTGAGGAGGTGGGTCTCTCGCTCTCTTTCAGATGTTTCCTTCTTCGTAATTCATTCTCTCCTAAACCCACATTTCCGTTTTCTCTTCCGATCAGGAGTTGTGCTAAATTTTCTGGAGAAAATTGACCGGCAAGAGCGAGAAGGAAAATGGATCCTGAGCTGATCCGCGAAGGCCGTGAAACCAAACGTCAGACGTGGGTCTCCGCAACCAACCCCATTGGCTACATTTTCCGCGAGCAGCGATTCGTCTTCGTTTTGATCGGATTCGCCGTGGCCACCGTCTTCTTCAGCGCCATCCCTTGGTCTGCATCGTCACCTCACGTACAGATCGCTGACTCGTTTCTGCGGACCGAGTCGACTCACCAGCCTCGCCGGGTTACGTACGAACTCCTCAGCGGGTTGGGGCACGTCAATGCGGGTATGGGTCAAAAAAATTTCTTGAATTGTTCTCAAATTTTATCATAGGCCATTTACGTTTAAATTTCTTGAATTATTTTAAGTGATTACAAAAAAAATAAAAAATAGAGCAAATCTTTTTTGTACTCTTTTAGTTGCACTTTTTTTTGGCTTCTCGAAAGGTCATCATTAATATTCTAATTATAAAATTTATAAAAAAATTAACGTGACAGTTGCATCTTTAAAGTTATAAAAATAATTTAATGGGTCATTTATTTTAAAATTTCATATTTGAAGATTCTTCTGTAATGGCTTTAAGTGTCACGAGTTTAAAATACAGAAAAATTGTACATTTGATGTTTGTCAAATTTGGTCGGAAGCTCATACACCGGGTGTTCTTTTTTTACTATATTTACAATTTGTACATAATATGTATTTGCGGAACGTTGATCTAATTTTTTTTTTAAAATTAGAAGTACTATTTTAACCAAATAGTAATTTAGAAAGATTGAATTATGTGTATGTGGAACAATTTCAGGTGGGAAGGTACCATTGGGGCTGAAGAGGAAGAGTTTGAGGATAGTGGTAACGGGTGGGGCCGGGTTCGTGGGTAGCCACCTCGTGGACCGCCTGATGGACCGGGGGGACAGTGTGATCGTGGTTGATAATTTCTTCACGGGTCGGAAAGAGAACCTGAAGCACCACTTTGGGAACCCGAGGTTCGAGCTCGTAAGGCACGACGTCGTTGAGCCTATCCTCTTGGAGGTTGATCAGATCTACCATCTGGCTTGCCCTGCCTCCCCTGTCCACTACAAGTTCAACCCTGTCAAGACCATCATATCCTTTCTTTCTCCTTTCCTTCTTTCCCTCCCAATTTCAATACTATTTTATTACATATTTTTCACATAAGCTCGTTTGAATCATACTTAGTACGGCCCGTTTGATAAGTTTTTCAATCTAACTTTTTTCAGTTTATCAGTAAAAAAATTTAATTTTTGTTGCTTATCTTTAGCTTATTAAAATAAAAAAAGAAAAAATTCTAGTTTTTTTTTTTGCTTATAAGCCAGAAAAATAAAACTAAAAAAACTGTATCAAACGGGTCTTAACTAACTCACGTCTTTTTTTATTAGTTTTTTTATTTAAACAAAAACATAAATTAAAAATTCATGAAAAGATAGAAAAAGAGTTAGTAAAGATGAAACAAAAAACAGTCAAATAAACCAGTAAATAAGTTGATTCAAACGAACTTGGAATGTTTATACCAATCCATATTACTTGGACTCCTGTACGGATATCGAGTCCGGGTACAAGTCTAAGTGTCGAATTCATTTAATTCTCATATCCAAACACACTCACACACCACTAGATTTCATATTTTTTAAATATTTTTTTTTTGTATATTTAAGGTAAAATAGTATTCATAAGGTAAAACATAGTATTTATACATAAAATAAAAGTCCTGTACTTAATTCTATAGTAACTCAATTACTTATATATACTTATTGATGCATGTCGAACTAATTATATTGGACATATATCACATACTTTATCTGAGTGTTGACTGTCCAACACAGATATTTTATAAATTTAAAAGAACTCACGTAACAAAAATGCCAATATTTAGAAAAAAAATTATCATTGGAGAATTGATACACGACTATGGTTTAGCTTTGTATCATTAATGAAATTCTAAAATTTAATGGTTTTGCATAAGATATTTTTACATAATTACTATATATAAATTTATGTGTACGTACATGAACTCTCATTATAGTAGCTATGCTCTGACTGTAGATAGGCATTTAGCTTTGTATGGACTTTTGTGGTGTATAATTGGGAGTCCTTGATTGATGGAGTTGGGTTTCTACAAGACAAATGTGGTGGGGACACTGAACATGCTTGGGCTGGCAAAGAGGGTTGGTGCCCGATTCTTGATAACCAGTACCAGCGAGGTCTACGGTGACCCCCTGCAACACCCCCAGGTCGAGACCTACTGGGGCAACGTCAACCCCATTGGTGAGTCAACTCAAGACCCCACCCCCACCCCCACCCCCACCCCCGTGGGACCCGCTATACTGTCCGTGGGTCCACACACTTTCTGATACGTAACATTCGAGGTTAATTTTGGTATTTAGAAATCCTAGTGTACTGTACAACAATTGCCCATTGATGGTTGACAATTCAATTAGAACCCATGAGTGTGGTATCCAGTTGAGTTATAAAGCATCATCAGAGAGTTCCTCTTTCAATAATGAACTTAGAATATGACTCATGTTTTTTCGGGTTTGGATTTGGATTCGGGGCAGGTGTTCGGAGCTGCTATGATGAGGGAAAGCGTACGGCCGAGACCTTGACCATGGACTACCACAGAGGACTTGGCGTCGAGGTTCTGTAGTAATATTATTTACTCATCCGTATATACATATATACACCTCTATAGACATATAGGCTAGTAATTAATAACAATACCTGTATATTTACCTTGACAAAAACTATTATTATTTTAATGATACATTAAATATACGTATTTTTTTATGGCTTTACAGGCCAGGATTGCTAGGATTTTTAACACTTACGGGCCGCGAATGTGCATTGATGATGGCCGTGTCGTTAGCAATTTTGTCGCTCAGGTGTGGTTTTTATTCTACTCCTTTATCAAACAATCCAATGTTTTTAAGATATTCATTTGATTTTTCAATGTACTGGAAATGCAGGCATTAAGAAAGGAGCCACTGACTGTTTATGGGGATGGGAAGCAAACTAGGAGTTTCCAATTCGTCTCTGACTTGGTAAAGTTTTTCTAGGAAATGCTACAATTTTGTCTTGAAGTCTTGGTAAAGTGTTTATATTATTTGTGACTGTGGAGATAGAGAGGGAGGGAGAAAGGTGGTGGTTGGTTGTGGGGTAAGCCTCAGAATACCCATCGGAAGCTGCAAGAATTCTTGTTGGCTCATGTATGTAGCAGCACACCAAGCTGTCATATTTTAAAGCCATCTTTCGCTCCTTCATATTGACAAAAAGTATCAAAATAAAAGTAATGAGGTGTCTACATGGTAACTTGATATGCTGCCATGAACACGAGGCAGTAGTATTCCGTACAGCCGGGCTCTAAGAAATGCCTATCATATCTTGTCCTACCATGTGAGTAGTACTGTATAGCTAGTTTTCTCAATTTATGGTGTCATGAAAATTAATTAGAGATGTGTTTTTATGTGCCTAATGAACAGGTGGAGGGCTTGATGAGATTGATGGAAGGGGAACATGTGGGTCCTTTCAATCTTGGCAACCCTGGTGAATTCACCATGCTTGAACTTGCTCAGGTAAGTTTTGGTGAATGGCTGTATATTATTTTCACATTCTCCTCTATTAATTTGAACCAGGTTGCTTGTATACAATGGACCTAGGATTTCTGTTTAGGGGGCCAAGGAAATTTTTTTTGGTTGAATTAACGAAAAAAAATTTCAGTTTTGGGGGACTAGTATACTATTATTCTAGATATCCAAAAATTTGCAGAGGTGAAAGAAAAATTTAGAAACTTTAAGAAGACCAATGCACTGTATTGTATTTTAAATATACAAAAATTTACAAAATATAGAGAAAAACTTCAAGACCACGACCTTGCCTGTCCCTGCTTGTATGGTATAGTCTCCTTGAGATGACTACAGATGGAGGATTGAGAGAGACAATGACAGTGCATATTTGGGAACTTAATGAAGCATCATTATCATTATATATTTTTGATGAATTGTTGCTGTATTCTTGTTTGGTTAGTTTTTTTTTTTTTTTCATTTTACTGGTTTTTTCAATTAAAATTCAATTTTCTATCATTTTTATGGGCTTCTAAATTTTGGTTTTGACCTTTTTTTTTAAAAAAAAAACCCGAAAAAATTTATGAAAAAGATGGAAGCTATTTAAATAAGCCAGCTTTACTGCATTGAATCAATTTGTACTACACTGCATTTAAGAATGCTATGGCCCCTTTCATCTGTCGTTTGATGAAAAAACAAAAGGAGATGCAGGGATGATGAGGAGCAACTTGAACTGTTTCATGCAGGTAGTACAAGAGACAATTGACCCAAATGCAAAGATAGAGTTCAGGCCAAACACAGAAGATGACCCCCACAAGAGAAAGCCAGATATTTCAAAGGCCAAGGAACTTCTCGGGTGGGAGCCGACCGTCTCCCTCCGGGAGGGCCTTCCTCTCATGGTTTCCGATTTCCGGCAACGCATATTTGGCGACCAGAAGGGAAGTGTCGCCGCCGGTATGACCTTAGAATAGATTATTGACTTGTATCAAAGGATGTCGAGGAAGAAAGTAGAAGGAGATTCAAGGGAAGAATACAATAAGTCATTTGAAACAGCTCTCTTCATTGTCTCTCTGTCACTTCATTTTTACAAATAATGTGCCTGAAACAAAGAAGAGAGAAGAGGGGAAAAAGAAGAAATATTTATGTAGTGTTGGAGCCCTCCATTTTTACATTTGTACATTTTCTTCTTCTTATGTTATGTTATGTAATTTGTTCTGATTTTCCTTTTTCAATAATATAAGGTCTAAAGGTCAGTTATTACTATGTTAATAGGTACCAACCTCGGCAATGGTGCCTTCTAGGGCAGCTATTGGAAAATCTTTCCATCTCTTTGGGTAAACCATTGGAATTTTAAGCATCACCACAGCAATAATAAGGAATTCCATTGATTTCAAGGAGTGTCCCAAGGCTTGAACTATGTCCTTTTCAAAGACTTTTTTCTCAGTACCTAACCAATGGTTTTGAGTACTGTAACTTGCAATATCTCAGCATTTGAGGGTCCGTTTGGTATTAGCTTTTCGCCTAACTTTTTTTAAATTTATAAGCAAAAAAATTAAATTTTTCTAGCTCTTTTGCTTTTTTGTTTTTATTTTTTTGCTTATCTTTAACTAAAGCAAAGTTAGAAAAGCAAAAAAAAAAAAAAAAGAAAAACTTGATTTTTTTACTCGTAAGCTCAAAAAAAGCTTATCAAAAAAACTGTACCAAATGGGTCTGAATCAACAAAAAAAAAAAATTGGCCATTGAATAGGAATCTTTACAAAACAAGCGCTGAATTTAAGGTAATTTTGGTTAAAAAAAAAAGCAGGTGCTAATAATGAAACTGAAGTCACCAAAATTGTGACCCGTAGTTACCATAAATATGATAAAAAAAAAAAAAGTGTTTTAAATACCAATCCAAGAATTCAGAATAACTAGAATGCCAATTGAAGGCTTGACAGAAGTACTCAAAATCACTGTTGGGTATCGAAGCCAATCCTTTCAAGGATTGGTTGATGGGTTGGCTTCAACAGGCCATTGCCATGGAGTCTATGCTGGCCTGAATCAGCTTGTTTTTGCTGGCCATATGGCTGTCAAGGAATAAAACCAAGTTTAATGGAGTTCTATTGGTGCTTTTGCAATGACACAATGTTCCTACAGTTTTGAACTTAATTCACTAATTTGTGTGACACCCACTTGTTTTAAGTGGCCAACAATGGGAACTCAATGGCTGTTCTGCTGAAAGAATAGTGTGTATTGTCATAGGTTGACCTTTGAAAAAGAACTGTAATAAATTTTATTTGTTTGCTTGGAAAAGAAGGCTAAATTTTATTTTCTTGTCAAATGGTCCAATCCATGTATTTTCTTGTCAACTACTACACCCAATTACTGGACAGCCAAAGACTTAGCGTGTGTTTGATACTAATGAAAGAAAAATGAAAAGGACGAGAAAGAGATATGGGAGGAAAATGAGATAAAAAATTAGTTTTCCTCCTTATTTGATTTTCAAAAGAAATAGAAGAAAAGTGGAGTGAAACTAATATTTCACACTAGAAATCAAATAAGGGAAGAGAATATTATTTTTCTTTTCTCTTCTCCCAAGTATCAACCGCACCCTTATATTGGGTGGTCAGTTTTTTTTTTGTTACGTGATCAGAGTGTTTGGAACAATTTACACGTACTACTCACTATTTTAATTAAATTTCTCTTAAGTTTCGTTAAAGGGAGGTCATTCACGTCAGGCTTAGAGAATTCAGGAGAGACATAGTTCTTGCAAAAGGGGTTGGGCTAAGTTTCGAACTCAGAATATCTTGAATTAGTCATGGATTTTCTCAAAAATTCTTAAATTTAAAGTTATATATTGAAATGAATTAATTTAATTTTAATAATGAAACGATTATGCCTATAAATGATGTTTGGTAACGTGTATTTACAAATGAACAATATAAATGAAGGTATTTGGGTGTCTTATCGAGTGAATTTCAAATGATTAAAACGAAATAGTTATATCCGACCCATTATAAGTAGTAAAACATGTTTAGTTTAATCGTTGGCCTTAAGCCTCTTGAATCCAACTCCTATTATCTAACTCTCCCCACCTTATTTCCAAATTTGAACTCAAATTATCAATATAGAAAGAAGGTTGAAAACTATCTTTAGGCACTTTTGTGAGTGCTCAAAAGGAACAATCGATGAAGAAATAATGCGGAATCATCTAGACTTCAAAGAGCGACTTAACATATGAATCTCAAGAATTAAATGAGTTTTACCAAAAAAAAAAAAAGTCATAAAAAGCCCACTAACAAAATTAGAGTTGAATAAGAAATTATTGGGCTTTATATTTGAATTGTGAACTTGCCTCAAGGTAGTATTGAAAACGAACCAAACTACTCGAATTCGGCTCGTATTCGACTTGTTAAAAACTCATTTGAGATCAATTCGTTATGTAAATAAATTAAGTTTTAATACATTTTAGAGCTCGTTAATTTTTTTAACTTGGCTCGATAAGCTTACATATACTTAAAAATTTAAGTTACTCAAGATTGACTCGACCATTAAATAAAACCAAGCTTGAACAGATTTTTAAACTCGTTAAGTTTATTAAATCAAGCTTGAACAACCATTTGTTTAACTCGACTCGTATACAACCCTACCTCAAGGCATCCATGAAAGGAATGTGAGAGGGGTTAGGGGCATAATTGATTAGCAATTTTATATAATAAGCAAACATTAATAAAATTTGAAAACTAAGTACTGAAATTTTTTATTGCCAAAAACTTGAAGTTTTGAATTACTACAACTTCATAAAGAATCTAGAGATAAATTTGTTTGCCAAAAGTAAAATTTAAAACCATCTTCTATAGAACATATTTTAGCATTGGATGACATATAAAACCTTGTTGAATTATAAGCCGGATTATTTTTAGTGAACTTTCAATTTTAAGTGATTGTATGTTATGAACTACCACATATGTTTAAGAATTTGATGAAACTATCAAATAACCTATAAATACATTATAGATCAAGTAGAAGATTTATTAAGACTCGAAAAACCTTAAAACAATAAAAAAAAAAAAAAACAAAAGCTTTATTCCTTCGAAGTTCATACACCAATCCATTATTGTGATTAAGTAAATTTCATAAAACTAGGGGAGGTTAGAGTGATTAAGTAAATTTCCTAGATTGGGGTTGCTAGCATAAATATCTGGAGTGTCCCTAGAAGCAAAACATTTCATACTCTCTCTCTTCGTTTGTCTCTGCTACCGAGAAGCATTCGACACCTTCCGTCGGCTGCCCTAGATAGTAGAAAGTACAAACCGGTGAGTCTCTCTCTCTCTCTCTCTCTCTCTCTCTCTCTCTCTCTCTCTCTCTCTATATATATATATATATATAATATGTATATGCATATGTATGTTATCATACTATGATACAACTTTCTTATCTGATACTTCCGATTTGCTTCAAATTGACGAGTTTGTCTGTTTGTGTTGGGTTTATTTTTCTGGGTTACGTTGATTCTTGAGATTTGATTTGCTGATGTTTTAGCTCAGATTATATAGAACCGGATTCATTTTCATCAATAACCTAATCGTTTGCAAGTTACCGTGTAGTGATGTCAAACATTAGGGTTTTGGGTTTTATAAAATGGAGGAAAATGATGTATGTGCACTGGCCCTTTTTGGGTATTAGATGAATATGTGATGTTTCCCGTAGAAAAACATAATAATCAGATGACTCTAGTTCAAGCATAGAAGTGCCGCACCCCCTTTATCGCCCATGAACTGTTTCTCCATCATACAGTGCATGTTATGCGTGAACATCGTTTATCACTTCAATCAGTGTGTATGAACATCACGGAAACTATTCTCAGTTCTGTTTGTGTGAACATAATGAAAACTATTCAGTTCTGTAGCTCAAACTCACAGCCTAATAAATCATTTTTAGAGTAAAAGGGTATAAGGATCCAAAAATGTTTTGCTTCACTGTCATGGTGTGTGAGAGCAACGATGTTCACGCATAATATGTACCCATGATTCTCAGTTATGGTTCATATATGCCTATAGCTTGTGCATTAAGTGCATATATATATATATATATATTAATGTGGAGATAGTGGGATACTGCCTAGCTTTGTTTTGATTCCATTGATGGCATTTCCTTAGGACGTCAATGTCATGGTGAATCATTAACGAGTATTAGGCTTTATTGCTTCTACCATAACTTTTGTGGAGTGGGTGATTTGGGACTTTTGCATGTATGGTGGATTTTGTTATGCTTCGAATATATAGGGCATAGGGACAAACACTGTCACACTGGCAGTTTGTTATAGCAAGTTTTCTTATATGTATTGCTGTTAACAAAGAACCTCTTCTGCCACCAGATTTCTTTGGCATTTGATTCAGGTTGTAAATCTTTTTGAAGTCACAACTCCTTTCTTCCCTGTTCACTGAGCTTAGCAAGCCTCCATTTCTTCTGTTGGAGGACAAAGTCTCTGGAATAGCCAAGATGTCTCGAAAAGGGTTGATGGAGCAGGATTTGAGCAAGCTGGATGTGACAAAACTACATCCACTTTCACCTGAAGTTATTTCTCGTCAGGCAACAATAAACATTGGTAATTACTTACTTTGTGAAATTTGTTGACTGCTTTTTATTTATTTTTGTTTTTTTAGATGAGTAATTTGTTAACTGCTTTTGGCATACATCAGTCAACCATGTGGTGGTTTTAGAGATTTGAATTTCCTATGCCTGCATTAATATTCAGTTGGTGCACCACAATAGGTTCTAGTGCTTAAGGTTGAAGATTATGATTTAGAGTTAAATTTTTTTCCCAGGTACTATTGGTCACGTGGCTCATGGCAAGTCAACAGTTGTTAAAGCTATATCTGGTGTTCAGGTAATTATTTGTTTTCTCTCATATAGTTTTTACTGCTTGTTACTTCTATTGCATCTCTTCTCAGGAAAGTATGAGTTTATTTGTTTTTGAGTTAGTCATTCAGTTCAACTTTTTAACAGTTAGGCAGTCCACTTATTTAGCAACAAAGCAAAGCTGATATTCTTTTATTTGTTTTTGTTTCTTGTTAGTATGGATGCGACAAACATCATGATGGGCTAAAGTATTGGGTGATTATAATGTACAGTGAATACGTGAATCGTGATTCTTAGGAATTGGTTATTTTGCTTAGAGTTTTCTCCAAGGAGAAATAGAAGTAGTTTTATTCACAAGCTTTGTCTCTAACTGGAGGAAGTGAGTTTGAAGGATGATACTTCATGAATTAGTTTGATATCTTTCACATGACCATGGAATTGGATGCCTTCTGTTTATGGTAGGGGGAGATGCCTCCCTGCTGACTTGTTCTGTTTGTATGTGGAAATTAAATGTAATAAATGTTTCTGAGAAATGTTAGTTTTAACTTTTCAGCTTTCTATTGAGGGGGCCTTTGTCAAATGGGTGAATTCTGCATGTTTCTTTGAATGCCTGCGTGCTATTTACCTTTTTCCCCATCTTAGTCAATTGTTACCCATGTTGATGGAGTTGTGCTTGTTAAGTCCTGACCTCTCAAGCAAGAAAAATGCATTAACCAAGGAGTCAATGGTGTTTGTGATTTATCAATTTCTGCAGACTGTTCGTTTTAAAAATGAGCTGGAGCGCAACATTACTATTAAGCTTGGATATGCCAATGCAAAGATATACAAATGTGAAGATGAGCGGTGCTCTCGGCCCATGTGCTACAAGTAAGTTGGTATCCTCCATGAATACAGTGCTCTTATTTCACTTTAGCATCTCATTGGCAAATTGTTATATACACAACTTTTTTAGGGCATATGGAAGTGGTAAAGAAGATAGTCCTGCGTGTGATGTGCCTGGATTCGAGAACTCTAGGATGAAATTGCTGAGGCATGTATCGTTTGTTGATTGCCCGGTAAGGTTTCCGATGCTACTCTGTAGACAATGCTGTTTATTTACATCAGGCATATCTCTCTCTATATATTCATAGGTACCTATGCATGTATATATCTACATCGTTAGATTGTTACTTGATAATGGTTTGTATGCTCAGGCTTTTGCATAAATATGTGTATATAGAGTACTCATCTCCAAAAGAAAGAAAATTATTTTGGTTTATTTGTTTAGTGCAGTCTAGTTACGGTGTTTGATGACATTGATCTGTCCTCCAAACCTCATTATTGTATCTAAAAGTTATTCAATTTTGTAGTTCTCAAGTTTGAATTATTAACCATTAGAATTGGAAACAATGTCAATTCGATCGGCTATGAGAATGATATAAAACCTTCTTATCATCCACTTCTATTGGTTCGACAAACTGTGGATCATTATATGCTTGTACTGTATGAAACCTTAAATTCGCTAAGTTACTATTCTTTTTAAGTGAACCTTGAATTTTTGAATGTCTATGTTAGAAGGTTTAATGTAACTCATTTGTATGGTGGACATGAAATTAGATTTTCATTTGTCCAAATAAATGTTGCTCTAAGGTGACTTTAGTCTCTTGTACAATTTGCATCATATATTTGTTTGATGGTTTGTTGGCCAAAGTGGCAATGGAAGAATGGAATTGTAGATGGCAAAACTAAAACATCTTTCCTTTATGAGCTTCATGTTAGCTTATTTTTCTCTGATGTGGTCTGAGATGTTTTGGTTTCTTGATTTCCTACAGGGTCATGATATTCTCATGGCTACAATGCTTAATGGAGCAGCAATTATGGATGGAGCATTACTTCTCATAGCCGCCAATGAAAGTTGCCCCCAACCTCAAACTTCAGAGCACTTGGCTGCTGTTGAGATAATGCGGCTTCAACATATAATAATTCTCCAAAATAAGGTTGATCTTATTCAGGAGAATGTAGCCATCAACCAGCATGAAGCAATTCAGAAATTTATTCAGGTTAGTCGTTTTGGGCCATTTACAGTATCTCAAGCCCCCGCCCCCCTGTGGCTTTTGGCGATTAACTCTGCTAAACTGTATTTCTGAACTTCTGCTTACCAGGGGACTGTTGCTGATGGTGCACCGGTGATACCAGTTTCAGCACAGCTGAAGTATAATATTGACGTTGTCTGTGAATATATTGTGAAAAAGATCCCCATTCCAGAAAGGAACTTCATCTCACCTCCTAACATGATCGTAATTCGGTCTTTTGACGTGAATAAGCCTGGGTTTGAGGTTGATGAAATTAGAGGTGGTGTTGCTGGTGGAAGTATTCTCAAAGTATGTTTCTACTCTTTCCTCTAGAATTACATGTTTTTGTTTTCCCTTAAAATCACAGAGCAACATGCTTGTTACGCATTCCATTCTCTTTTATATTTATCAGAAAGCTTACAAGCCTAAAATAATGCTCCAATTGGCATTGATGTCGCTTTCCGAAGTCATATTGGGATATAAGTATCTTTCTCCCTTCTACTCCTTTTAGCATGTGACCTGTTCATCAGATGCACACATGGAAAGTCAGATTTATATCAGTGTGACGCAAGCGAGTCTTATTTTGTCTTGGAGCATTACTAATTTGTTTTTTCTTTAACAAAAGAAGCCGCAGTCTCTTGTGAAGATGGCTTCAGATTTTATTGAACATTCTGTTTTGTGCAGGGTGTTTTGAAGGTAAATCAATTCATTGAGGTTCGTCCTGGGATTGTTGTTAAAGATGAGAATGGCAACATCAAATGCACACCGATATATTCTAGAATAGTTTCATTGTATGCCGAGCAAAATGAATTACAATTTGCTGTACCAGGAGGTCTCATTGGAGTTGGCACTACCATGGACCCCACTTTGACACGTGCTGATAGATTGGTTGGTCAGGTTCTTGGTGAGGTTGGGTCACTCCCTGAAGTTTATGTTGAACTAGAGGTAAATAAGTGATATCTCAAAATCTATTCTTTACTTCTGGAACAGTGGAAGCTCAATATATTGGGTGGTTTAAGCCAGAACCTGGAAATGTTTCAGGGGCTTTTGTGCTAGTGCGTAGTAAAAACTTATTTCTCTATCATATCCCTGTATTATATGTAAGATTTTGTTGCTTTGGATGTTCGTTGAGTTTGAAGTGCTTGTCGGATTTTTTGTTATCACTTCTGGCATTGACATTTTATTGTCAGTCCATTGGTATTTCCGTGATGGTTTCATTCAATTGATCATTTGGACCTTTAAGGTGCCTCGAATACAATAAAGGATGCTATGGTCAATCTAGTGGTTGTGCATTTGTGCTAACATTCTGCTCTTTGATTTTGCAGGTTAACTTTTTCTTGTTGAGACGGCTTCTGGGTGTGAGGACAAAGGGCACAGAGAGGCAGGGAAAGGTCTCAAAGCTGGCCAAGGGGGAGATCCTGATGTTGAACATAGGTTCCATGTCCACAGGTGCTCGAGTTGTTGCTGTAAAGAACGATTTGGCAAAACTGCAACTCACATCTCCAGTTTGCACCAGCAAAGGGGAGAAAATTGCTCTCAGCAGGCGAGTTGAGAAGCACTGGCGCCTAATTGGCTGGGGTCAGATTCAAGCTGGTCTCACACTTGAGGTTCCTCCTTGCCCCATTTGAGTTGAACCTGACATACAATTAGAAGAAGGAAGAAAAAAGTAGCAAAACATCAAAATAGAGCATTGGGAAACAATGTGGGAGGGTAGAGAACTGCTGGGTACAATTTTTGTGAGATGGAGAAGAAAAAAAATTAATGCGGATGCTTATGATTTGTTTGTGATGGTACTTGTTTCTTAGTTTAAATTTTTGCAGTGTGGTGTAACTTAGGCTGATTCTTTAGTTTCTGGTTTTTTTTTGGGGCCCAGGCATTCTTTAGTTTCTGTGAGTGTTGGATATGTTGGAAACATTTTAATAGATGAGTTCATGGCAATTCTGGAATAACCCTGTTGGTGCATGTGAATGCCTCTTGTTCCATTATTGTGATAAGTTTCATCTGTGTTTGTTCTTGGGAAGGAGAAAGCAGAATTTTTCTTGATGTACCCCTCTCAAAGAAGAAAGTTTTTGTTTGGATCTTATGAGAATTGAGGGATTTTTGTCCTTATTTTTGTCTGTTTTCTTGAAAAAACGAGTACTAGGTTATTTAAGCTATTTAAAAAACTTTTAACCAAATGATCTCGAATGATTTTTAACTAAGCTGGGATGGAGTAGCATCATTTTTTTTTTTTATTACAGCTCAAGAGTGCATTTAAGCTTATCGGGTCAAGTTTGAGTCGAGCTTAGAAAGTTTATGCGATTCATAATGCATTCAAATTTAGTTTATTTACATAAGTATGTTTGAACATAGTTTATCATTTATACATATTACATAAGTATCTTGAATGTGTATTTAATTAGTAATTTGATTAGTTTTACGGTCCTAATAAATATCTATGGTATGCTTTTTAGGTTGAAGTGGAACTTACATATCATCAATATCAATTAAGGAGTGATACAGAAAAAGCATGAAAATAGCCAACTCTCAATTTATTTTTTGTATTTTTGTAGAGAACGAATATATAAAAATATGGTGGAATAATTTTCATCATATACGTGTATAACCTCCCCTCACAAAAATGTAAAGAAACAAAAATTTGTGTACTCTGTAATTAGTCTCAACGAAGTAAAAGATTAATCATTTTCCGGAAAATAACTTTTGGGAACTCAGAAAGGAACTTAAAATTGTTTTTTTAGAAATGAGGTGTTTTCAAAAAATTTCTAAAAATATTTTTTGGAACACTTTTCTAAAAAAATTTCCGAGTCAATTTTTTTTTCTTCCGCTTTTAAGTACCATTTTAATGGGCCGACATGATTGAATACATTTCTCAAAATTCTAAAATTGTAGAGGCCCAGTCCATTGCTTTTAATGATCAACAAGCTCATGACCCACGGGCTACGGCCCACAATTCATTACTGCTGATTCGCCTCCCAGAAACCCTAGCCAGTTGCCTCATTTCAGCGGCGTTTCGGACTGGTCTCTCTCTCTCTAGATATAAATTTGAAGCTTCATATTGTGCATTCACTCTCGTCGGTTGATTGTAGAAGAAGCGAGGATGAGTCGAGGCGGCGGAGCGGCGGGTGGTGGCGCGAAGGGGAAGAAGAAGGGAGTGACGTTCACCGTCGACTGTGCGAAGCCGGTGGAGGATAAGATCATGGAAATCGCCTCACTGGAAAAGTTCCTCCAGGAGCGCATCAAGGTCGGCGGCAAGGCCGGTGCTCTCGGCGACTCCGTCACCGTCTCCCGTGACAAGAGCAAAATCACCGTCACCTCCGACTCCCACTTCTCCAAGCGGTAAAATCACATTATCATTGTATTAGTATACTTCATTCAGACTTGTTTGTTTGATATGCCGGGGTATATGCATTTTTATCAACTGGACTGGTTAAAATCTGATTGGTTGCTAAGAAAACGAGGGAAACGCATTGAAATTGATTTGTGATGATCTGATCTGTTTTCTATAGATGAAGGAACTTGATTTGACTAGGCAAAGCTGTGGTTGGCGTAGTACTTAGGACGCGTAGTACTTAGGACGCTTTTGGTGCAGTTTTTTTAGATTGTTAGACTAGCAGAAAAGTAAAAAAAGCTGAAAAAAATTGGCTTTTTATTTGCTTACAAGCAAAAAAAAACTTGAAATAAGCCCTACCAAACGGACCTTTTAAGTTGAGAATGGGGCTGGAGTTTGGCTCTTTGGCGATTTATACATTGCCTCAGAGATGAATGCAGCACCCTATATCAATATAGACCTTCAGTTGAATTCAGATAGGCTTATCAGAAGCGTACCTAACCTGAACGTCTGCGAAGGAAACATAAACGATGGTTATTATCCTACCTAAAATAGAAGCATTTCTTTGAGCTGTGTGAGTGTGTGTTTGTTTGTTATTATTGTGTAACCAATTACTTCTTGTTCTTCCTTAGAACCCATAGGGAGCCTTTGAAGAAAAAAACCCACTGGCTAATGTCAAAAAAAAAATGATTCATAGAAGAGTCAATGTCCATCAGACTTGTGATGAAGTTGAAATTGGTCGGATTCTTGATATGGTGGGGATGCAGATTGCTTGTTTGGAAGATTGATGAAACATGTATGGAGTATCATCCCCGATATCTTTAGTTGGAAGAGCTTAAATATCCATACTAGCCTTCCAAGTTACTTTTTTGATTGATTAATTCATAGGATGTGTGTTAGTTACAGTTATGAAAAGAATGGGCTCACATGATTGTTTGCTTTATGAAGTCCTTTTAGATTTTTTATTATGTGCAGCAAGGCATATGGGCTTGTAATGGCTGATGATGTATGTTTGGCAAATGCTTCTGTCTTTAAGACATCTGGTTATATAGTTTAGCAGACTGCAAATTAAAGGGAAAGGGTTACTTGTAGTGTTGTCATTCTGGTTTGGATTGAATTGATTTTGGCATTCGGGTAGCCAGCTACATCTATGTGGGTAAGTGGGGTTAATGAAAGTTTGCATGTGGAAGGAGGTTTAGTGGTTATGCTGATCCACCACATTGATTTGTAGTAGGCTATAGCCTGGGGTGTGCATGATATTGGAAACAGGAATGAGTCGATTTTGCACATGTTTGAACATATTTTTGTTGATCTTTTGACAATATATATTAGGAGCCTTTTAGCAAGTAGCAATATTCAAATAACCCATCAAAGTTTCATGGAGGGCTATGGTCCCCCTTGGCCATGAATAAGGTAATTTTGCATGTGTATGAACATATTTTTGTTAATATTTTGACGTGTGTATATTAGGAGCCTTGTAGCAAGTAGCAATATTCAGATAATCCATCAAAGTTTCATGGAGGGCTATGGTCCTCCTTGGCCATGCTATATCTCCTTCCTTGGCTATATGCTCTTCCTTTCCTATTGATAAGGTTTGAAAAGAATAGCATTAGCATTGGACTAGTTGTTTAACCTTCCCAGAGATCATCTATGTCTAAGACTGTTTAATATCCAATTGAATTTGTTTCACATGCCTGTTGCTTATCTGAAGTAGTTGGTGGTATTCAGATATCTGAAGTATCTGACAAAGAAATACCTGAAGAAACACAACGTGCGGGATTGGCTTCGAGTCATTGCGTCAAACAAGGACCGTAACGTTTACGAGTTGCGATACTTCAACATTGCTGAGAATGAGGGGGAGGATGAAGACTAAATGCTGCCCAGCAAAGGATTTGCTTTCCATGCCTGTATTCCTTTTCTTCACTACATTGGAATTACTTTGTTTATGCTTTTGTACTTTGGAACTTGGCATCTTGAATTTTGTTTTGCGGATAACTTTAGTTCTGCCCTTTGATAATGCTAAATCTGTTTTTTTTTTCCTTTTTCTTTTTTGCATTGCTTTCTTCATTTGGGTTTCGTATTGTTGGACCTGTCATGTTTGGTTACAGTCCCATTTTTTGTTTTTATTTTCGTTTTTCGTGTTCTCAAAAACAAAAAATTGGGAGCTTCTCATTTTTTATGTTCTTTGAAGCAACAAAATACGACCATCGAAAACACTATTTTATATCATTTTTTTCCCGTAAGAAAACTCTAAAAACACATTTTTAATAATTTTTAGAACGGTGGTGTTTTTTGAAATTTTTTTTTAGAAGTAACTTTTGTAACCGGTTTATCAAACACAGGTTTAATAAAAACAATTTCTGGAATTAGTTTACCAAATGCGTTTTTGATGAATATGAAAAAACAAAAACAAAAAACAGAATCAAAATCATAATTTATATTGCCCTATAATCCATATTGCCCTAGTTTTGTTGTTGCTAGCTTCTTTCACTATGAAACATCTATCTAGTTTGATGAGGACCAGACTGAAAAGTCTGCTGGTGGTTTCCTGTTCCCAAATCAGTGGCAAAGTTAATATAAGTTGAAAATTAGGGATGACATGGACAGAAGTCTCCTTTATGCATGTTATTCCTACTACTCCCTTCAAATTCTACTAAAATACTATTTCAATTTTCATTTTAGTATTTACTCCACCAGTGTAGAGTATATGTAGTGGATTCACATGCATATATGACATTAGGCATGCTGATGCTACATTAATTAATGCTAGTAGTGCATGAATTTCAATCACTCAATATTACACATTTTAATTAGAGTAATGTTATACAAACATAATTTATAAAATTTTTGTAAAGAGAAACTACTAGAATAATATGGCAGGGGTGTTTTTAAAATTACACAGCAAAATATTATGTAATAATAGCAATTTTCTTTTAGTTCAATATCAAAACAGACATGAGGAAAAGTAATGGGATTATTAATAGTTATACCAAATTTAATTTGATGCAAATACTGTCTAATTCCAAATTTTAACCTCAACTTTGCATGGAGTTTGGCTTTTTAAAAATGTATATATATATAATTCAAGATTTTAAATAAAATTAAACATGATTGCTAATTTTTTCAACCACCAAAAACGACGTCGCTCAGAAAATGGCTCACAAAACCCTTTTAAATCCCTCTGCTCGGCAAGAGCCTTTACAGTTGCTACGTTATTCAAATTCTCTCTCTTCCCCATCAGAAAACCCTAGAGAGTCGCAAATAGACCAAAGCGAAACGATGGGGATGAACGAGCCGGCCAATTTGGAATGCCGAATGTACGAAGCGAAGTATCCGGAGGTGGACACGGCGGTGATGGTGCAGGTGAAGAGCATCGGCGACCTTTGCGCATACGTCTCGCTGCTGGAGTACAACAATGTCGAGGGGATGATCCTTCTCTCCGAGCTCTCCCGCCGCCGCATCCGCAGCATCAACAGCCTCATCAAGGTCGGCCGTACCGAGCCGGTCATGGTCCTCAGCGTCGACCCCGACAAGGACTACGTCAATCTCAGCAAGCGGAGGGTCGCCGAGGAGGACATTCTGGTTTGCGAGGACCGGTACAACAAAAGTAAACTCGTTCACTCGATTATGCGACACGTTGCAGAGACAATGACGGTCGATTTAGAGGTACTTTTATTTATTTATTTATTTTGGGTAATTTTCTTTTCGGCTTTGTTTGTTTTAAAGGAAAATGTTTTCTCAGGAAAGTTGAAAACATTATGCGTGTGTATGCGGGGGTGTGTCTGGTTATGTATAACTAGCGGCTGGGCACACGCATCGCGTGTGCAATTTGCAATTACTGTTGCCTGCGATGATGATTATAGTAATCTCTTGAATCACTAGAATAATGTTATCCATATCGGCATGTGGAATGGTTTGGTTATTTTTTGTTTTACTTATTTATCCTTATAGTTATTGAGAAGCAAACTAATTAAAATAGTAATAAAATAGCTTTAATAGGACAATTTGGAAAAAAAGAAAAGAAAAGAGTCACGCTAATACAGCTTCAAAGACATTAATTGGGGTTCTCCTTTTATATATTAGAATCCTTCCATATATTAGAATAGATACACGTGGGTGTAAATATGTATGTGAACTTTGGATGCACACTGGTAGGTTTTTTTTTAGTGAACACACAGATATTCCCGTAATAAGCATAATTTGACATCCTTCTGGTTTTGTTTGTTTCAATATATAAAGTTTCTGAGGAAAATTTTCCTAGAAAATGTTATAGATATTTTTGGGTATGTGGGTCTGTTTATATATGATATATGTGAATGGAAATATGTTTATGGACATGCGTGTGTACACCTGTAATTTTGTTTATTATAAACACGGAGAACATCTGCATAACAAGTAAGAACTGGTTAGACAGCATGATTAATGAGGAGACTGCATTATTGAATAGGCAATTTCAAATATATGTGATACCTGTAGTGTACACTGAACTCTCTGACGATAAGTGTGATTTATTTGAAAGTTGAAATGCGGCAATGCTTCAATCCATGCTTTGTGTTTGAACTTTTGAAACGGATAGGAACGTGTCTAGACATGTTGAGTGGAAACTGTTGCATAAATCTACCTTCAATTAACTGCAATTTGTGCTGTGTTTTTGGGAACAGGGTTAGGGGCCCGATTTCCTTCCTAGGTATAAATGGATTATATCCAGTTTCCTTCTTTTTGAGAAGTTGTATTTGGTAGCTATATTATAGGTGGTAAATTGTTGTAAAATAGTGTGGTTGACATCTTATACCCATTGAATTACTGCAGTCGTTATTTCTTTGGAAGTTCATGTTGGAAAACAAAATCCCAACTAGCTATTAATCTTGAAAGCTTCAGAACTATTTTAGTCAATTTGAATGGATGATTGTAACTTTTCCATTTGTGTGAATGTAAAAAATTATGGTTGTTCCATCTGTTGGGCACATTTTGACACCATTCAGGCATGATGCATTTGTATAATGCGGTAGTAGTACTGGCTAGGCCGCTAGAGCATGGTGAAGGAGTTGGTGCTGCAGCAAGAGGATAGTGCATTGATATTGAATGTAATAGGGTGGTAGCTGCTTTCTACTGGTGGTGGTGGTGTTAGCACTGTGCTTAATTTTTATCAAACACTCATTCCTTTCAATTTCTAGAATGTACACTTGGAAACATGGTCACATCAAAACGGGGGTAACTTTCTTTTATGTCTTGAGTTCCTTCCTGTACTATGTTGTCATTTAAAAAAATATACATGTTGCTAAATTCCTTTGGAATGTTGCTAAAATATTTTTTTAATAGTGGTTGATTACTTGATGCTTTATTCTCCATGTGGCAACTTCTGAATGCAAGTCATTAATTGCAGGATCTGTATATCCATATTGGCTGGCCTTTATACCGAAAATATGGCCATGCTTTTGAGGTGAGATTGTGTAGAACTTCTTAAAGTTATTACTTACTTTCTACAATCTCCACAATTAGAAATTGTTGACTATACTTCTTCTTTTTTCTTTTCTCTTCCTTTTTGGGTGCAGGCATTCAAGTTGATTGTTAGTGATCCTGATTCTGTTCTTAATTCCCTCACTCGTGAAGTTAAAGAAAGTAGTCCTGACGGACAAGAGGTAGTCTATGTTTAAGTAAGGTCTTTGGGCCACTTTTCCACTGGTTCCGATGGCCACTATCCAACTTTTCATTTGATATGTGAGTCAGGTGACTAAGGTGGTTCCTGCTATGTCAGATGAAGTCAAAGATGCTTTAGTAAAAAATATTAGGAGAAGAATGACCCCACAACCATTGAAGATTCGGGCTGATATTGAGATGAAATGTTTCCAGTTTGATGGTGTTCTTCACATTAAGGTCTTATTATTGCCCTTCCTTCGCCTCTGCATATTTTCTGTAATTAGTTTCTCTAAACAACAGTGAGATAATAGTGGGTATTCTAACTTGCTAGTGTTCCTGTTTTGAACTTTGTTTTCATATCTGACATTGCAGGAAGCCATGCGGAAAGCTGAAGCTGCTGGCAATAAGGATTGCCCTGTGAAAATTACAGTGGTTGCTCCTCCATTGTATGTTCTTAATACTCAGACTCTTGACAAGGTAATTGTAAGTTATCAGATGGAATCTTATTTGATAAATTGAGACCTACGTTGCCACACTTGTCAAACACAGATTTATGTAGACACTCACTTGAATGCACGCATGATGCGTCAGTGTATCCTTGTGTATGTGCACACATTATTATTATTCGTTGGTTTAATTTTAATCTTGAATTTTGTGTCCCGTTAAGCTCTGTGGTATAATCAGCCTAAGGTAATAGGGTAACCAGTTCAATCCACCAATTTCTTTTTGTCATTCATTTTTAGATATGTTTTCTTTTTCGAGTGCTTCCTCTGTTATTTTTTACCAGCTCTATTTAGTGAGACTGTGGATCCCATAAGTTCATTGTTCATATGAAACTACAAAGGAGGAATTAAGGAATGTTCTAATGAAAATTTGTTCTTTGATTTGATTGGGGCAGGACCAAGGGATATTAATTCTTAATAAAGCAATCATAGCTTGCACTGAAGAAATAGAGCGCCACAAGGGGAAACTAACTCTGAAGGAGGCACCCCGAGCAGTGAGTTTCGAATCTATGTTCAAAGTTGATTTTGTCATTGTTCTCTTGGTAGATGATGAGTATATGTCTTTCTTTGCTTTTGTTTAATACTCCAGGGATTTGCTTCAAATTTTCCTCTTCTTTACTTTTCTTTCTTCTTTCTTTTCTTTTCTTTTTTTCCAAATCTTAGCATAGGTATTACCACTTGCTCTCTCAATTTGGTATTTAATTTGTTGTATTGATTTAGGTGAGTGAACGGGAGGATAAATTGCTCACTGAAAACATGGCTAAGCTTGATCAAGACAACGAGGGGGATAGTGGTGATGACAACAGTGAAGAAGAGGAAGAAGATACAGGAATGGGAGACATTGATTTGGAGAACTCGGGCTCTCAGATAACAGAATGAAAATGAGGCTTTTGTTAGCAACTGTGAAAATTCTCTCTTCTTTTTATTACTATTTTTCGTTACATTTTTTTGTCCCCACAACATTTGGCTAGGTATATAAAACCAATACAGAAGTGGCATGCTTTTAAGCTATATTGCCAACTTAGTAATGCTGATAATTTTTCAAATATGGGGCCATCGACGTTTTTATCGTCTGCCTTCCACTGCTGCTGTTCTCCCTGTCATCTTCCTTCATGATGGTCGCCCTTTGTTGTTGGTTTTCATTTTTTATTCATTTTGCGAAAATCTGACCAGATCCTGTAGTGGCGGGAGTTCTGTGCACTAGGCTGTCTTTTCGTGTCTTTTGCCTCTTTGTTACCCATTCACCTAGAGCCTTATAGCTCAACGGCACGTGGCATAGAAAAAGTATTATCAATCGACTAATCATTTACTAGACCTACCACCAACAAATAATGCTATTGAAATAATGTGGAGGCATTCAATCTGAATAGTGTGCTCTGAGTAAATGCATTCCCAATATAGCAGTCCAGATTTTCTACAGTGGTAGTGATGCTGCAGACTATTGGTTTTCCCCTGGGGAAATGCTGGGTTGAATTGAACTCCTAGGTCATCCAGAACTTCAATTTAGGCAATCAAGTTGAGTTTTTGGGAACAAAATAGTCTCAAAACACTTTGTTGTGTGAGAGAAACTCATGATTCCTGGTTCAACTATTTGGCAAAAAAACAGTCATGGTCAATCCATAAGGTAAAATATGGTAGTTCAATACATAAGACTTGGCTCTACCAAGTCTACCAAGACTGGGGAAGGTCAGATCTATGCAGTTTTGTGAAGAGATTGTTTTCGTGTTTAAAAAATGTGATGCTCAATTCACAATGGAAACTTTGCCCCAGACTTGCTCTGTGTTTAAACTATCCATTTCTCATTCTCCTTAAACTTACCATGAGGGCACCCTCTTTTGCCATCAATGATCTCTCCCCTTTCTCTTGATACATTTTTCATACCCGTATAATGCAATTTTGATATATTTACCTACCCGGAGGGTGGGGATATTAATATGAGCTAGTGTAAAAATTCAAGCTTCAAATGTACCATTGTGGTTATGGAATCGGTTTCGTATTCGTATTTCGTGTTCTTGGAAATAAAAAATTTGAGAATTTTTTTTTTGTTCTCAAAAACAAAGAAAATAAGACCATTGAAAATACCATTGGTTCCACTTTCGAATGAATACGGATTTGGAAATTTAGAAAATACTTTTTTATTTATTGGTTCTTAAAATTGGGTATTTTTTAAAAAAATTTCCAACAAAAAGTTTGGGAACCGGTTTATTAAACACAGTTCATATGAAAATAATTTTTGAAATTAGTTTATCAAACGAGGTTTACTCGAATTTCAAAAAACAAAAATTGTAACTAAGCGGAGAAGCTCCTATTCTCTGGCCAATATAATCTCCTCTAAGTTGTCATATACACAAACACAACACGTGTGTGTAAATATATATCAAAGGAAAAGGAAAATGCTATCATCAGTTGAGTTCAAGCTGAGGTGGCCACCATCAGTCTGCAATTGAATAACAGTGCCCTATATCAAATGCCCTCACATTGGTTGTATTCTTCTCACCAAACATGAAGACAACTGAAAAGAACATGCGCGCTCAAGCCCACCACATACCTGAGGCTACACTTTAAAAGTAGATCCCATTTCTACATCAATGTGAGGGACCTATATGGTGAAGGTGAAAAGCCATACAACCAACCCCTTGCTTTCCATAGAACTAAACTGAACTTCACTCTATAGTGAGAAGACACTTATCAAGATGCCTTCTCACTTTGATAGGATCTGGAAAAAGTTTCTCCCACCTCTGCAAGGGCCCTCCGGAATGATCTAACAGAGTGTTTGTCCATATATGTGCCTTGTGGGTTCTTAACTTCTAAGGTATGTGTCCCTTTGGAGTCCCATAGATCAAGTTCTGCCCCCAATAACAGTCTTTCCAAACAGCGTTTTATTTTTTTATTTTTTCCATGTCTTCTTCCTCATGTGTCCTTCATTTCATCATGCATCTCTTTCATGAGTTTGTTTATATGTGTACAAGTACCAGCTTGATTGTTGTTTTCCTTACTGTGTTGCCAAATTTTCCATTGAGTTTTTGGACTTTCATGTCCAAATAATGTATCAAGATAGTTCTACATTAGCATTGTGAAGTGACTAAATTACACAAATTTTCATTAATCACTTGAAAGAAGGTCGAGCAATTTCACCCAAATTGAATCTGAACTTATCGGACTAATCTGCAGTCTTATTGGACCGCATTCGTATAAGCAATGCAAGATGGAGGAGGAGGAAAAAAGAAAAAGTAATTTGAGTAATTGAACTTTCATATAAGCATCCTATTTCAGTTCTTAAGTGGCCAGCTAATAAAATGTGAAATTTACATCCTCACTTTAGGATAACTGAAATTAAATGAATTTAGAACATAGATTTTTATTCTATGTCTTTTCAGAAAGCTTGAAAAATCTAATTACTTTACTTTTAAAAGCTAAGTGTCCAAGTTCTATGCCCTTGGTCTCTCAATTAAATGTTAGGAATTCGTAGGGCCCGTTTGGTAACGCTGCCAATTTTTGTTCTTTGCTGTGTGTTTTTGTTTTATGTTTTTGCTGTGTGTTTTTTGTGGTTTGATGATAAGCGTTTATAAGTTATCGTTGTGCCAATAATACTAGACTAATGTTTTTGTAAGAGAAAATACATCCATTTTAGTGTTTTTAGTTTTCTTTTTTCGAATTTTGTAAAAAACTAAAAAAAAAAAAATTTAAACAAACGGCGTTTTTTGTTTTTTTTGAAAAAAAAAACAAAAAACGAAAACAAAAACTCTCACTGTTCTTGACCCACACGTACACACACACACAGATATATATATATATATATATATTGTTAATTAAGTTGGAATCTTGTGTGAAGTTTTGGCCTGGCCGAAGTTGGGTTTATTAGTTCTCCATGAATTAGATCTGTGAGTTTGTAAAACCCACCAAACATGTGCAGAGTTTGACTAAAACTTGAGATTGATTCTTCATCCTCAGTTCTTCTCTTCCTTTCTTTAATATGATGATTAGTTGTGCCAATGGGTCCTGCACATCTCACACAATCTTTCCAACTATTGCACGAACTGAGCACTAAGTACTTCAACTAGCAAACTGGAAGCCCGTAGTCAAATTTTCGAATTCTAGATTGAACTAACACTTAGTCACCACGTGTGCAATCTTGTGCCCGCACCCGTTTTGCAGACCGGTTACTAGCTTGTGGTACTTACAAGCCATTCTCTTATAATTTGAGCAATATTATATACAATCCTATTTCATTCTATTTTTTGTTTCAATTTCTTTTCTCACTTTCACACACAAAACTGTAAAAAAAAAAATTATCAACGCTCTTAAAACACCATGTCATCCTTATCCTACTACTCTGTAGTGGTGGTTCTTCCACTGATAGATAGGGTATTTATCCTATTTTTTCAATTTTTGTTTTCACTTCTCTTATACACAAGGCTCAATTAAAAAAATTATTCACAACTCTTAAAACACTATATCATATTTGTTCTACCACTTACATAGTGATGAGATCTCATATTAGGTGAGGACAAATATCTCACCAAACATGTTGGAACCCACTTTCATGTGAGTAAGGGAGGCGCTTAGCACTGAATAATCTCTTGGCTGTAAGACCCACAATATATTTATGTGTAATTCATGCACTTGTGTAAAAGTGAAAAGATAGATTGAGAAATAGGGTTATTATAGCATTTTCCTTATAATTTAAGCCGGCTAGAATGTCAGCATAGATGCTAGAAAAACTCCTGCAATGGGACATCAAGGGATCTAAGCCCACAATGCAACAATCTTGTGCACCAAAAGTCACTACAAAGTCTGCAATCTTGTGCATGAAAGTTAGACATCATACCCTTAATCATGTATATAATACATTCGTGCATACATATAATCAATCAGGAGCCTTTGTTATAGCATGAAAAAGTTGCAAATGGTTCACAATATATCATTGAGAATCTTAAGCTGAAAATTCAGTGCAGCACACAATTCTTATAAGCAAACTAGAAGACTGGTAGATTTTTTTTTCTTCTTCTCATCAAGTAAGGAGAGACAAACATGGGTTTGGACAGACCTGGACCAACCTTTACATGAAAATCTGTATGCAAAGATCAAACTATTTGCAGCAACTTCATACCCCATTTCAGCATTGGACTCCAAGATTAAGCCAAACCCAATTGACAATAGATATGAATTCACAAAGAACAACTTTCTAGAGTCTATAATGTGTAGTGTAACAAAGCTTTGTTAGCCTCTTACAGCCAAGAGGGAAGGAATGGCATTAAGGTTGGGGGTGGTGGTGGTGGTGTTCTTGTAAGCGTCTCTCTTCCCAGAAGAAGGCTTACTGAAAGCTCTAATTGGACTAGCAAATGCCCAACCCCAACTCTTGCTTCTTCCATGACCAGGACGCCTCGCCGCCGCCTTGCCGTTCATATTATTATCTTCAGCTGAAGATGACACCCAGTAAGAAGATGAAGAGGACGAGGAAGAGGAGGAAGTGATCATGAAGCCACTGAAAATGCCACCGCACTTGACCCTCTCTCTGATACAATCCTGGCCGCCGCCGCCGCTGCGGCGGTGGATGGGGGTGACCTTGGGCTTGCCTTCTCTCTGCGACTCGACTCGCCGGAGGGTACAGTCCCCAAACCCAGCAGAGATTCGCTCGAAGAAGTCCCCGGAGAAGCTCCTGCTTCCACACCCGACGGATCTGGATCTGGAGACCTTCCTGTCGAACGCCGCCTGGTCGTTGGGACTCTCATTCTCATCAACCGCCATAAATTCCTCCCTCTTCTTCGTCGATCTCTGCGAGAAGGACCCATTTGTGGATGAATAGCTAATGTCTTTACTACCCTGTTGTTTATCGATTTTCCGATTACTGGAGTGCTTGGAGAGGTAAAGGAATGACCAGAACCCTCTCTTCCGAGGGCCATACTCATCCCCCTCATCCGCCTCCGTGAAATGCATGCCCCGCCGTGGGGTGGCGGTGGACTTGCTTCGCCGGAAAACAATACTGCTAGCTTGCTCTGTAGCGCTTGCAAGAGCGAGATCCTTCTTCTTCTTCTTCTTCTTCTTGTGGGTGGGAAGGAAACGTATCATGTTGCCATTGGGATGGTGGTTGATGACATTGATGGTGTTGGTTGACGATGAAGATGATGACGATGGGTTGTGTCGAACAGAGAGGGTGGATGTTGACGTGGATGTGGAGCCGGCGTAACCAGATCTGAAGGAAGGTGGTGATGAAGATGAGGAAGAAGGCGATGGGAAGATGGCTATGGGGAAAGAGGAGGAGGAGGAGGAGCAGACAAGCTTGCCAAGCTTTTCTTGGAGGCAGAAGGCACAGATCCCACCAGCTGGAGTGTTTTTGTTGTTTCTGTAAGGGTGGTCTCTACATTGTAGGTTGCCTTCACCAGCCATGTCTTCTTGGAGTCCTTCCATCACCATCTTTGCCCCACCCCCCAAAACCTAGGTTTCTTCTTGTTGCTGCTGTTCTTGCTGGGCTTCTTGTTTCAGAGCCCTTTAACACTACCTCCGAGTGCTTCTTGCAGTGGCTCTAACCAGTATCACAGACAGAGAGAGAGAGAGAGAGAGAGAGAGAGAGAGAGCAAATAGTTAAAGGATTGGAAATGAATGGAAATATGTGCATTGAAGTGTGGTACGGGGGAATTGAGGAGAGAGAGTCCCCGGAAGTTGTACATAGAAATAATTACACAAGTTTTATTTACACAATAATATGGTTAAACTAGAGTTTTTACTGTATTTTAAAATAGAAACACCCATTAAAAAATAATAGTACTTTTATAAATTTTTAGATAGGACAATCAAAAGATTCAAAACCCTACAAATATATTGCCACAGTATATACATATAGATATATATATATACTTCTATCTGTTGTTACATGCCTTGGAGAAAGATCTCTGACCTGCAAGTGTCTGTGAGACACCCATTTGGCAGCCCTGTAATTATTTATGTGGATCGGAAGAAGAAAAGTTTCTGCAGTATCCAATATTTATTAACTAACCAACTGCTGCTTGTTCCGTTGGTTTTTATTTAAGAGATCAGGAATTTAATTTTTTTTCAGTCTTTTATTGAATTTCTTTTGATGAATTAAATTTTTTTTATTAATTGGGTATACGGATAAATTTACGTGTACTTCAATAAATTTTGAAGTTAATAATTCTAAAAATAATTTTAAAAAATTAATAACACGTGAAAGATTTCAAAACTAAAAACTTAAAAAGAGCATTCAATATTTGCACTTTTGCCTTTGGGTGGTATCATGCATGGGGCTCGATAGTCAGTACATAGTATATAACTAACCTTTCTAGTGTTTACGTAGTGAAAAAATACAATGAAATTTTTTATTATTTATATGCCATTTTTCTTACAAAATTAGTGGAGTGTAACCGAATTTTAGTTCTATGATTACATGTTTAGTTTCACAAAAATTATCCCCTCTTTCAAAAACAAATAAAGATTTCAAGTTTTCACTATGCCCTATGTGGTTCATGACATGACGACAGAAAATAAAATAAATTTAAAGGAACTTTAAAATATTAAGTCTCATTTGGGGACTCAAAAACACAAATAAGTACAAAAAAAGAAAATTAAAGTGCCAACAGGATTAGTTGAATTGATAAAAATCAAATATTTTACTTACAATGCTTAAGTTCGACTTTTGCTATTAATAATTTTTTTTGATAAATAATATATAAGTACTATTGTAAGTTTTTATTAAGACTGGTGATAAATTTAATTATTGTGTTGAAACAATATAACAAAATAAAGTATAAATTCAAGTTACAAATAGTAATCCCATTGTGTACATAGCTTAACTAGTGTTGGAACATTTACTCACGAGTGGACAAAAATGCTCTTCTAGGATTCACCAAGAAATATTGAATAAAGACAATCTTGCCTCTTTACTAAAAGTTGTCCTAATGAAATTAAGATTGCTCTATTAGGGCTCAAGAGAATTTATTCATAAGCACCATCTGCCTATGCTTCTTTTTTCATATGGGAGTGGGTCTTTTACATGTTAAGTAAAATATTTGTCCTCACCTAACATGAGAGACTCCATTCCCGTATGAGAGTAGAAGTAAGGATGACAAAAATTAAGATCAATTAACAAATAGGCTCATTTTTAGGTATTTTTTGTTACAACTTGTTTGGAACTTAGAGAAGAAAGAGAAAAAAAGGAAAAAAAAAAAGAATGAAAATTATATTTTCTTCTATTTGATTTTGTAAAAAAAGTGAAAAGAAAGGAAAAAAAAAGAAGAGAGAGAGAGAGAGAGAGAGTGATTGTTTTTTTTTTTTTTTTTTTTTCCCTTTGTTCCTACGTTTCTCTGCTTCTTCCTTCATTTTCCTTTCTAGGTAAAATTAGACAAGAAAAGAGAAAATTTAAAAAAAATTTCATTTCTTTTCTTTCCTTTCCTTTCTATCCCAAGTTCCAAACATGCTACTAATTTTTTAGTAATGAGATCTCATTAAAAAGAAGATGCTGACATGACAAGCGTGTAATATTTTATTACTTTAATGGACCAATCAAAAGGGGAGCTCAGGAAAAGTTCCATGAGCTCGACCGCATGATACAATTTCTCTAACAAATAAAAACTCAAAAGTACAACTTTCATGGAGAGAATCTTCCGAAAGAAATGTAGATGCAACGCACGTATCTTTTATCCTGTGGTCCATCGTTCTATTACATATCTGATATTCGTGCCCGATTTTCATCCGTCAGATTCAGCCTCACGCATGGGGATCTTCGAAACATTTTTGTCTTTATGTGGTCTCCGTGGACCTCGTGAAAGCTGAGCACGATTTAGTTGGATTTTTCCTAGTTCAGTCTAACTTGCGCTGGGTGCGATCATTGTCATGGTTCCAGGGTACAGGCCTTCCATTGAATGAATGGAGACTACGGTACGTCTCCATCGAATTTGGTGGTGGCCATTGGACGGCCTACGCTAAAAATAAATCCTATCGGATTTAATACTAAATTTTAAGCCTCTTTAATTAAAAAAATTACTTTTTTAAGCCTTCTCATTTAATTTATAATTTATTTAATAAATTTTTTAAAAAAAAATTATATTAAATAACATAAATGTTAATTATATATACATTAAAATATAAAAACAAATTATTTTATATATTTTTTAAGTTGGGCCAAATTTTTAAAGACAATTTTCAAACTCGCATATATAACTAATCGAGTTTAAAAAAATTCTCAAAACCTTATAATTTATGGGCAGACCTATGACCATTCTTGCCACCGATTGTCTTTAGCACTGCTCATGATTTGGACTACTCCAACGTGGCATATTAGATGTCTGACCAAATAAAAGGGATTCGTTGGACTGTAAACAAATCAAGTCAAGCCGAGCCCAATTATTCAAGCTTGTCGAATTTGAAAACGTGTTAAATTTTGAGTTGTGTAATTTTTTAGCTGGTCTCCAACGAACTCAAACGAGCCGATTATGAGCCGAAATGGAGTAAATTGAATTTTTTAATAAATATAAAATTTCGAGCTGAGGTCAAATCGAGGTCAAAAAATTAATGAGCTTTAAAAGACATTCAAGTTTGGCTTGTTTTTGTAACGAGCCGATCTCGAAAGAGTTTTTAACAAGTCGAGCTCATATAGCTTAGTTTGTTTTATAACTTTAACAAAAAAAAGTTAGATATACGTAGTTATTTTTGAGAAATTATTTTCGTGTTTTAAATTTATGATATTGAAGACACATGAATCAATCTTACCACTACGCCAATGAGCCCTCTGATTAGATCTCTGGATCTTTATTTTTGGATCACCTTGGGTGGAAAAATGTGAATCGACAAATTTATGCTTTAAAATTTAATAATTTGCTCGATTTGGAATGTAATTTTTTTACATTCATATTTTATTTATGCCAAATAATTGCTTAAACCTTCCAAATTATGATCAAAATCAGATGTTTCACTTTGCATATAATGTTTAGCCCGAATTATCATTATTATTTGTTAAAAGTTTTGTGCCACAAGGGGTGAATATAGGAGACATGCATGATACACATTTATTTTTCTATATTTACTTCTTAACTATTTGGAATTAATGGTACGAACATGTTAACACATGGGATATAATTACTATTGTTTTTTTGATAGTGATTAATGTAGATACTTTGCATCTGCAACAGAGTACACGTGGCACCATCACAATGGCGTTGTGTGGACTACAATTGTTAAGGAAATTAAACAAACCCCAACCCAAAAATAAATAAATAAAGATTAGACAAGAGAAGAAGAATTTATAGTTTCTTATAATATTATGGGTAAGAGGTAATGGTGCTTGAAGGTGGCGGCACACACTACGCCCAATTATTTTCTCTGTCGCTAATAAGTTGCTAATGGTTACCGAACAGGAGGTGAACTATTACTATCTTATTCTTGAAGTAATAAGATTTCTGTAATAATTTTTAAACTTTTTAAGAATAGTTTAACAATGTTAAATAGACCAAAACTCAAATGTTTACTTTATGATCACGACCAGTGTTTTTATTGTCCACGTTCACATGAAATATTCAAGTTGTTTTAATTGCAGGCTAGCCCCCAAAATGTATTGTGACCAAGAAAATAGCCCGACGTGGCCCTATCGACCTAATTTTCAGTCCCCAAGCTCTAAAACCCGGCCAGGCAGGCTGGGCTTCTTGGGCCGTCAGGCCGGAAAACCCCACTTGTATTACATAATCTACTACCACAGCCTGCTTCAATTTAACTAGGAACAACAGATGTGAGAGAGAGAGAGGGAGGGAAAGAGCCCATTAGTAGAATTGTACAGCAGCCTGCTAACTTTTCAAGCTGGGCCTGAAAATTCAGCTGGATAAGTTTCCATATTGGCCCACGCTGGATGAGCTTCGATATTGGGCCCACATCCCATCCTTGCGTCCTTTTTATTTTTATTTTTATCAAGAACAGTACAAAATTTATTTCATTTAAAAAGAATAATTGCTATTTTTATAATTTAAACAGCTTTAGGTCAAATTGGGTACCATGATAAATATCCTATGCCTACTTCTTACGTGTGAAGCTATAATATGTATGAGGAAATATATTTTATATGTTATGAAATAATAGATGACCTCATCCATCAACTACTAAGAGCATTGAATTCTATTTGCTAAATATAGGATTCGCCGACTTGATCAAAGCCTTGCGAACGAAGAATCGTTTTACTGTCTTGACTCTGAATTGCTATCAATAAAAGTTTGAGTAATAGTTTGAAGTAGAACCAAGAATAGAAAGAAAATAAAAAGAAGAAAGTAGAGAGAAAATAAAAGGAATTGAAGTATAGTTAAATCTTCAAAGATCATTTTGTATTCTATTTAGTTATGTATTATCAATAAAGTCTTAGGTGATCCAGACGATCAACTCCTAATTATTTCAAAAAAACAAATATAATAAATATATGATAGTTCCTGAAAAACTATTTACTATATTTTGTCTTGAGTTATTTTATCTACTTTATATTTCTTTTAGTTTTGTAACATATTATCAGCATGAAGCTCTGAATACACAAATACTTATACGTCTCATAGCTTTTAATACTTGATGATTTTTACGAAGTGCAAAATTTTAGAAGATAATGATTATTTAATATTCACGTTGACAAATATTTCTTTGTAATGTTTCTTTTATTATTTTATGTAGCCTGAATATATGTGTAGTCGTAATAATTTTGTCATGATTTTATCTTATTGTTTCGTTAATATAGTATTCTAAAAATGTTGAATTTTACAACATTAAAATTCACCACCCTTGACATTTCTAGAGATAATTATTTATCATGAATCCTTGATGTTAAGATCCATCTGACTGTGAAGGCATTTGAGCAAATAATAATTGAGAAAAATGACACATCCCAGCGGGATTGCGCTAAAACAATGATTTTTCTCCGTCATCATTTTCATGAAGAATTGAAATCTAAGTACCTCACGATAAAAAATCCATTGATATTATGAAAAAATTTAAAAGAGAGATACGAGCACCAGAAGATCGTAATCCTCCCAATAGTTCGATCTGATTGGATGTTCTTGTGGTTGTAAAATTTTAAAACGGTTAGTGAGTATAACTATATGTTGTTTAAAATCAGTTCATGATTAAAGTTATGTGAGAAAATTATTACCGATGAAGACATGTTAGAAAATACATTCTTCACATTCCATACCTCGAATGTGCTGCTACAACAGCAATATTGAGAGCGTAGATTGTAAAAATATTTTGAATTGATATCATGTCTTTTTGTGATTGAGCAAAATAATGAGTTACTAATGAAAAATAATCAGTCCCGACCTACTGGTTCTACTCCATTCCCTGAAGTGAATGCAATCTCATTTAGCGGACGTGGCCGCAATCGTGGCAGGAATAATTTTTGAACTTGTAAAAATTATCGTGAAAGTAACACTTATCATATGAGATTTAAAAATACCATATCATACCATTAGCAGTGGAACAACTCTGAAAAAGAGAAAAAAATTACAGAATAAATCTCCTAAAAATTATGAAAATACTTGTTACATGTGTGGAATGAAAAGATATTAGCTACGTATCCATCGTACGCCCAAACATTTGAGAGAAGTTTACCAAGTTTCAATTAAAGATAAAGAAAAAAATACAAAAATGTATTTTATGAATTTTGATGGTCCGGTCGATATTCCTCATCTAAATATTTCAAATTGCTTTGAAGATGCAAGTGAAAAAATAAATCATTTAATTGGTAATGGGGATGTCCACGCTAATTAATGATATTTTCTAGTTGTTCTAGTTTATTTAGTTTATTATCATCTTTTGTAATGTTTTCTTCATATACTTTTCCTTTCAATAAATTATCTTGTTTTAAATAAGCAATTTTAATATTTTGTATATAGATACATGGATTGTACCAATGCGTTGATTATTTCTAAAATGTATGGTGAAGGCACATGTTGTTGGCCTAAGTAGGCAACCCAAGAGGGGGGGTGAATTGAGTTTTATAAAATTTATATCAAACAATGCAACTAAAAAAAATTTAAATAATGTAGCAATGAGCAATCAAACTAATAACCAAGCAAGCAAATAATAAGATGCAATGCAAGGAAGTAATATGAGCAAAGAGATGAAGAACACCAGATTTATAGAGGTTCGGCCAAACCTTGCCTACGTCCTCTCTTCCTCGATCCTCTTGAAAGTATTCCACTATATAAACTTTTCTTACACAGCTGTTAGTTTTTCTCTAAGTGCCTAGCTCATTCTTACAAGAGCTTTTCCCCAAGCTCTCAAAATCCAAGAGATTTTGTCCAAGCTTCTATCAAACTTATGAGTGATTTTGTCCAAGTTTCACTCAAACTTATAAGTCATTTTATCCAAGATTCACTCAAACTTACAAGTGTTTTTCCAAGCTACACTCAAACTTACAAGTGTTTTTCCAAGCTACACTCAAACTCACAAGTGTTTTTCTCAAGAATACTCAAACTCACAAGTTTACAAACCAACCTAATAATAAATGAAGGTTGTACAATGAATAACACTCTCTCAAAGAGTAGATAAACAAATTTTTTGCTCACTCAAGAACCCCCCAAATGAATAAAAACAGTGTATAAGATATAGGAGATGAAATCTCACTTGTAGCTCTTAATCTTGTGTTATTTTTATGTTCTTCTTACACCAATATGTGTTGGGGATCTGGTATATATAGCCTTGAATCTATTTTAGCCTTTGGAGAAGTATGAGAGTGGTTTTGGTGGCAGATCGCACCATTACTCCTGTCAGAAAATATAGCCGTTGGTGTCGGGAGTCGACTCTTTTGGAGCAGGAGTCGACTCTTTTTGTGTTTCAGTAGATTTTTCAAAGCTATGTCCAAATGAGTCGACTCTTTTGTGCCAAGGTTCGACTCTTTTTGTCTGAGACTGCAAAATCAACTCTCTATTTGAATGAGTCGACTCTTTTAGAGTGAGGGGTCGACTCTTTTGATGTTCTATCAAATTTTCAGCCTCTATTTAAACGAGTCGACTCTTTTGCTTGAGGAGTCGACTCTTTTTAGGAAAATTCTTAACTTTTGCAATACTTTTTCAATCTTCTTCAATATCTTTAAGCTTTTCAAGGATCATCCAACTAAGGTTTCTAAAGCTTAAAAAGACTTCTTCAAAGCATGTTGACTTCAAGAACACCTTCAACTCTTCAAGATGAAATTTTGATTATATTTAGAGTTCTTCAATCAACATCACTTCTTCCATTGATCTAAATCTTCTTTAAAATCTTCAAGAGAGCTTCCAAGACTTGAAATCTCTTTTCTTCAATTAATCTTTCATGCTTATTTGAACTTCTTCAATTTCTTTGCTTGAATTTCCTCAATTTGATTTCTTCTATAACTTCTTCCATCTATTCAAGACTTCAACATAATTTTCAATGAAACTTCCAACTCTTGTGATTTCTTATCAATACTTTCAAGACATCTTCAAAACTTCTAAGAAAGCTTTCATGTCTTTAAGTGAGTCTCTTCTTCTTCTTCCATTCTTGCAAGACATCTTCAAATCTTCAAGGTGAGCTTCCATGTCTTGTAAGAGTCATCTAAATGAGGTTGCAACTATGAGATTGTTGAATGTGTCAACTCATCATACTCATTGTCTCCATTCCTTCTTGACAAGCTTCTCACCACAAGTTCTTCAATATCTTCAATGTGACAAATTCTCCATTGTTACTTGACAAGCTTCAACTTGTTGCTCCCCCTTTCTTTTATGATTTATGTCTCAATGCATTTTTCAGATTTATAGCAGAACAATGAACCAATTTAGAAGTTCATAGCATACATGATGCTTTAGTGGACTTGATATGGCCATGAGGATCAAGGGCCTTCATAGTGAAGTGTAAACCATATTTGTATGGTGCCAGCTCTTCGGTCTTCAAGTCTACTTGAAATCATTTGTTGTATTTGCACTTCTATTTGTACCTTAGTATTCAAGAATTGATTCCATATCAACTTGAATACTCTTCAAATAATCTTGATTGAGTGCTTTGCTTCTTTGAATAACTTCTTGAATCATCATAAGATTTTCAATCACTTGCATCCTTCTTTTCAATATTTGTTGAACTCATTGAGCATCTTCAATCTCTTCAAGAATAAGATTGCCTAAGTAATCTTCTTGTTTGATACTTAATCGATCAACTCAATTATTTTCTTGTTATCAAATGATTATAATCTAACTTGCACACTTAATTGAAATCATTAGATAACAACAATATGGTTTTGTTATCATCAAAATCAACAGGGAGATCAACCTTGAGTCAACACATGTCTGGTAGACAGAGAAACAACACACACAATTCTTCAAGAGAATAAATATTTCTCATATTTGACATTACTTGAAGCTAATGTCAATATAATCTCTGGCACAACAAAATTAATTGAAGGTTTCGGAAAGGCCAATATAATACTGCTAAGAGGAACAAAGTTATGCATTGATGATACATTGTATTCTACTAAATCCATAAGGAATCTGATCAGTTTTAAAGATATACATCGTAATGGATATCATATTGAAACAACGAATGAAGTTATTGTAGAATAGCTCTATATTATTTCTTATATTTTAAGAAAGAGATATATATCAGAGAACTTATTGCATTGTCTTCTGAATTATATTATACTTCTATAAAAGCTAAGAAATCACCTGTAGTGATGCACTAGAAGTGCTTTAACCTAAAGAATTTTATACTATGGCATAATCATTTGGGTCATCTAGGATCAATAATAATGCGTCAAATTATTAAAAACTCACACGGACATTAGCTAAAGAACTAGAAGATTCTTTTGTTAAATGATTATACTGCTTGTTCACAAAAAAAAGTAATTGTCAGATCATCTCCTTCGAAGGTAGCTCTTGAGTTCCCATCATTCTTACAAAGAATTTAAAGGGATATTTGTGGGCCAATACATCATCCATATGGACCATTTTGTTATTTTATGATTTTAGTAGATGCATCTACATGGTAGTCACATGTTTGTTTACTTTCTACCTGTAATATTGCTTTTGCTAGATTTCTTACCAAAATTATTCCATTACAGGCACAGTTTCTAGATTACTCGATTAAATCAATATGACTAGTTAATGCTAGAGAATTTACATCTCAAACTTTTGATGATTATTGCATGTTAGTAAGAATTAATATTGAACACCCAATTGCTCACACACATATACAAAATGGGCTTACTAAATCTTTTATAAAAACAGATTCAGTTTATTACTCAACCTTTACTTATGAAAAAAAAATTACGTGTTTGTACTTAGGGACATGTCATATTGCATACTACATCATTGGTTAGAGTCCGATCAACTACTTATCATCAATACTCACCATTAAAATTTGTCATTGGTTAACAATCAAATATTTCTCACTTACAAGTTTTTGGTTGTACTGTATATTCTCCAATTTCACCTCCGCAATGTATTTTTATTTAAAGTAGCTCTTGGAATTACCAGAAGTAATAAAGTGACTGAACCACAGACAGTCGACGAATGTTGACGTACAATTGATTGGTTAAAATGGAAAGAAGCTATTGAGGTAGAATTAAACTCATTAACACAATGTAAAGTATTTGAACCTGTAATCCATATACCTAAAGATATGAAACTAGTTGGATATAAATGAATATTCGTAAGAAAGCAAAATGAAAAAAATGAAATAGTACGATATAAAGCCCGACTAGTAGCACAAGGTTTCTCGCAAAGACCTGATATTGACTATGATGAAACTTATTCTCCTGTAATGGATACAATTACATTCAGATTCTTGATTAATTTATCAGTTTCAAAATGACTAGATATGCTTCTAATGGATGTAATGACCGCCTACTTATATGAGGAATTGGATAATGATATATATATATATATATATGAATCCTTGATGGATTTAAGATGTCTGAAGCACATATTTTAAAATCACGAAATTTGTACTCAATCAAGCTTCAAAGATCGTTATGCGGGATAAAACAATTCGGTCGCATGTGGTACAATCGTTTAAGTGAATATCTCTTGAAAGAAGAATATGTGAACAATACAAATTGCCTATACATTTTCATTAAGAAATCAAAATCCAGATTTGTTGTCATTGCAGTCTATGTTGACGATTTAAATGTGATCGAAACTCCTAAAAAGATTACTAAAACTATTAATTATTTAAAAAAAGAGTGTGAAATAAAAGATCTTAGGAGAACAAAGTATTGTCTTGGATTACAGATTGAACACTTATCAAATGAAATTCTTGTCTATCAATCAGCATATGCTGAAAAGGTTTTAAAACAGTTTTACATGGACAGAGCTCATCTATTAAGTTCTCCACTGGTTGTTCGTTCACTAGATGTACAAAAAGATCATTTCCGTCCTCGCAAAGATAGTGAAGAACTTCTTGGTCCTAAAGTACCATATCTTAATGCAATCGGTGCTCTTATGTATCTTGCAAATTGTACAAGACCTGATATAGCATTCTCTGTCAATTTATTGGCAAGATATTGTTTTGCACCAACGTAAAGACATTGGAAAGGAATTAAGCATATATTGCGTTATCTAAAAGGGACAGCGGATATGAGCTTATTCTATTCAAGGGACTCACAATCTGAATTAATTGGCTATGCAGACGTTGGCTATCTTTTTTATTCACATAAAACTCAGTCTCAAACTGGGTATGTATTTACTTATGGTAACACTACTATATCCTAGCAATCTGTGAAGTAAACATTAACTGCAACTTCTTCAAATTATTATGAGATAATTGTAATTCATGAAGCAAGCTGAGAGTGTATCTGGCTAAGATTTATGATTCAACATATTCAAAAAAGTTACGAATTATCTGCGATCAAAGATACCTCGACGATATTATACGAAAATAATATCACATGTATTGCACAAATTAAAGGAGACTACATCAAAGGTGGCAGAATAAAGCATATGTGAGATCTTACCTTTTTACTCTCATGTTTAAGTTATTTGGTGGTAGTTTTAAATGATTATATTAGTGTGAATAGTGGCTTTTATGTGATTCACCTACTTGCTTATCTTGAGTATATTACGTATTTTGAATATCCCTAGCTCATCATACTTCATTAATCTCAATATATTTCATTAAGAGTGCATTAGTATGGACTAATGAGAGTGTGGCATGTTGGAGGACACCTAAAAGTGTTTGGTTCATTTTTACATCTTCTTTTAACTAGCAAGTCAAAAGAGAAGCTTAAAGAAAGAAAGAGAGAGAGAGAGAGAGAGAGAGAGAGAGAGAGAGAGAGAGAGAGGTGAAAGAAATGAAAGAAAAAAGAAAAAAAGAAAAGAGAGAGAGGAAGAAGTACAAGAGAGACAGAAAACTTAAGGAAGGATTGGTTGCAGGGTAAGTTTTATTTGTTTTTGTTTGCTCCATATTGTTCTTTGTTTCTTGTATGTTGTATGTTGTATATTATCTCTACCATGGAAGCTGGAAGATGGAGGATAAAGAGGGGGGTGGGGGGTGAGGGCTTTCATGGTAAAACCTTGGAATCATCTATGGCTGCCATAACCAGAGTCATCTCTGTGATAGGGCTACTGTTTGGAGACGTTTTGATCTAACTAAAAATCTGATTTATAGTTGAATTTTTTATTTGGGCTTTGGTTTCACTCAAAAATATTATTATTTTGAATTATGGTGAATTTTTAAAGTTAGACTGTCTTTGTAAAATTATGATGCCCAGATCTGTGACCCTTAGGTTGACAGAACATTTGACTAAGTTAAAGTAGTTCAAAATTTGTAAAATTTTTATTGTATCTATTAGAAGTGTGGATGATGGTATGTACCAAATTTAAGGTCATTTTGATGTCGTTTACCTATGTTAAGAACCTCTAAAAAAGAGACCATTTGCTGCTGAATTCTCATTTTTGTAGCACTACCTTATTTTGTAAAATACGAAATAATTACTTAGACTTATTCAATAAATGTGAATTTTGTATAGATACTTTATGAGATGTCTATTTTATATTTCCCAAGTTTTAGAATTGTTTGATATATGCTCACGAAGTTAGGTTCATGTTATGAGACTTGTGTCAGTTTTGACAAATTAGAGGACTTAGTGAATTTTGGTACTTTTCAGCTATTCTTAATTGAGGTTCTATTATGGCAGTTCTTATGCGTAATTTTAGTTCTCTGACTTGTTTGGGGTGTATACATTATATTCGATTATTATTGTAAAATTATATACTGAAGTTCCTAATCTAACACGGTTGAGGTGATAGGGGCTCTCAGACGATAAGAACCATCAACATCAATTAAGGACTAATCTTATTCATATAGAAGTGAATGTATTGTTTGTCTTGTTATGAACGTTGGTGTTGATTGTGGGAATATAGATAGTCTTGTTTATATTGAATTGTTTGATGATTATTTGTAACATGATATTGATGAAGTTATATTTATGAGGTGGCATTGTTTACTATTCATATTGTATGTCAACGCATTTCATAGAGAATAGGGTTTGCTGATGTGGGGCTAACCTAAAGATTAACCGATGTGGACCCTAAAAGGAGGGTGCATACGCATCTTTGACCCCACGAGACCATCATTCATTGGGGCCATTTAATCGCCCCCCCCCTGGGGACTGCGACCTAAAGATTAACTAATGTGGGATTGATCTAAAAGGGTGTCGACGTGGGACATCGTTGATAACGAGCCATCATTCATTGGGTCAATATTATTTAAATTTGCGCGTACATATGGGTGATACATTTATTGCATTGAGGCATACATGTGACATAGATACATAAAGTATTTAAACCTAGATATGTATTGTGGGTGCTTGTCATAATTCTTTATGAATTTGTTTATTTACCATGAGCACGTTGATTTTTAGCTCATGCCCACACAAACCTTTTTGACAGGTGAGCAAATGAAGGAGTTCGATTCTTGTAGTTTTGGTCGTCGCCGCAGTGACATTCCTGTTGGTGTAAGATGTCGTGTCTCAGGGCTTGGGAAGCTCTTGTTGATTGCTTTCAGTGTCTTATAGTATTTGTATAAGATATTCTGATTTGAGTTATATTTGTACTACAATTTGTGGGTTTGTTATGTCCCTATATTTGATATGTTGTGTATAAAGTTATAGGATAGCTTACTCTGATGTATGTTATTCTTATGCATGATTGGTCCATGATTATATAAAGTAAGGGTGTTTATTCTACTGCATTCTTTTTCGGGTGTGTGTTAAAGTGTTATTTACAGGCGTGGTGACCTGTGCGATCACGCCTTACCTAATGTGACATTAATGATGTGTAATTAGATTTGGGGTGTGGCAACATATTTCTCCAAAATGCTTCTATGCACATGAACTCCAGAAGAATGATGATATTGATGTTCAACAAATACATTCAAGTGATAATCTGGTAGATTTATTTACTAAAACATTACCAACTACAACATTTGAGAAACTTGTACATGGCATTAGTATACGTTGTCTCAGAAATCTTTCATTAAGCAAACAAGATCTTATTATTTAGGGGTAGTAAAACACTGTACTCTTTTTCCTTCACTAAGCTTTTTTCCTACTGGGCTTTCCTAGTAAGGTTTTAATAAGGCATTTTTAACATACCTTAATATGTATTGCAGTCATCCAAGGGGGAGTGTTATGACATAATGGATGATCTCATCTATCGAGTACCGAGAGCACTGAATTCTATTTGCTAAATATAGGATTCGCTGACTTGATCAAAGCCTTGCGAACAAAGAATCATCTTATCATCTCGACTCCGGACTGCTATAAATAGGGGTTTGAGTAATGGTTTATGGTACAATCAAGAATAGAGAGAAAATAGAAAGGAGAAAACAGACAGAAAATAGAAGAAAGTGAAGTATAGGTAAATTCTCAAAGATCATGTTGTATTCTACTTAGTTTTGTATTATTAATAAATTCTTGGGTGATCCAGAAGATCAACCCCTAATTATTTCAAAAGAACAAATATGATAAATATTTGACAGTTCCTGAAGAACTATTTACTATACTTTATCTTGAATTATTTTATCTGCTTTATATTCCTTTCAGTTTTATAACATTATAGAATTTTTATAGAAAACTTCACCATAATAATTTAATAATGATATTTTTTAAATTATGAGTCAATATAGTGTCAATGTTTTAGGTTAAAACGAAAGGATCAAAAATATTATATGAGGTATATATGTTCTCTTATTTTCTCTTTATACATAGAGTAATTTTATACAAACTAAATTTTTGTACAAAATTTTATAATGTAGTATTTATGTAGGTTTGCATATACCAATTAATGATGCTGTAAATTGGTATGCTTTCGACGAGTTCCAATGATGTGCAAAGCAGAAAAAAAAGACTCCTCACATCTGCGTGTTGAGGGAAGATTAGTATGGAGAAGATGATATGTTGACTCGCTCCGAAAACTACAAAATGGAGTTAGTACCCCGCAAAAATACGGAGGTCGCGATGAAGTATAAACCGGTAATCCGGTATCATTCTCTCCCAAGGAACCTAGCCAAATATAGGCTCTAGCACTCAACTCACACTAATCTAGCCTAGGATCAAATTGCAATTATGTGGGGAATTGGATCTAAAATGAAAGGGAAAAGAAAAGGACCAAAAAATTTTAGGTTTTTGATGGGGTTTTGATTTACTAAACTAGTGTAACGAAAATTAAAGCAATTAACTAGGCAATTGATTTAAATGTAAAGCAATTAAAATGGAAAGTTTGGATGTGATTGATTCAATCCACCAATTCACAAAAAGAATTTCAATAGAGGATTTTTATAACTCAAATCAAGAATCACACCGTGGATTCTTCATTTGGAATATTTGACCGTAAAACCTTGAGTTCATATTTAGTTGAGTGTAGGGATTAAACCAATTAATAGAACTCTAGAAGCAAACCTTAAAAATGTGCAAGATTTATACCAATTGTTGAATTGCGCATAAACATTACCAAATGGGTTATGAATCTAAGTTTTCGAATAAATCCAACACCCAACCAAATAGAACTATACAAATCTATGAATAAAACTTTGAAGTTCATGAATCTCTATTGAAATACTTGAAAATCCTTGGTGGATCTTCACAATCACACCCAAGAGATGTTTAGCTACTAGAATCCATAATAAAGAGCATAAATGAAGGTAAATCTAACATTAAACTAAGTAAAACTAGTGTTTGGTTACTAAGAAAGTGAGAGAAAATGGCAAGAAAGTGAAGAAAAATACATTATAATGAAAGAAAGTTACAATTTCTACTCCTATATTAACATTACAAACATAAATCTAAGCTAAAAATACATAAAAACATAAAAACCAACCTTGGAGGAGCTTTTCACGCCACCCCCTTGGCTGATACAAACCCAAAAAATCTTCCTCTCTTTTATTTTTTCGAACAACAAAGCTTTTAAGCTCCAGATCTGTATCGACCAATCGATCGGCACTGTTCACCGATCGATCGGTCACTGTTCACTGATCGATCGGCCGATCGATATGTAAATCACCCTCTCTGAAGTTTGCCAAACCAATCGGTCGGCCACTATTCACCCGTCCACCTTGAAGCTTGATTTTGACCATCTTAAAGGCCGATTCAACCGATGCACATTAGAGGACAAATTATAGCTCTTGAAGTCTTCTTTCCAATGGTGCAAAAATCAGCTTAATCGGACATCGGAGTAAAAAGATATAGCCCGAATACCGAGACATGTTTGAATTTTCATAAACAAATTATTCGCCTTGAACCCGCTTTGATTATTATTGCTTTCTTTTTGCCTTTATTAGCTTATATAACCTACAAAACACATACAAAACATACTCAAACAAATATCTAACTAAAATAAGACAATTAATTACAATATAAGTATAACAAAGTACAAATTAAGGGCTTATGATTACACTTTTAGGGTGTAATCATATGTAGGTAAGTGAATTGGGTGTATTAGATGCATACATTATTTTTTAGCCAAACCTCCATTAAGTAGCTAATCATTGTTGGTGCAAAAATCTGTAAAACAAGATGATGATGAACAGTTGCTTTAAAGGCACAATGTAATATCGTTTTCTTTAAGACCATATGCATCTCCACCAATTATATGAATCTGGTGTGAACCGGGTTAACGGCAAATCACCTACAAAATACAATAAAACTCAAAAAATCTATAATCTATCTGTGTTTTGCACAAATGAAGTTAGAACCGAATACCTTCAAAATTACAAGTCTGCCAAGAATTTAGAATTCAATTTCAGCAATAAACAAATTTTAGCAATAATATTAGTAATAAACGTTTTAGAGAGAGGAATTAATGCATAATAATATGTATTATATCTCGTCTATAATGGTCTTATGAAAGTCCTATTATATAGACTCAAAGGTGTCTATTTAGAACATGTGTGTCCGTTAAAATTCAAAGATTTTAACCATTATATGCATATTTTCAATGTGGACATATGATCACATCTTTACGCCTTACGTGTAGATTGTACCTCTCCAACATCTAAAAATTTTAAGGTTATGTTTGGTACAAGGGAATGGAAATGAATGGAATGAGAATGAAAATAGAATGAGAATGGAATAGTTATTCTCATTCTTTTGTTTCATAAGACCAACGAACAATGCTAGTATAGAATGGAATAAAATTTGTGTATGATATAAAAATTCAATATTATATCTATACAAAATATTAGTAATATATATTATTTAATTTTTAAATATTATTAAGCATTTGTAATGGTAGGGGTAGCGCGGTGGCGCGGCGGATTAGTGTCGGCGACGGTAGTGGTTGGTGGCAATGACGACAGTGATGGTGGGGTGGCAACGATGCTAATGGTGGGTGACAACGGTGAGGGATAACGGTATCGGTGGATGACAAATAATTGTGATTGACGGTGGACGGTGGTGGTGGTTAGTGGCGGCGGTGATGGTAACAATTTTTAATTTTTTAAATTTTTTTTAAAATTTAAATTTTATAATTTCTATAATTTAAAAAAAAATTTTAAATCAAAAAAATAATTACCAAACGTGTTTTATATTTTTTAAAAGAAATTTGACAACAAAAATCTTGCTAAGTTTTATTTTATGATGTTTCATGTGAGAATGGAATGACCATTCCTCATTCTATTTCCACTCTTGAAATAACGAATGGTCATTCTAACAAATTGTGAGAATGATCATTCCATAAGAATAGTCATTCCACCTTTAACTAATAGTATCAAATAAGGGAATGGGAATGAAAGTGAGAATGACCATTCCATTCCATTTCATTTCCTTGTACCAAACATAGTATAAGGGTTAATTACATTTTGCACTCTTGTACTTAACACCAAATTTTATTTCAGAACCTTCAATTTTAATTGTAACAATTAAACATTTATACTTCTAATTTGTTGCAATATCAACATTCTGCTAACTTTCATTTAGAAAATAAACAAAAAAATTTGCATATAACAAGCACTTTACCCTTTTTAAGGGGCAAAGGTATAAAATTATACTTTTTTTTTTCTAATAATCTACTATAAATTTATCTCAAATCACTCCAAAATCAAGAGCATATGCAACTGTGTGATGTATATAGTATTGTTAGGCTTCCTATAAAAACTCTTAATTTAATTTACGTGCAATATGTGTGTGTTTTAGAAATTAAAAATGGTTGGGTTTTATATAGTTGTCTCTTGAAAAAGGCCATGTGATTATTATATGCAGCCACCCCACTCTAGCGGACTCCACCTCGCTCTAACGGGCTCCAGCCCCTCCAAAATCAAGCCCTTTCTAATGCACCCCGTTGTCAGGAAAACTCCACCTCGCTCTAGCAGACTTCATTCCCTCAGCGAAAAATACTTTCAGTACACCCCGCTCCCAAGTGGGCTCTTACCCAGCTCTAGCAGGGTCAGATGCTTCAGCAAATGACACTCTTTCAATGAACGCTGCTCTAGCGCAGTGCACTCCCCATGAAGGTCTTGACAAGTGATACCCTCTACGATATAGACTTGGCAAAAAGTTTTTGATATATCATGAATACTTAGTAGAGTGTCAAGCTGCGTGTATGACCTTGTACTTCCAAAAAGAGAAGATTTTCTCTATTGCTCCAAGCAAGTCGAAGGTTTTCTCTATTTTTTCAAGTATCTTTAAAATCTTCTCATTTACATGACAGTGCAAAATTGATGATATCAAGAGAGTTGTGCCTTATTAGAAGAAAAGAGATATATATATATATATATATACATATATATATATCTCCTTGAAGGGATATAGATAAAAATGAGAATGTTCTTCATCTGATAATAAGGAGAGTCTTCTGCATTGTCCTCTAAGTGTTTGTAAAAAGTTCTAAGAAGACTCCACTCCACTTCATCCCCCTATTTCAAGAAGCTATGGTGGCTTGAAGGAGTTCAAGTCATTGAAAGGATCATTTAGGATTCAATGAAGTGCCAAGTATTCATGAACAAGCTCGTGGACTCAAATATATACATAATGTAGATTTAAGCCTAGTGTTGAGGATTCAACAAATGTAAAAGATTGTAAGCTCTCTTGTACCATTTGTTCATATTATGTGCTTGGTTGGAGCTGGGCTAGGCCCCATAGTTTTCTCCTGCAAGAGTTTTCATGCTAAAATTACTTGTGTCTTGTCTATTGTTTGTAATGTTTTGTGTGATTCGATTTAGTTTCTCTATTACTTGCACTTGCATGAAAAATTAGTAGAGACCTATTCACCCCCCTCTAGGTCCACATATGATACTTTAAGTTCTTCTACAAGAACACTTGTTTTCTCAACTTAAATATGCTTTAGCAATCGATCCAAACGCGGTATAAAGTACCGCCTTTCTCTTGTATTTTGTAAGAGTTGATCGACAGTCTTTGTTTTCTGAAATTTGTTAGAATCGTTTTGACAAACTAGTTTCAAGACCTATTCTGTTGAAAACACGTTGGGATAAATCGGTTTCGGAACTTGTTATCTAGAAATTTTTCAAAAAATACCTTAGTCTTAGGAACCAATAAAAAATATTTTCTAAATTTTTAGAACCATTTTCATTAAAAAAAATACAAAACGACACGAAAAGTGTTTTCAATTGTTCTTTTTTTTTTTATTTCTAAAAACACGAAAAACAAGAAGTTTTAATTTTATTTGTTTTAAAAATACAAAAAATAAAAACGGAATTGGAGCCGAAACCATAACCTAACAAATACTTATAATCTTCTTTTTTATTTTTACTAAAATAGTTTTCAAAAACTTAGAAAACACTTTTTTTGATGATTCCTAAAATTATGGTATTTTCTAAAAAAATTTTAAAAATAAGTTTGAGAATCAATTTACCAAGAAAAATACTAATTGCAAACGTGACGATCGATTAGACGTTGCTTGAGCGCTGCCACGCTAGCTAACGTGGCAGCGATTAGGCGGCACCTGATCCAGGTCCACACATTTGCAGCTAGCGGTCCTCATTTACCAAACTTGATTTCAGTGAACATAGTTTTCAGCTTACCATTTACCATGGTTTCGAGGATTTTCAGAAAACTGAAACCCATACCAAACGCTTAACAATTAAAATATGCTTTAGCAATCAATCCAACCACCGTGCTGGCTCTCTCATGTTGTTGTCCTCATCCTCATCCTTACAATTATAAAATAGCCGAAGGACCTAGCTATCTGCCCAACTGTTTTGTCAATTTAGAAGAGGAAGCGTAGTTCTGTTAAAAGGACAAAACTCGTTTAAAAATTTTAGAGAAATGTTTCAAAAATGTGGGGTGAGGAATATTTTAAAAACTTTTAAAAAATTTTGAAATTATTTTGGAAACTTAAAATATTAATTTTTATATTTTTTTTCCTTAAGTTTTAACTAAGTATATATGAAATTATTAGCTTTCTATTAAGTTTTTTAAAGGTCTTAATTAACTTTATTAAAAGGTCCCAACAAAGTTTCTTAAAGGTCTTTTTTGAGTTTCGTGAAAGTTTCTTAATAATATTCCTATTAAGTTTTCTAACCATTTGTTATTTCTCATATTTTTTTATTTTTTTTGGGTGCGTTTTTCACTTTTGTTTCCCTCACGCTTTGTTTGGAGCCTACATTTTTAGTAGGAAAAGAAAAATGTGAAGGAAAAATTAACAAAATAAAAAAATATTTTTGTTCTATTTTTTCTCACATTTTGCTTTTTTTTACTTAAAATTTGGATTCCAAACAAAGCGTTAGGCTCCGTTTGTTTAACCAGAGTATATCGAAAAAAAATATTTTTAGAAAAATTAAGAAATTTTGGTTGTTTGTTTGTTTGGAAATTACTCTATTTTAGGAAAAGATATTCTAAGAAAATATTAGAAAATAACATCCGAGATTTTATTTTGGAAGTTGTTTTTCGTGAAGGAAAGCGAAAGGATTTGGATAAGATATTTAAAAAAATAAGAGTTCAAATCTCTCTCTCTCTCTCTCAATATCTTAATTCCCTATGATTCTACTTCATTAAAAGAATTCAAATTTTTTACAATCTCTCACTCTCTTAATGTCTAAATTAGTTATTTAGTTATATCAAAATTTATCTTACTTTCATAGTTTGTCAAAATAACAACTAGGTGTACATTAATTTCACGACAACAAAATTCTTAGTGTCTACCAAACAAGTAAAAAATAAGGAAAGATACATTTTTTACTGTCAAATATTTTTCAAGAAAAGGTTTTTTTTTTAAAATTTATTTTTCAGTGAAACAAACAAAGCCTTAGGCTCCGCTTGAAATCCAGATTTCTGTGAAAAAAAAAATATAAAGAGAAAGTGAACAAAAATAATTGTTAACTTTTTTCTCACTTTTTACTCTTTCTTTATTTTTTTCATTAAAAATTCGAGTTCCAAACGAAGCATTAGGCTATGTGTGAATCAAGGATTTAGTGATAAAAAGTAAATAAAAAGAAAAAGAGAACAAAAATATTTTTTTATTTTTATTTTCTTTTACCTCACATTTTTTTTCTTTACCTTTTTCTTTGATTTTCCCTTAATAAATTCAGATTCCAAACACCCAAGTTTTCCATTTTCACTTCTCATTTTAATAATAATTATTTATACCTCATGCTTCCAAGAGGCTTCCAGCTCCTACTTACACCATCTCCTACTTACACATGGCGTGCCCCATGGAAGGAATGACCGAATGAGGAACACATAAACAGTGCGCGGGACCAAAACTTTTCAAAACTTGCTATTACCAATCGTGAATGATGATTAGCCGTCGGCTGTTGATTGCATAACCATCAACTGGTGGCTTCCAATTGATTTGGCCGGAGTGATCAGCATTTTCCAACTTCTCAAAATCAAATTACTGTAATAAAAGCGGGAGTGACAATTTTCCTTAGCCATTTTTGCTTTTAAAATTTGCCCTTTGCAGTTTGTTTTGTTGTCATTCGTGTCCTCCTTACCACTTTTAACTTTGCAAGCACACAGCCCTCAACAGTTACACCGCCATAAAATATACCAAATTATCAACAAAAATGTTCCTCTGTAGTATACCTTACTAAAAATAAAAAATTATTATTTTATTTTGCTGATGCAGCTTCACCGTCCAAATCAACCAATAGAAAAATGGATGGCCATGTGCACAAGCACACGGTCCGCAACAGTTACGACGCCATAATATAGTACTAGTATACACCTTATTGAATCTATTATTTTATTATATTCAATTTTGCTGATGCGGCTTCACCGTCGAAGACAATGGATGGTCATGTGCATAAGCACACAGTCCTCAACCGTTACACCGCCATAAAATATCACTTCTATCCACTGCCGCGGCTACTGTAGCTGTGCGTCACCCACCATATAAGTGTCAAATTAATTAGGTTTTGAATGGTGTGATACTCATCCAATATTCTCACAATTGTGAATAGTTGAAAAACACCAAACAAGTGTACTGGCTAACTAAGAGTATTAAAGCGGCATTACAAACTCCTATTGTCATTGGTCTTTAAGGTTCTAAACTAATTAGCAGGCTTTCTCCTTGTGTAAAAAAGATAAAGCTTAACACCGTCGAAAGCTCTAGGAGAGATTCAGGCCTGGCCTAGCTAGATATGGTGATTTATTCAGAGATGAGAGAGGAATTTAGCTATATGAGTATTACGGAAAAATTTCTAACTGCTCATCCTTCAAAGCAGAGATATGGGGCATACATAAAAGATTAACCATTATCCTTGGAAAAGGCCTAATTGAAGTTGAAGTGGAGACAGATTTAGAAAAGAGCAATGCAACTTATACAAGAAGACTCAGGGCAAAGTTTGACATTTAGGGCTTTGGTTGAATTTGCCAAATTTCTCTTTCAAAAATGCAACTGTCCCTTCAAAGCTATTTTGAAGGAGGGGAATAGATGTGCTGACAATTTTGTTAAATTAGAGAATGGCCAAAATAAAATTTCTGTGTATTTAGAAGATTACCCTACTCAAGTAAGACCGATGTTAGTAGATGATATAACAAAAAACTTTGTTATTAGGAATTAATTTATGTATTTCTTTTTCGTTGGAAAAAAAAAAAAAAAGAACGGCATTTTTTAAAAAATGATTGTCGCGTAAAATATATCTTACTAAATCTATTTTTTCCTTCCCTGAATTCGAGGCAACAGGGGCATGGGAAGGGGCGTTGGAAACTGAAAATGAGTGGACTGGCACTTGGCATTTGTGCCGTACCAGTAGTATATTAAATGTGCAAGTTGTTCTCTTTCCAACCTCTTTTTGATCTGCCATTGGCTTGGGTTTCGCATCTGCTTCCAAACCCCCCTCCAATCTAAGGTGTGGTGTACACTCAGATATAGTCATAATTTATGCGGAAATAATTTCGTATAAACATCAGAAATTTTTTGGTTGCCACAAAGAGAGGATTCTGCACTGAGTTCCTTTATAGTTTCAGGTATTTTTACGTCTGATTGTAGCTATTTGATTGTTTCTTGATCGTATTCTTACAAGTTTGTATTGCTTAATCTTCTTCATCTCCCTCTCTGCTTCTACCTATTTTCGTAGAGGGTATTTGGATTACATGTTAAAGAAGCTAAAAATTAAAATCTTAAGTTAATTTTAAAAAGTTTAGTTTTTTAAAGTTAAATTTTAAATTTATTATTTTTGTGAAGCGTTACTTTTTTTTTAATTGCATTTGGCTCATTCACTTTAAAAAACCACTTTTCATTGTTAAATCAACTTTAAAACAAAGTCACTTAAAAGTATAGTTTTTTAAAATTAGGAATAATGGTATATAAATATAAAAATTTTATATATAATTTATCATTAGAATTTATACAATTTTTCTGTATAGCTTTTAATCACCGTATTGTTTTCCTCTTTCACTTGCCAGTAATTTCTCACAAAAGACCCATATTTTGTATGCTATATATTAATGTTCGGATAAGATAGGAGGCTTGCGCTTCTTTTTAGCAAGTACATATTATGGGGGTGTTTAGACGTAACTTATTTAGTAGTTTATGACTCATACTTATGATTTTTTTGAAATGTATTTAAATGAGTAGTTTAAAAAAAATAATTTATGTTTAATCACGTTTTTTAAAAATAATCTTTTAAAAATAACTTATAACTTATAAGTCGGTGATGATCACCTTTTTCTAATTACCCTATAGCACTAAAAACTCATGACTAGAGGACCTTCTCTCAATTTCTTCAGGCTATCTAAAGAAAACTAGGTGATGGTTTCTTTCTCTCCCCTTAGACTTCCCATTATACATTTCTCCGACAAGAACTTCAAGTCCGGTTCCAGCCCCGACGATCTCCGGCGGGCTCTCGAAGAATTCGGTTGTTTCGAGGCAGTGTATGATGAGATTTCTCCGGAGCTTGACAGTACTATATTTGGCCTGCTGAAGGACTTGTTTAATCTTCCTTGGGAAACGAAGTGCCTAAACATTTCTAGTAAGCCACACCATGGCTACACTGGAAACAAGCCCCCAGAGAATTGTCCTCATGAAGCGCTTGGAATTGATGATGCCACCAGATTTGAAGCAACTCAGGACTTCACAAATCTCATGTGGCCTGAAGGAAAGTCAAGTTCCTGGTATGGTGTTTCCCTCCCTCTCATAATTTTTCTTCCGGTAGTAATACTTTCTACACCTGTAGTTTACATTCAATCTCATCTCATTGTGATTCGTAACTTTTTAATTGTGACAATCAACCAACTAATATTTATACTCAGAGTTATAATGTTGATATTTCGTTAGAGATCGATTATTTGTCCTGTGATCCGTAACTTTTTAATTGTGACAGTCAATCAACTAATATTTACAATCAAAGTTATAATGTTGATATTTCGTAAGCAATTATTTGTCTAGCTGAGGGGAAATGTCCATAAGGACTAAATTGAAGTTTTGTATGAAGTGCAGCTAAATATGATAATCCTGGGCTGCCAATGAACTAGAGCAAATAATAAAATAAAATTATTATAATTAGCATGCCTATACTTCACATATAATTTTACTTTAGCCCCTTATGGATATTTTTTGTTATATGAAAAAGCCATGGTTGACCAAACTTGACTTTAAGTGTAGGAGTATAATTGTTACAATTGAAAAAAATACCCTAAAGTAAAATTCAGTTTAAAGTGCAAGAATGATAAGTGTAATTTATCGTTTTTCTTCCTAGGTTTTTTTTTTTTTTTGGAGAAAAATTAACTTTCCATGTGTTCATCTTGTGTGTATAGTGAAAATTTTCATTCCTATGCGATGAAAGTTTCCAAATTGGAAAAAATGGTGTTCTTTTTATGTCAAAATAAAAAGCTGACTTCTGTTGGGAGGGGGTGGGGATTTGTTTTTTCACTTAATTTGTCACAATTCAGTCCATTTCGTAGATAAGTTGAAATCTTAGGATGGTTGAATTGCATGTGATTTTTACTCAAATCATTGGGAGGTAGAACGTAATGACCCTTCTTCTTCTTCTTCTTCTTCTTCTTCTTCTTTTTTTTTTTTCCCTATTTTCCTTGTCATTTGTGTGTGAATATTTATTGATTGAGATGAGTTTACACTAACCCAAGTTAGTTCTGAAACATATCTACGCATGGACTAATGGAAGAGTACACAGTCCTCAACACCGCGTGGTGATGGGTGGGAATGAAGATAGGTACTCAATAGCGCTATTTTCATACAGCAGTGACTTGGTTCAGTGCCAAAAGTGCTGATTGATGAAGAACATCCATTGCTTTTTAAGCCATTTCATCAAATGGACTTCCTTGCTCTTTATTACTCCACTGATGAGGGGCAAAAGGATGAGTCCACTCTCAAGGCTTACTGTGGTGTGTGATAAATCTTTTTATAGCCTTGTTTCTAAAAGGTATAAGTGTGGAAAGAGCAAAAGGTTATTTAATACTGTGAGTTTTTCCGGTCTCTAGAGCTCTGGAACATGTCAAGCTCTGGAAATAAATTTGTTCTCTCCCCCTCCCCTCAACAAGCATCAATGGGTATAACTTTCTCCTTGGAAATATCCAAGACCAGTCTGTTTTTGCAAAATTTTAGAATAAAGAAAAGTAAAGTGCCTAAAAATAACTTAAGACCTAAAGTGACAAATTTGAAAGTGACTTTTTACATTTTTTAATTTTGTTGTATAGTTTTTTGTTATACCAGTGTTTATTTTATTCATCTTAAATTATTTTTAGCCTTCTTTTACTAACATGCCTTTTATTTTGGGGCCTTAACTACAGTGTATAAGGTTTTAAAAAATTTGGGACGTTCAATATTTCTTTGTACAATTTACTTTTGGGTTATATCATTGTTTTTTTAATTTTATTTTAAAGTTAGCCAATATAGTGAATTTTTTACTTTTTTATAGGAATATTTCTCTCATTTGGACTAAGAAAGTAAATAAAATTGTAAAACTTACATAAGGTTTTAATTACACCATACAAGATTTTAAAAAATTTTGGGAGCTCAAAAATTGGAGAGATAAGGCATCGACTTTTCTCCACGGGGGTTGAGCCAATCCTGAATATTTCTGAGGCATATTATAGAGATGCTATTCTTAAAACATTATTTATTCTCACTAGTTTATTAAGAATTAGAGGTATTGGGTTATAGCAAATTTGTCTATGCGCCCAGAGGCTATATCTAAACTCATTTGGAAAGTGGAAGTGCATTTGCATGTTTCTAGAATTGCACGTCTAGTATGAATATGAAACTCGTTTGAAAATTTTTAAAAAAACGTTTCAAAAAGAAAATATTAAGGAAACTCTTAGGATATATAATTGACGAAAACTCTTGAAAAATTTAAGGGAAACATTTCAGAAACTTAAAATATTAATTTTTATACTTTCTCCCCCCCCCTTAAGTTCTAATTATCTATGTAATTATTTATGTAGATTTTCACTAAGTTTTTCAAAGGTCTCCACTAAATTTCTTAAACTTCTTTGAGTTTTGCGAAAGTTTTTTAATAAGTTTTCAATCATTCTCTACTACCCCTTTTTCCTACATTATTTAGCTGTGTTTCTCGGTTCTGTTCTCCTCGTTTGCTTCCCATTTATTTTTCTACGTAATAACACAGGCTAGAACAACATTATTCATGGTAAAGTCATGTTTTGAACTGTCGTCTTCAATAGGACTGTTTAAAAATTCATTCAATGACTGACTCAATCCAAATCCGAATGCAATCCAAGCCCAAATAGATTCAAAATCAGTTCGATTTTAACAGGTGAGTTACTACCTAAAATTGACCCAAGTCGTATGTAATTGTTGAATTTTAATAGTATATAATTTTTTAGTAGGTGCTTTCATTTATTTGTTATTCAAGTACTTGTTAAATTTTTTTTTTTTTTTGGCAACAATAGATGAATTTCTAACCTGAATCGATTCAATTTAATCGTAACCCAAACTAAATCAAAATTGGTTCCTACCCAATCCGAACCCATGAACACCCCTATAAATATTCAAGAAGTCGCTGAGTTTGATAAATAAGTTAAAAAAATTAGATAAAAATGAAATTTTACAAGCTGGTGTTGTTACTCTCCGACATACTCACCGGAAAAAAATAAATAGATACGCTCCGACACATCGCGCACAACAATATTGAATTCGGTATGGCATCGTCACTCGTCTTCTATCTTCTTCCCACGACCCAATGCCAATACGTACACATGCTGATACTGCAAAGATAAGATGGTATGGAGGGATCCACACACCACAACCGTACCTACCGTTTCTCTTATATTTTAGTTGTAATTATACTTTACTTCATTGTGGTTTAAATTAAAATTAAATAATTATTGTAGTTTAAAAGTGAACACATGACTCTTCTTTGATTTGAATTTATCTATAAAATAGATAAATATCATTAGATTTAACAGAAATTCTATTATACGGTAATTCTATCTAATTTTTTTATCAAAGAAAGAGAGATACCAATGGCTCCTCATATACCAAATGCAATAACCATTATAATACACTTTATTAACCCATTCAATATATCATCAAATGCTGCGATCAATCAGCTACACAGGTATGGCTCACAACCAGCCAATATACTAACTCACCCTTGCACCATTATTTTCAATAATTTACATCATAACTCCATTTAGTATATATAATATTATATATAATAAGAAAACTTTTCCCCTAACATGAAACGCAACATGTTTTATAAAATAATGTTTATAAATCATAATTTCAAAGTTTGTGTTTTGAAACATATATAATAGGAAATACCAACGGTATATACTCCAAAGATGAGGGGCAAAAAGATGTGTCCACTCTCGGGGCTTACTATGGTGTGTGATAAATCTTTTTAAAGGCTTTGTTTCTAATAAGTAAAAGTGTGGACAGAGCAAAAGGTTAACTAATACAGTGAGTTTTCCAGTCTCTAGAGCTCTGGAACATGTCAAGCTCTGGAAATAAATTTGTTCTTTTCTTTCCCCCAACATTAACATTTTTTTGTTCTAACATTTGCATCAATGAGCATAACTTTCTCCTTGGAAATATCCAAGACCAGTGTTTATCTTAAATTAACTAGTGTGTTAATTTTTGTCCTTTTTTTTTTTACTAACATACCTTTTATTTTGGGGCCTTCACTATAGCATATAGGGTTTTAAAAATTTGGATCCTTCCACATGTTTTTGTACCATTTATTTTTTGGTTAAATCATTATTGTTTTTTTCAAATGTTGTGGGTTTTTTACTTTCTTACAAGGTTTTTTTCTCTCATCTGGACTAAGACATTTTTTTAAAATAAAATTATAAAAATTATATAAGGCCTTAATTATATCATACAAGATTTTTAAAAAATTGGGACCTTAAAAGTTAGAGACATAAGGCGACACCTTTACTCGCCTAAGGTTGAGCCAACCCTAAATATCTCTGAGGCATGTTATAGAGTTGTTATTCTTAAAACATTATTTATTCTCACTAGTTTATTAAGAATTATAGGCACTGGGTTATAGCAAATTTGTCTCAGTCCCCAAATTCTAAATCTACTATTAAACTCATAGTTACCAAGAAGCTCATTCCAGAAGAGAAAACACATTTTTTCGAAAATATGTTTTCAGTACAAGTACAAAATTCATATGAAAATTTTGAAGAAACGTACCGGAAAAGCCAAAAAAATATTTCGAAAACTCTTGAGATATTTGATGAAAATTCTTGAGAAACTTACGGAAAATGCGTCGAAAACTTGAAATATTAACTTTTATACATTTTTTTTTCTTAAATTCTAACTAAGTATTTATAAAATTATTAATGAAGGTTTTTTTTAAGTTTTCTAAAGGTCTCCACTAAATTTCTTAAAAGTCTTTGTAAGCACCATAGTTTTGTGAGTTTGGCAATCTCCAACCCGACCGGAATCAATTTCAAATAATACAACACATTTAAATCTAAACCGACTTTCCAAACTCTAATTTAGTTAACCGGTTGCTTTCTAGACCTATCTGGCCCACTTGAAGCCAAATGATTGAAATGTTCTTGAGGAATCACGCAGTTCAATTCAATCCGGTACGCTTTTTGAAAAGGTATGTAAGTTCTCATCGCGATAAATTCACCCCTTCCAAGATTGTCCTAGACAATTCAGCATGCTCAGAATGCCATTGGCACCAATTTCAGACCCATTCTGATGATTCTTGGTTAAAATAACTATTTTGCCCTACTTGATTAATTTTAGGGTACAAACCGCTCTGATGTCCATCTTTGAATGCTCAACAACAGGATGAGGGCCTAATTTCTAAGAAAACTCTAGCAAGTGTTCTAAATCTAGCACGTCATCGTTCTTCCAAAACAAGACCTCCCAACATGCAATCTGGCATTGTTGACGTACCCACGACACCTTCTAGACCAAATCCTCATCCCATATTCTTATTCGGGTTAGAATATTATGATTCATATCACACCATGCAGTGCAAAAGAAGAATCACTGCGCTTATTGCTCGCATTATCCATTGATTCTCCTTGCACTGTTGTATCTATATATATGTGGATGTGTATATATATAGTTGCAGAGAACAGCAAGGGTTGGATCCAATTACTGGCCGGTGAGTAGTACGGAGTCGACCTGACTATCAATGTGCCGTCTTATTGTATAGAGTTCTTGGTTATATATATTTGGATAAAATATACTTTGCACCTTTATATTTTACACCGAATCCTATCTCAGGACTTGTTTTTTTAATTAAGGTCCATACTAAATAAATAAAAAAGTGCCTAGAGCAATTTGAGATTCATACCCAAAAAAACTTTATCATTAATTTTTTTCTATACTTTTTTTGGATTAATGGCTATAACTTCAATTACTAATTAAATAAAAAGATATGAGGATAACTTAGCCAATAGATAAGAAAATTCCTTATCTAAAAAATAAAATAAACAAAGAAAATTACAAAAAGTTATAATAGATGGCATTAGGGCACATTAAAAAAAGATGTATGAAAAAGTATGTTTGGAATGATATCATAAATAAGAGAAAATGAGTAATAATGAGCAGGGTTAAAATTAAAAGGGCAAAAATAAATATACATAAAACATAAAATGCAAAAAATGAGGTGTTTCCTAAATCATATTCAAGAAATTAAATTTTAAACCACTTTTTGTGCAATCAAAACGGTCAGGAACCGAAAAGGTAAAACTTGATCACAGGGGGAAGGAGTTTTGGATAATTAAATGTTAACATCCTACGAGGAACAATGAATTTGGAAATAAATTTAAAATAGAAAACTTTTTCATGTTAAGATTTTTAGGGGCAATGCAAGACTTAATTCCCTATTCGATTTCGGAATAGTTCTGTTAATTTACACATAATGTGAAAACATTATGGTCAAAGAATATTACATGTTAGGTGTAGTCCATGGTTAGGTTTTTGTTAGGCATATTTGTTAGGCAAGTTAGGCATGTAGTTAGGTATGTTGTCATTGCTTTCATAGCAGATTTCTCCTATATATAGGTCTACATTTCATTGTATACATTATCACTTTTTGTACAAAGAATATACATTATAATTCTATTTCTTATCCTCTCTTTCTTCATTCTCTGTACCATTCTAACATGGTATCAGAGCTCTAAGATCTGGTGACCTTTCTCCTTCTCTATCTCTATTCCAGCAGGCCTACATATTTTGTTTTCTGGTTCAAACTCTATATTTTCGGTATTTTCTGTATTTCTGCCGAAACTCATCCTATCTGAATACCGACTTTCATACCATCATCACCTTTGTCTTATCGAATAGAGTCCAACCCTACAAAATTCAACCCCAGAAAACCCCTCACGCGCCCTCACGCGCGGCCTAAAGTCTAGCACGTCATCTCACGCGCAGCCCCACACTCCACGCACTTACACGCGCCACCTCACTGTTTCACGCGCTCACGCGCGATTACACGTGCGTGCGCTGATGCCAGCCTGCTAACGCCAGCCCTAATTCACCTGGCCATCGGTCTGTTTTTTGACGCCGGTCCATCTGAACTAATTCAGCTCGGCTTTTCGCTTCCCTTGACTGGTTCAAGCTCTTTTTGGCCATTTTCAAGCCGGTTTAGAGCGGTTCCCGCCTATCTTGGGCCCTCTGAATCTAATTCTGCCCTCGGTTTGATCTAATTTTACTCTTTTACTACTATTTCTTCTGTATTAGAAACCTTTAAAACCCATCTCTTCCTTTTAATTCTATTGTCCAACGTCATTACACTATGGAGCGTTCTAAGGTGTCCCGACCCATTGTTATCACTCTAGAGGGGCATAATTATATTCCCTGGTCTCAAGCTATGTCTAGTTTTCTTAAAGGAAGAAAACTTTGGCGTTACGTCACTGGCGATATTGAAGCTCCTGTCAAAAGTGATACTGAACCATCTCCAGCATAGACTAAACATCTTAAGGAATGGGACAATAAGAATCATCAAATTATCACTTGGCTTCGAAATACGTCCATTCCTTCCATAAGCCTCCAGTTCGGACGTTTTGATACTGCTCATTCTATCTGGGAATTTTTGGCCCAACACTACACTACTACTGATCTTGCTCATCAGTACCAACTCTTAATCTCTCTGCACCGTCTCAAACATGAATCTGGTCAGTCTATCAATGCCTTTCTATTACAGATGTATACTCTTTGGGACCAATTGACTCCATTTGAGCCCACTTGGACATGTCCTGATGACGTTGCTCACTTTACTCTCTACCGAGATCAACAACACCTCATTATGTTTCTTATGGCTCTCACAGATGTCTTTGAGCCTGTTCATGCCTCTCTTTTGCATCGATCTCCTCTTCCTTCCTTGGAACAGGCTATTTCTAAGCTCCTATCCGAAGAAACTCGTCTTGGTCTCTTTCGATCATCACTTACAGACACAATTCTTGTCACCTCTAATTCTCGATTTAGAGGTTTTTCTCAAGGTTCGTCCGTTTCAAGTGGTTCCTGCAACTCTTCTCCTCAATCTACTGGACATCTTTCACTCTGCCCTCTCGAAACGATGAATGTACATTTTGCCATACCACTAATCATCGTCTCCTTACTTAACTTGTTCGGATCTGCCAACATTGTCATCGGCGTGGCCCTGGTCACTATCGTAGTGACTGCCATAAAAATCCTAATCGCCGAGACTGTCGCCCTAAGGCTGCAGCAGCTGCTACTACGGATTCTGATGTTCCCTTTTCCTCCTCGATGGTCAGTCTCAGTGATCTTTCTGCACTCTTTCAACGGTTCATAACTACCTCTGGTAATCCACCATGTACTGCTCTGTTTGCCCCTTTAGGTATTTCTTCGTGGTTCTTTGATTTTGGGTGTAGCAATTATATGACTTCTGACTTATCTGTCTTTTCTTCTAAATCTTCTATATCTGCTTTTCCTGTCATTTATACTGCTGATAGCTCACCTATGACTATTGATCACATTGGTCATGTCTCTACTTCTAACCTTGCACTTCCTCAGACTTATTATATCCCTAAACTTACATTGAATCTTATCTCTGTTGGACAATTATGTGATCTTGGTCTCACTGTCATTTTCTCCTCTACTGGTTGTGTTGTGAAGGATCCAAAGACGGGACAGATTTTTGGGATAGGCCGTAAATACAGTCGACTGTTTCAACTCCTTTATCTTTATCTGCCCACTCAAATTGCTGCTGTCACATCTACTGTTGCTTCATCTGCTCCCAACTCCTCTCTTGATATCTGGCATTCCTGTTTAGGTCATGTTTCTATGGGTTGTTTACGTCTTCTTTTGTCTTAAGATGTTTTAGGATTTGTTCCTAATAAACACCTTGATTGTCAATCTTGTTAACTCGCTAAGCAACCGGCTTTATCTTTTAATAACAGTACTTCTCTTTCCTTAGCTCCTTTTGATTTAGTCCACTCTGATGTTTGGGGTCTTTCCCCCGCTTCTACTATGGGAGGATCCAAGTATTTTGTTATATTTGTTGATGATTTTTCTAGATATACTTGGATTTATCTCTTGCAAAATCGATCTCAATTTCAACAAACTTATTATGATTTTGCTCGAATGGTCAAAACACAATTTTCTCATGACATTAAGATCTTTAGGTCTGATAATGCTCAAGAATATTGTGACACCTCTTTTCTTGCCTTTCTCTGTGAGCATGGGACTATTCCTCATTGTTCTTGTCCTAGTACGTCACAACAAAATGGTCGTGCATAACACAAACATCGTCATCTCCTTGACACAACCCGTGCTCTTCTTATCTCTGCCTCTTGTCCTGAACAGTTTTGGGGTGAAGCTGCTCTTACTGCTACTTACACTATTAACCATGTTCCTTCAGTTCCTCTCGGTAATCTCACTCCTTATGAGTGTCTGTATGGTACTATTCTTGATTATCATTCTCTTAGTGTTTTTAGATGTGCATGTTTTGTCTTACTTCAGCCTCATGAGCATACCAAGTTGAAGCCTCGAGCTCGTCTCTACTGCTTCTTAGGCTACGGGATTGAGCACAAAGGTTATCGTTGTTGGGATCCCCTGTCTAAACGTCTTCGTGTCTCTCGTCATGTTGTCTTTTGGGAATATAAAACATTTTCCTCCTTATCTTCTTTTCATTTATCTTCTTCTTCCACTCCTTACTTCACTGATCCTACTATTGAGCTCTTTCCTGAGGATGCTAATGTCACACCTACTGTGCAGCCTATTACAGTCTATCCCGAGGAGTCCCCGTCTGCTGATCCTGCTCCTCCTGCTAGCTCTTCCTTGTCTGATCCATCTCTACCCTCTTCATCCACTGAGCCCACCGTCAGGGGTTCTATTCGTGTAAGGGAGACTCCTACTCACCTCCGTGATTATCATTGCTTCTCTACTATTCTTGCTCATCACGAGCCTTGCTCCTATCGCGAGGCCAATTCTAACCCTCTTTGGCAACAAGCTATGGATGATGAATTACAGGCTCTTACCAAGACTCACACTTGGGACTTGGTTGAGCTTTCCCCTGGTAAATCTGTGATTGGATGTAGATGGTTCTATAAGATCAAAACTCGTTCTGATGGTTCTGTGGAACGTTACAAAGCTCGTTTAGTTGCCAAAGGTTTCACTCAAGAATATGGCATTAACTATAAGGAGACCTTTGCTCCTGTTACTCGTCTCACTTCTGTTTGGAGTCTCATTGCTGTTGTTACTGTTCGACAGTGGCCCTTGTATCAGATGGATGTCAAAAATGCATTTCTCAACGATGATCTCTCTAAGGAAGTCTATATGCAACCTCCTCCTGATTCTTCTCACTCTCCATATCAGGTCTGCAACCTTCGTCATGCTCTATATGGTCTTAAACAAGCTCCTCGTGCCTGGTATGCCAAATTCAATTCTACTATTAGCGAGCTTGGCTTCTCTTCTAGTGATTATGACTCTGTTCTTTTTATTCGCAAAACTCTGTGTGGCACTATTCTTCTACTTCTCTATGTGGATGATATGATTCTAACTGGAGATGATGTGGATGGTATTTCTGAGCTCAAGAATTTCCTTAGCCAATAATTTGAGATGAAAGATCTTGGTCCTCTCAATTACTTCCTTGATCTTAAGATATCTTCTGTTCTACTGGTTATTCTCTCTCTTAAGTCAAGTATGCCTCAAATCTTCTTACTCATGCTGGTCTCACTGATAGCAAGACTGCTTCCACACCTTTAGAAGCTAATGTGCGTCTCACTCCTTTGAATGGTGAGCTTCTGTCCAATGCTACTCTCTATCGACAGCTTGTTGGCAGTCTTGTCTACCTCACTGTTACTCGTCCTGACATTGCCCATGTTGTTCATCTAGTCAGTCAGTTTCTATCTTCGCCATGTTCAACTCACTATACTGCAGTTCTCCATATTCTTTGTTATGTTAAGAGTACTCTTTTTCATGGCCTACATTATTCTCGACACTCTTCTCTACAACTTCATGCTTATTCTGATGCTGATTGGGCTGGTGATCCTACTGATCGACGATCTACCACTGGCTTCTGCTTCTTTCTTGGAGATTCTCTTATTTCTTGGCGTAGTAAGAAGCAGACCCTTACTGCTCGTTCTAGCACTGAGGCCGAATACCATGCATTAGCTGATACTACTCAAGAACTTCTCTAGCTTCGGTGGCTGCTTCAAGACATGTGTGTCTTTCATTCTGGTGCTACTGTTCTCCATTGTGACAATCGCAGTGCGATTATGATAACTCATAATGATGTGTTTCATGATCGTACTAAGTACATTGAGATTGATTGTCATTTTATTCGTCAGCATGTTATGTGTGGTACAGTTCATCTTCTCTTCGTGACTTTTGCTGATCAAACTGCTGACATCTTCACCAAGTCTCAACTCCCAGGACGGTTTCATGATCTGGTTATCAAACTCAATTTGGTCTCCAGCTTACCATCTTGAGTTTGCGGGAGGCTGTTAATGTACACATAATGTGAAAACATTATGGTTAAGGAATATTACATATTAGGTGTAGTCCATGGGTAGGTTTTTGTTTGGCATGTTTGTTAGGCAAGTTAGACATGTAGTTAGGCATGTTATCATTGCTTTCACGGCAGATTTCTCCTATATATAGGTCTACATTTCATTGTATATATTACCACTTCTTGTACAAAGATTATACATTACAATTCTATTTCTTATCCTTTCTTTCTTCATTCTCTCTACCATTCTAACAAGTTCATCGCCTGTCGGTCTTGGTATCCGCCCTTAATTTTTAAGCAAATTCCGCTTTCGATAGTCAAGGCACAATTTTTTTTTTTTTAGAAAGATCCCATTTACCCCTTGGGTGCGATTCTATTAGTCAAAAGCAAAATTTTGTGGTAATGACAAACTTTTTTTAAAATATGATTGAACCCATCTCAAACTTATAGAGGATTTGTTGTCTCACTTAAACCACCTAGAATTATACCCTGAAGAATTTTGAAAACTCTAAGGCTCCACTTGGAACTCAGATTTTCGATAGGAAAAGAAAAATGTGAAGGAAAAGTAAACAAAAATAATAGTATTTTTGTTTATTTTTCCTTCATATTTTTCTTTTTCTTTGCTTTTTTTAAAAAAATTTCGAGTTCCAAACGAAACGTAAAAGAACAATAAAAAATGAGTTTTGAAAACACCAGGGTTTGAAACCCTAATTTTGGAACATCAAGATCATTGTTAATTTTTTTTTTTTTAGGAGACCCTAATGATGAAGAGGGTAGAACCTCTACTGGAGTGTGACTTTTTGAAAACATTTTTTAAAAGAGTTTTAGAAACACAAGAGTTTAATTGAAACCCTAATTTGGACCATGAAGGTCATTATATATTTTCACTTTTTTTAGGAGACCATAACCATGGAGAGATTAGGGCCTTCATTGAAGTGTGACTTTTGAAAATATTTTTAAAAATCATTAAATCAAATTGGTCACAATCAACTAAACATCTCAAAATTATACTGAACATCTAGTTGCTAATTTCATAAAAACTAAAGAAGTCCAAAATCTTCCCACTTGAGTTCATCTACCAAGTAAAAAAAAATGTAAATCCGAAAAAAACCTCATACTTCTTGTGCGTTGAAGCATTGAACCGTTCAGTACTTGTTTACCACTTGTTTTTATCGAAAGTCAATTTCTTTTGGAAAAATGTTGACTTCCGGTTAAGAAAAATCAGAAAAGACAAAAAATAATAATAATAATAAAGCTATATAATCAGGAAGAAAAACAGCATAAGCTGTAACACTTGCCAGGAGGTGTTTGAATTTGGCTTATGAAATTGACTTATGAATTGAATAACTTACTCGCTATGACTCAAGTTGTTTATTTATTTATTTTATTTATAAATTTTTTGTAAAAGATTTATAGAATGAAAGAGGATTTAGATTTTGTGTAAATCATTTTGGAAAACCTCAATTTTTTCACTTTTCTTAAGAGACCCTAACTATGAAGAGGTTAGAACCTCTGTTGGAGTGTAGCTTTTAAAAAGATTTTTGAATCTTTTTTGAAAATACCAAAGTTTCTAGCTTTTTATTTAGAGAAAATGTGTTGAAAAACTTGATGGACCATTTAGAGAATGTGTTGGAAAACTTAATGGACATGCTTTTGTCAATTTGAAAACGTAAGATAGTTTGAAAAGATCGCTCAAGAGACTAGGATTTTCAAAAATCACTTTAATTAGGAAAGTTAATTACTCAAGTGAGTTAGGGTTATAAAAAAAATTATTTGAGTAAAAAATAATTCAAGAGAGTTTTAGGGTTTGGAAAAACTATTTTAAAAAACAACTCAAGATAATAAGAATTTTTAAAAAATTATTTTTGAACAACCCTAACCCATTTTTGAAAAACAATTTTAAAGAGTTAAAATTTTTGAATACCACTTTAAAAAATCAACTTAAGTGAGTTTGGGCTTTTCAAAAATTTTTTTTTTTTAAAAAAAAACAACTCAAGAAAGTTTTAGAGTTTTTAAAAACTTTTTTTTTTCAGTAAAATGACTATAGAGTGCAGTTAGGGTATCTAATCAAAACAACCGGTAGAAAACCATTCAAGAGTTCGGTCTATATACCGAAGGTCATTCTCAACCCATCGTCGCTATCGATCTTAATATATATAATTCAACACATAGAATCCAAAAAGTTGAATTTCACGCTTTGAAAGCACATTGCCTCCTGTTTTCTTGAAAAAACCAAAAGCACCATGGCTCCTTAAGTGGAGACTCTAGATAGAATCAGCCGACTTCTTGAAGACATGCTTTGTACTATTTTGTCCCATCTCTCCATGAAATAAAGCCAAGTACCCGACGCCTGTCAGAAAGGTAGAAACCAGTGTTTTCTTTCTTAGAAATGGAGGATAACTTTATATCGTACGTCTACAAAATCCTCGTTCTGGTTCGGAAATTCTCATATGTAATCTTGAGCCTTCCCTTACCCAACACTTTACTGCTTGGTTCTTTTTGGCAATATTGCGAAGGGTTCAAGAACTGGATCTGAGTACACGTACAAAGAATGACTTGACTTCCGAGAGAATTGTATACATGTTGAACGATGGTGACTCTAAAACTCGAAGGTGGTTCAAACTCCAAATTCCTAATTCAGTCTTTTTAGACAATTTGAAGGTGTATAAATTGTCAATGTTGACAATAACGGATGAGGTTGGAAGCTTGTTGTTACACTGTCCAAACTATCCATGGATGTGAAGAAGGTCAAATCAAGATTCTGGAGATATATGCTCTCTTAGTTTAAGCCTGATTCCGAAGGGCAGTGTGGGCAAATACAAGTTCTCTTAGTTTAAGCCTGATTCCGAAGGGTAGTGTGGGCAAATACAAGTTGAGCATGAAGACTCTAGTTCTGGAGAACTTGGAGTACTTCCATGTCACAAAATATTAATCTGTTAGAATTAATCTCCAGTGGAAAGCTTGAGCAATCCTCTTCCACGTTCTTAGCACCCCCGAATGGCCTCCCGTCTTAGAATTATGGAACTCTTGGAGTAAACACGGTTTAACAGTAGACTCGGGTGGAACCGTGACACGCCCCTTGTACCAAAGCAGGCCATCTTTCCATTCATAATCAGTCATCTTTTCAGGTTCTTCCTCCATGCGACTCCTCACCTCCTGGACCCATGGGCTTTCAGATGTTGCTCTTCTCATTTCTGCCCAAATCATGAACTGAGGATTGGAAATGGCCCAAAGAGTCAGTGCTTCACTCTCCCTAAACAGTGAATCCGCAGCACTATTCTCCTTGCCGGGTCTGTACATTATTTCATACTCATAACCAAGCAGCTTGGTGACCCATTTCTGTTGTTCTGGGGTAGACACTCGCTGCTCTAAGAAGAACCGCAAGCTACGCTGGTCGGTTAGGATTCGAAACTTTCTTCCCAACAGGTATGGCCTCCAACAGCGAATTGCTTCAATAATGGCAAGCATCTCCTTGGAGTAAATGGGCCACGCCTTCTTTCTCGGACCCAAGGCTCTGCTCAAATATGCTCCTATTCCCACATCTGAAGCATCAGTTTCAATCACAAAAATATCATTAAAATTAGGAATTACAAGTACTGGGGTGGTGGTCATGGCAGATTTGAGCTCTTCGAATGCTCTCTCTACCTGTTCATCCCATTGGAACTGCCCTTTCTTCAACAATTGGGTTAATGGGACTGCAATAGTGCCATAGTTACATACAAACTTACGGTAGTACCCGGTAAGTCCCAAGAATCCTTGTAGCTCAGTGACATTGCTTGGTCTTGGCCAATTCTTCATAGCCACGATCTTACTTTCATCCACTTGTACACCTTCGTTGGAAATAAGATGCCCCAAATACTCCACCTTAACTTGCTCGAATACACACTTAGAGCGTTTCAAAAAAATTGCTGGTTTTGTAAAATTTTAAAGACAACTCTAATGTGTTCCAAGTGTACTTCCCATGAGTGGCTATAAACCAGAATATCATCAAAAAATACAAGGACAAACTTACGTAATAGTGGCTTAAATATGGCATTCATGGTGGCTTGAAACGTTGATGGCGCATTGCACAACCCAAAAGGCATCACCAAGTATTCATAATGCCCGCTATGAGTTCGAAATGCCGTCTTGTGCACATCCTCCGGATGGACTCGGATTTGGTGATATCCTGCCCTAAGATCCAGCTTTGTAAAATACTTGGCTTCATGTAACTCATCGATCATGTCATCTACCGTCGGAATCGGGAAGTGATCCTTGATTGTGGCTTCATTCGAGGCTCTATAATCTGTACAAAATCGCCACGACCCATCTTTTTTCTTAACCAGTAAAACCGGTGAAGAAAACGGACTATGACTGGGGCGTATAGTCCCATTTTCCAGCATCTCGGCCACTTGACGTTCGATCTCATTCTTCTGGAAATGTGCGTACCTATGTGGGCGTACATTGACAACCGAGACTCCTTCCTTTAATGGTATTTGGTGGTCAATTTCCCTGGCAAGAGGTAATGAGCGGGGTTCTTCAAAAATTACAGCAAATTCGTCCAAGAGCATGTTCATGCCAAATGGCACCAGTGCATCACTTCCTTCAACATCCTTAACTTCCCTGACCATTACAGCAAACAAAGTTCCCCCACCATCTATTTCCTTCTTGAGAGATTCTACTGTAATCTCTGTAGAAGAAAATTCTTTCTGGCCATGAAGAACTTTGGACTCCCCTTGCCAATTAAATCTCATCGACAAGTTGCGCCAGTCACACAATACCGGCCCCAATTCCACCAGCCACTGTATACCCAACACAACATCCAACCCTTGTAGTGGAAGTGAGAATAATGTAACTGAAAAAGAAAAACCTTGGATCTTCAATCGGACTCCTTCATGCTTCTCTTGACACGAAAGTTGTCCTCCATCAGCAATTCGCACATTAAATTTATCGGTAGAGGTGATTGGTAAGCGGAGGTGTCGGGCAACCTTGTCGCTTACAAAGTTATGACTAGAGCCACTGTCAACCAGCACAGTAACAGGTTGCTTACCGATAAATGCCTGCAACTTCATAGTACGAGGTCCCTTCCATCCTGAAAAAGCATGGAGAGTAATTTCCGCTTGCTCCTCTTCTCCTTCTAGCGCCAATTCCTTGATTATTGGACCTATTTTGGGGGCGTGGCCATTGGTTTCTCCTGTCTCCTCCTCTCCTCCTTCAACCAAAAAGAGTTGTGGGGTCCTGCATTTGTGGCCAGGGGTGAAGTGCTCGTTGCAATTAAAACAAAGGCCTTTCTCCCTCCTTCACTGCATCTCTTCCCAAGATATGTGCTTAACTAGGGAGCCAACCACCTGTTTCGGAGCTGTTAACACCACTGGAGGGTGTAGGGCTGTAAGAAGGCGAGGCGTTGGTGCAGCTCGGCTTGCTTCTAACCACCCTTGTCGTCGTCTTCTCGTGAGCTGGTCGTCCTTCATTCTTGCTACCCCAATTGCTTCCCTTAAGGTCTTTGGTTTAGCCATACGCACTTCATCTGCAATTTCATCTCGTAGGCCTCCAAGAAAAGTCCCAATGAGAGCTGTTTGGGGCCAATCAACCCTGTTAGCCAATCTTTCAAATTCACGTTGGTAGTCCCTGAGAGAGCCAGTTTGCTTTACTCGGGATAAGGCTTCATGAAAGCACTCATATTTTGTCGGACCAAAACGAGTCATGATTTGCCGTTCAAACAAGCGCCAAGTAATCTCCATCCCTTCATCCCTTTGGACTCGCTTGAGCCATTGCCACCATTGGTTGGCCTCGCCCTCTAAGTGGAAGGATGCTAGCGCAACCTTCTGCTCTTCTGCTGTTTCCTGAAAATCGAAGTATTGAGAAGCTCTGCTAAACCACTCAGTTGGATCCTCACCAGAGAATTTTGGAAAATCCATCTTGGTGAATCGAGGGTAATTGTGTTGGTGGAACCCCTCGTCTCTACTAGATCCACCCCGAGAAGAAGACACCTTCTCACCATGGTTCTGTGACAATTTCTCCCACGAAAGACAAAACCCCGATAAGGAGTCTAGGACCTCTTTCAATTTGTCCTCCATTCCTCGCATCTGAGCTCGTGTCTCTCCTGTCTCGGCCGCTGATCGTTGCAAGCCATTGCGCACCTCCTGCAATTCAAACTCCAGTTTCTTGAGTCACTCCTTATTGGTACCCATTGCGCAACCTGGCTCTGATACCAGATTTGTTGGAACCCAACAATTAACTCACACTAGAAGATGGAAATTGCAATAGAATTCTCTCCAATTTGGGATGGAGACAAACCACAAATACAATCAAATTCAGTACCCCTTCTACTTGTTTGTGGACTTATTTAAAGGAAATTAAACCAACGGCTACTTCCTAAACAATCTCAACTGACTTCTAAATAGACTCAACAATATTTCCCAACCTTGTGCCTAAAGACAAGCACTTGGTGGGCAACTGACTTCCTTTAAAATAGCTTCAGCTCATGTGCCACCACCCAGCTGAATTGGTCCTCCCTATTCTGCGGTCAACACAACCAGATATTTTGGATTTGCCTTCCTGATTCTTTGGGGTCTAACATTGGAAGCTTGTTGATACACTGTCCAAACTATCCATGGATGTGAAGAAGGTCAAATCAAGATTCTGGAGATATATGCTCCCTTAGTTTAAGCCTGATTCCGAAGGGCAGTGTGGGCAAATACAAGTTGAGCATGAAGACTCTAGTTCTGGAGAACTTGGAGTACTTCTATGTCACAAAATATTAATCTGTTGAATTAAGATTGCATCAGTATCTTCTTCGTATTACTTTGATGTTCATTAGCTTTTTCTCTCAATTTCTGTAATACGCTTGAACAAAAAGATTACATCAGTAACTTCGTAGTTGTCATGTCAACGTGCAAGTTTGCAACTCACAATCCATGAGGGCTGCCATCACAGAAGAACACCCAATGTTCATTAGCTTTTTCTCCTAATTTTTGTAATACTCTTGAACAAAAAGGGGACAGTAACCGCTGGCACAGCGCCTAGAGTGAGCATGGTCAACAAGTCCGCCAAAGTTTCACGTGAAATACTATGCACGATTTTTGTCAACCGATGAATGGTCTCAGTGCGGAGCCAAAAAAATTTGTTCGAAGGACAACTATTAATCATAACAATTTTTTTTTTTATAATCAATAATAAGACACTTGACTTTTATATTTATGTATAATATATATTAAGTTTTATATATAATGGCGTCTTTAAAGCAAATTAAAAAAATAGTTTTATAATTATAGGTAAAAATAGAATATTTGAAAACTTGAGGGCTATCTATAAAATTTTAAAGAAGAAAATAGAAAATATTTCTTAAAATTGTAGATAAAAATGAAATATTTAAAAAGTTGAAGAGGGCATTTCTAAATTTTCAGGGCTAAATTGAAAATAACTTAAAAAACTATAGGTAAAAATATAATTTTTAAAATTTGAGAGAGCAAGTGTCCCCTCTAAACCCATTGTCACAAGCTTGAAATTCTCACGCCTTGAATTTGCGCGACACTTAGACACTTGACCCAAGTAAATCTAAACTCTCACAAGAAAAGCAAGTGAAAAAAGTAAACTAAGAAAGAACACAAGGAAGTGAAGAATCGAACACTCTTGAAAGGAACTTGAAAGCTTCACTTGAATTGCAAGAGATAGTTTATAAATGAGCTCTCATCCCTCTATTTATAGTTATCCACCTCCTCAATAGATGGATAGAATTTATTTGATCCAAAGGTGATAAAAGAGTTTTTAGAATTCTCTACACAAATATCTTAGATATTTACAAAGCTTTGTTAAGAAGCTCTCCCATTCTAGAATATTTCATTATGTATATTTGTGTAGAACTTTCTATGCTACCAGTTTTCCCTTTCATTCTACAATAATATTCCACTACAAAAAAAAATAAAAAAAAAGGTTCGATTCAAAAGAACGTACAAAGTTTCTTCATATGCTGGGAAAGATGTGAAATCCTGTTGGAATAGAGTATGAACAATATGAAGACCATTTCATTCTTTTTCAGTTTTCTGCATGCAGACCATTTGTTTTAGTGTTATAGACTGGTAGCTTAATTTGTTTTTGTTGTTTGTCATAACAAGGGATTGAGCACGTACGTGATCCTCTACCCTGAAGGGAGAATCGGATCATTTTTAATTGGACAAGATGGTTCTTTATTCCTGCAGGATCTAATTAGATAGGTTTTTTTTTTTTTTTTTTGACCCATGTATGCCAGTAAGTGAATACTGATGTCTTGTAGAAATACTGAGAACGATATATAATATAAAATATTTGGTTTCCTGTTGTTAATTAGTTCCTCCAGTTAGTTAATTTGTGTTCAGGAGGGGAAGCTTAATTTGCAGCTTGGCCATCATCACTATGCTGTTGTTGAAGAAGAAGAAGAAGAAGATAGGATCAGCAATTTGCCGGACTCGATTCTCTGCCACACGTGAGAAAAACTCCCCACGAAATAAGCCGGCCGGCGGGAGGGAAGTAGAAGACTCCCCTGGGCTAGCCAGGGAGCCTACCTCAACTCCAATTTTTAATGTTCAAAATTTTTTAATATTTAAATTTAACCCATCTTAATATTGTCTAGTCCATCCTTTTTAACTACTTAACCTAACATATATGTTTTGTAACCCATTTACCTAACACATCCCACTTTATTATTAATTCTTCAACCTAATAAAAATTAAATCAATTAATTAATCATTAAAAAAGTTTCATAGAGCTATTGTTGTCTATTGTTGGCATCGTTGCCTCTTGTCTAACCATTAAAAAAACATGTTTATTATTTTCTTAAAGAGAAACCATCTGACACATTAAACATTTTTTAGTGGCAATACAAACCCCAAAGTATTTGGGTATATGAGAGAGAGAGAGAGAGAGAGAGAGAGAAGAATAGACCTCCATGACTCAACCGTTGTGTACTTCACAGTCCATTGACGGCCTTCACCGCTTTCAGGTAATTTTTTTTTTTATCCCTTCCTTTCTTCTACGTTTCTCACTTTCTTCTATTTTTTTGTATGGATTCTATCAAGTCATCAAACCAGTTCTAAGAAGTAGATTAGCAATCGTTTCAATAGGTACTTTTTCTTGGATATTTTTTTAATAGATACTTGTTTTTTATACACCTTTACTACATATTAGATGTAAAACTCTTTGGTTTATATAACTTTTGTATATATATGTTTTATAATTTTTTATTTTGCAATTTACTAAATTTTGACATAATTGAGGACAAATCAAAATCTTGACTCCGCCTTGCTCAGATGGAAACACTTTTTCTCTCAAATCCCTAATCTCAATCTTGACAACGACGACGATGACCACGACACAGACGCCGACACTGACACCTTACTCTTGCATCATCGTCATCTCAACCAACGCCGGGACTCCAATCCGAAGGTAAGCAGCTGCTGCTGCAACAATGATAATAGTTTCATAATTTTCATGTATCATTTGTTGACAGTCACTCTGCTGAATAATATCTCTCGTGTCATGCATCTGACTTTTAATGATTTATATAATTTGCTCGTGTTTACCTAATTTGTCATATGACTTGGGATGTTGCAACCTTGCTTGGAATGATATGAAATCATGAATGCTTACAGAAATTAGAATTTTTCAAGGCTTTTGGGGGTGTGAAGGAGATTTATTTTCCTAGAAAGGGGATTCAGACCCCAAAGGCAGGCACCTTTCTAATGTGAGATTTTTACTCTTAAAATGACAGTGCATTAGAAGATTCTCTCTATCAAGAAATACATCACATACCGGTGATTTGGTATTGCATGTGGAAGTAAGATGGAAAATCGGTTAATCGCCTTCTTATATGTTTGCCATCTTGCCATGGGAGCTATCTAGCACCTAATGATTTTGGCCTCCTTCGTTTGAAATGCATTGGTTTTCAAAATATATTCAGACGAGCTTATAACAAACCAAACACAAAATAAGTGACTCATTCCATTTTAGAACCTCCACCTAGCATAGTATAAGAGAATGACCATTTTCTGCATCTAGTAGATGTATAACAAGGCATTAACTTAATTTGGAGAAGCCTCTCGCACCCCTTTTCCTGCCATTACCAAAGCTACACAAGTCATTGCAGAAAAATAGTAAAGCCAACCTTTTTAATTAAATTTTTTTTTGGGTCTTTTTTCCAGATTTTTTTAAATCAAAATTCAATTTCTTTTATAGGCTTTTAATTTATGTTTACCTGTAAAAAAAATTTTGAATACTAATTGAAAAAAACTGAAAAAGAAAAAAATAAAGCTACTAAAAAAAACTATACCGGAGGGGCTGACGGGGAAAAAAGAAAACCATTACATGGAACAAGTATGCCAAGCTTAATTAATCCCTCTCTTAGTAAAGGAAAAATAAGAAGTGGCAAATATAACAAACCCTTTTCCACCAAAAGAACGAAAGCCATTCCACTTTCAAGCATACCCAATATAGATTTTACTCAAGATCAAAACAAATCATATAGCCGTTCTGAATACAAAGTTACAAACATCTAGTTCATTATTTCATTTTTTGAAGACTTTTCTCCACATTCAAGAAATGGAGGGAAAGAAAAGCAACGAGAGAGAGAGAGAGAGAGAGAGAGAGAGAGAGAGAGAGAGAGAGAGAGAGAGAGAGAGAGAAGCAAAATTAAATCGGGTGACAATGCAACCTGAAAATTAATTTTATAGGCGAGATTTCGCTTGCTCCACCGGAGAACTCTGCAGTGGACAGTTCCAAATTATATTAGTGAAAGAATTATTAGCAGTAAAGGCATCAGTAACTAAGTTAGCACATTAGTCAACCAGTAAACTAATAAACCCTTCAGTCAACCAGTAAACTGATAAACCCTTAGCTCATGGACCAGGAAGGTTGCAATTACAATCAGCCAGCCAGCTTTCAAGAATGTTGCAGGTTATCAAAACAATCAAGGCTTGCCACTTTTATTTTCACAATGACTTTGTCACTTGAAGTTCATTTTTTTGGCTGGCAGTACAGAATTTGAGATTAACCAGGAAATTATACAGGCAAGTGAAGGTTAAAAGTCGTTGGATCATGCCCATGTTTTGTAGAGTTTGTGTTCTATAGACCTATAATAGTTACCTGATGAGGATAACTATGGCATGAGTTACTAGTGGAACACTGCTGAACGGTTATTAATATTCCATGGTTATAGATGATCTTAGTACGCAGTTACTAAAGATGCATCACCTATTGATAGCTAGTTCATGACTCTAATAGCCTGTTTGGAACTTGGGGAATGAAAGGAAAAGGAAGGGAAAATTTTAAATTTTTGTCCTGTCCTTGTTTGATATCACCTACGAGAGAAAGGGAAGGGAAAAGGGAGGGAAACAAAATATTTGCTCTTTCTCTTTTTCTCTCTTCTTTCCCTCCACTTTCCTTTCATTTTCCTTGCAAAACCAAACAGGGAAGGGAAAATATCTTTCCTTCATTTTCTCTTTCCCATTGGAAAGAGAAAATGAAGGAAAGATATTTTCCCTTCCCTGTTTGGTTTTGGAAATAAAATGAAATAAAAGTAGAAGGAAAGAAGAGAGAGAGAGAGAGTGATTTAAAATTTTCCCTCCCCTTTCCCTTCCCTTTCTCTTGGAGGTAGAACCAACAAGGGAAGAGAAAATTTTCCCTTCCCTTCCCTCCCCTCCTCTCCCCCAAGTTCCAAACAGGCTGTAAATCATTAGATACATACTCAAATCAGTTTCGAAAATCTCACCAGGGGAGCTCCCTTGGCAGCTCTTTCATACAAGTACGCGCAAGGCTTAAAGAATTCTCCATATTTGCTTGACCATTCTTCCAATCTTAAACAAATGTATTTTGATCCAAGAGAGTCTGCCCAGAACATGATCCCTCCCCTGATCAAAGATTACCCAAAGTTGGTTATTATTCTTATTTGAAGTTTGTAGCAAATTCACTTCAAGCAGATGAACCCACAAACCTGTAAGGCGGGAACCCCATGCCCATGACAGCAGCAATGTCAAGGTCTGCTGCTTTGACTGCAATACCTTCAGCAAAGACTCGGCAGGCCTCATTCACCACAGGGAGGAATGTCATCTCCACAATGTCCTTGTCAGATAACTTCATCAGCTGTACCCAAGTTCAACCCCACCAAATTCAGAAGAAAGATCTCACAAAATACAAACAAATAAACAAGTATAATCTCGTAAGGAAACACTCTTAAAATCAGACAGTAAATTTAACACTTTTTATCATTCAATAATCAAGATACTGATGTGTTGTAATCACACTATCTGGTATAAGATCTCATTGCCCAGTCTTAGCCTAGGTAATGCAGATGAAAAAAACAAAGAGTGGAGAGAGAGAGAGAGAGAGATAGAGAGAGAGAAACCTTAGGGTCAACATTGACACCAGATATCTCCCTTGCCTTCTGAATAAATTTCTTTATTTCAGGATCTGGGCTCGCCTTGCGTTTGTTGTTGTAAATATAGAACCCTTTGCTAGTAGCTTCACCTGAAGGAAGTGCCACAGGAGTTTTATGTTGTTCTTTCATGATTTAAACAGCAGCCCGAAAAGCAAAGTAACCGGAAATATCAAATATTACACGCCCCTGGAAGTTAAAACATATATAAATTCCCTACCTGCTCTCTTATCCTCCTGCATAAGCGGGATTAGCATTGATTTGTAGGTTCTCTCTGGAAAATTTTCAACAAATTGCATACCAGTTGCAATTGCAACCCCAAAACCAACCAGATCACAGAGTCTGCAGGTATAGGCAAAACAACAAATCCAGTTCAACTTAACATATTAGACTGTTTTAAGAAGCAACTATGAGATCAAGGTACCAGAAAACAATGTTATAACATATTCATGTACCTGAATGGACCCATAGGCATTCCAAATTTGGTGATTGCCCTATCAATCTGGTAGACATCTGCACCATGTTCGACAAGCAAAATGGCAGCTTGGGTGTAGGGGAAGAACATCCTGTTAACGGCAAACCCAGTGCAATTTCCAACTACGACAGGGGTTTTCCATATCTTTTTCCCGACATTGAGTAAGTCAACAATTACTTGTGGAGATGTCTTCTCAGTACGAACAATTTCCAAAAGTGGCATGACATGAGCTGGACTGAACCACAAGCAAAAACCAATGGTTTAATCAAGGACAGTACAAAGGGAGGAAGGAAAAAAAAATCGACATGTTACACCCGATATTACCTGAAGAAATGGGCCCCAATAATCCGATCACGGGATTTGGTCTTCTCCCCAATCAGGTTCAAGTCAATTGTGGAAGTGTTACTTGCAAGTATGGACCGCGGAGGGCAGTACTTTTCAAGATCAGCAAAAATTTGTTGCTTTAAAGAGACATTCTCAATAACAGCCTGTTCGAAGCATTGAGAACAAGAAACCATAAGACTTGAAAACCAAACAGAAAACAAACAATGACAAACTAAATTAACATTATTCTGCACTACCTCGATGACCATGTCTACATCTCTAAAGCTTTCATAATCAAGGACACCCTTGAGAAGAGAAAGGGTTTTTTCGAACTTCTCTTGAGTCATTTTCCCTTTCTTGACGCGGCTTTGCAAATTGGCTGAATAAAAGAATATTAATCAGAGTTCGGAAACCAAATAAGCAAAAGAATCTGAGTTAGAAAAACTAATGTATAAGACGACGTGTAAAGCACAAAACTTTGACCTCACCTCTTACTCTACCGATACCAGCCTGTAGGAACTTCTCATTCACTTCTTTCAGGATCACCGGATAATTACTAAGAATCAGTGCTGTTGCTATCCCAGAGCCCATCAATCCTCCACCAAGGATAGCAACCTTATTTATTCGTCTAGGCACCAGACCCTGATCAGTGATCCCAGGAACCTTTCATAATTCCAAGCAAAAGGTGTCAGTAAATTCAAAGAGAAAATGTTTGCACCGCCACCTCAGGTAAGGCTAAATAAAGACTGTAGCTTAATGGTTCTTCTGCCTATCCAAAGGGGTGGGGTGCGGGAATGAACTGAGATATCAGCATTGTAACCCAGATTAGCTTTTTACTAAGATGCAAGGCCAAACCAACCAGCAAAAATCACTTTTTCATTAGCACAAACTATTGGGAACAATATTATGTACTTTGTGCTTATGTACACTTTCTTAAAAAGCTTCTAAAAAATATATTCTGCAATCACCCATCTGTTCAGAAAACTCAGAATCAAGTTGGAAATCATGATTTTTTAGTTCGAATTGCGCAAATTCCAAAATTCTCTCAATACTATTGATTATCAACCATGACTCCATTAATGATCATTGAGCAGAAGCATTTGTTTTCCTACTTAAATGCCTGATAAACCAACTCAAGTAGCAGCGGCATGAACTTGAAAATAATAACTGTTTACCTAGCATTAATAGATTATAAATTCTAACGAAGCCAGTCCTCTACTTCCCCAAACTTTGAAAATTGATTTCCAGTTCTGAAGTTACCCCAAGAAATAACTCAAGAATCTAAACCACATAGAACTAAGTTGACATGTCAGTATTGAAAGGCAAACTACCCCAAAGTTCACTATGCATCTACAAACTGATTTTAGTGGCAGGAGTGTGATAGAAACTAAATTTTCAAACCTTTCTTCGATAGGTAAGCTTCTTGTCATATAAGGGGAAGGAGGCTAGGGTTTGAACCCCAGAACATGAGTCGGCTCACACCATCCCAACTACTGGGACCACCTGCTTAAGCCCAAGGACTTGGCTGTCATTATCCTCTATCAAAATAAACCTATTGCATGGCTATTTTCAACTTAAGCTAGAAATAAAGTGGCAGCAACTATAACAATTTTAACTTCATCATACCTTTGAGGTTCCACGTTGAGCAAAGAAGACGTGGACCAAGCTCCTGCAAGTATCTGAATGCAGAAGTCCTTGGGAAGCTTCAACTTCCTGCCAATATCACACAAAAAGTCATATTATCACATGCTAGCAGTAATTTAAAGGAGGCGAAAGAGAGTTGGGACAGTTCAGAACCTTCCAGAGCCCAGCACGGGGACCAGAAACTATACCCTCTTCAATGACATCAATGCAAACTATTGGATGCTCGAGGTTGGGAGCTTGCTTCCGGGCCTGAGCTCTTGCAAACTTGAGTATTTCCCTTGCCTCACCAAGAGGCTCTATCTTGTCAGTCTTGTACAGGCTAGCAACCCATGGTCTTTTATGCTCCAAAATATCTAGGGCCCACCAACGAGCAGTGTTAACCAACTCGTTTGGTGAGACTATGGCGTCTACCAGACCCAAACTGTGAGCTTCCTCCCCTTTAACTGGCTTTGACATCTATCACAGAGAGAGAGAGAGAGAGAGAGAGAGAGAGAGATCAGAAAATACTATTGGAAGATTACAGCTACTGCAGCATAATTCTTTTATTTAAGTGAGATAATGCAAAGCAAACCACAGCATACCAGCATCATTTCAAGGGCCTTAGAGAGGCCAACAAGGCGTGGAAGCCGCTGCGTACCTAAGACAATTTAGGAGCATGAGTTGATATACATTAGGAGAAAAACATCACACTTGATGTTATAAACAGCACAGCAACAATGCTGACGTGTGTGATGGTGATGCAAAATAATGCTTTCTACTTGATTTATATGTTTCTATGCTATTGCAGTCACCAATCTTAACTGAACCTGAGAAAGTGAAATCATATCATATCTTGTTCCCAAATAGAATTACAGCCAATACATGACAACATTATTGGTTGAAGGACCATTATTTTGCACCGCAAGAACGCTAAACCCCGTAGCCAACTAAGAAAATATTTTATAGATATTTTTATTATAGGGGCCATTTCAGAAATTACCTCTCTAGTTTGATTAACATATTCTGACCATTAATACTCCAAAAGTATTTCTAGCCGTATTCTGCTCTAATCTGGTCCTTTCTCTACACAATCCATTCGGTCGCCCCCTTCTGATAGATTATCAATGACAGACAAGATAACAATCACTCTCTAGTTTATATAAGAACAACTAAACTCAGCAAATTTTTTCACCTTCTTTCAATGCCATAATTGCAATACTATGCACCTTGAAATTTTCTTCAAGTATGCTATAAAGTAGAAGTTCTGATTATTTACAATTGAATCAGAAATCAATATAGTTCCATTAAACTAATATCCATTCCAACCCCTTGATCCTTATAAAAAGGCGAATATCATTGGAAGCTATCATGATTGCATTTTAACAAAGAAAACTACCTCCAAATCCAGGTATTATCCCAAGCTGAAGTTCAGGCAAGCCTAGTTGGGCACTAGAAGTACATATTCGTGCATGGCAAGCCTGGCATTGCAAACATGCAAACATGATTTACCTGCATTTAAGAGAATAGTTGTTGTCCAAAACATGAAGTAGTACATACCATTGCAACCTCCAAACCACCACCCAAGGCGAGGCCATCAATAGCAGCAACTGAAGGTTTTCTTGCAGCTGAGTGAAAGAGAAACCATGAAAATAAGGAACACAAACTTCTATGAATACAACTGTGAAATAGAGAGAGGAGGAAAAGGATGAAAACAACGATATACCTTCCAAAGTGTCCGTAATAACCTCTATTGATACAAAACCAGGTTTTCCAGAAACTGTGAACCAATAGAACATGAATTTTAGTAAAGATGTCATGGTACAAAAGAAGAATATTTGACACATAATACGATATACATACTCTTTCCCCCTTGGAATGCACCAAAAGCGGTTATATCAAAACCACCAGAAAACTTCCCCTTCGCACCTGCTCCAGTAACATAAATTATTAGCTTCATATCTCATCATCTCCAATGCTTAACAAAAAGGTAAGCCATGATCTCCTCATATTTACCAGTAACAACAATTGCTTTCACATCATCTCTTTGTAAGGCTTGATCAAAACTCTCTTTCAAGCTCTGTAAGACTGAAAAACATAAAGGGAAGGGGGAAGAAAGATAGAGAGGAGTTATATCACTAGTACAGAATAAATACAAATCAAGCTTATACAACATCTATTTACGGAAAGAAAAGGTTGAAAAAATCATACATCCCCAACAACCTAGGGAAGCCTAGGCAATGTCCGTGTGAGTTGCCAAGGGTATGGGCAGTCACTAGATGTGTGCATTCATATTATAACGAATGTCAAGAAAATGAAATTATCTGTGCAAGTGTATACTGATAAGGTTCTTTAAGAACCTTGAATATAAGAAAGCTTACTAAATAACCAACAAGATAACCAAAATGCATCCAATATATGACCAAACTAGTCAAAAGCCCAAAACAAGCCATGTGGCACTGATGTTTGGGTAATAAGAGTCATCATGAAAGCATAACTTGAAAAACACAACAGCGGAACAAGCAATAGAGTTTACTGTTTATCGCCACCTCCCCCCCACCCGGGGCCCCTGTGGCCCCTCTTCTCCCCCTTCTCTCTCATTAAAACCTATATCAACAGAAAAGTGAACTTATCAATAAATAAATTAACAAAACAAGAACTCTGGGACAGCACCAATGGGTAACAAGATGAGAGAAGACTGAAGAGGTATGGATATAGCTAAGTCGTGCTTTGTAATCCAGTTGGTATAGAATGGCTGTTTACTTGCATAATTTGTCTTTACATTCTACTGGCATAAACTTGTGCCAATCTAACCCAATAACCATTTTGCTAAATGTCTTCTCTGATCGTTATTTTGGTCCAAAATTCTAAGAAAATTATCGAACATTTTTCTTTTCGATAAGGAATTTTTTTTTAATGAGCACCAAAAAAGCCACACTCTCCATAGTATTTAAAAACTCTAAAAGAATGTCTAAGGAGGGATTCACCCTCTTTGAGTGCCAGCTCCACTAAAATATATGAAAAAATTCCTTTGGCTTTCAAGTTGGACACTCCATCCCCTCATGGTTCACCACATTCCATATGGACTACAAAATGCCAGGATGGAATGCTTTCCACGTCGTTTGTCTTCTCGTCCCAACCAACTCCCCACCTAACTAACACCTCCACCACCTTCCACATGTCATACCAAAAAGGGACAACAATAAGGTAAATTAATTAAAAAGATGTTGCACTGCCTCCTCTAAACCTTTGCAAATGTTGCTGCAATTAAGAACAGTTAAGTCTTTTAAATAAGTTCATTTATTCAATGCATCTTTATGATTACTTGTATTTCTTATATTTACAAATCCCACAAGTAAAAGTCTAATGTAATCAATAAAATTCATAAAGGCTACAGTTCTAAGGTCAAAAGTTTTTCCATCTATAATAAAACTATGTTACCTGGACTCAAGTACAGGTGTCGAACATGGATACGTATCTAGAGGTCGAGTTCGCCTCTCCCTTGAGTTATAAGATATGGGAACTCGGCAAAAAAGTGTCCAAAAATTGGACACAGGTGCAGGGATATGGCAAAAAAGTGTCCAAAAAGTGTTCCAATCGTTTTTCCCACACGAACTTCATTTTTTTCTCTCACAGAAGTCACTGGGCCAATAGTTGTTGTATATATATAGCAGCATAAACAGCAGCATCTACGACATATGAGCCTTGACAGTCGATGGAGGTAGTCAATGGACTCTGTGACAATGCTTGACCAAGACAGCCCTGTTCGCGAGGAAGAGAGCAACGTCCAACACAGATCCCATACCCACACCCATGTCATGTCGTGTCGACACGGGTACTCTACTCCAAAATGAAGAGTCCATGTAACACAACAATAAAAGACGTAGAAAGTCCTAGAAAGTAATTATGTTAAGACCACTCAAGACCCTAACTAACTTATATATACTGGCACTGAGTTACAAAAATAATTTGATGCATAAAAACAAAAAATTCATTACATTAAGCTCCCTTGGCAGAGTAATAGTTCAGGCAGAGAATCATAATGAATCTCTCTGTCACGCCCTACACCAGCTAAACCATCATCCACTTTGTTACTTCATTTGATATAATGAAGCAGCAAAATCAGTAAATATGCATTAATCAATTCAACAGATTAATCACCATCTGGTTCCCAATAAAATGGAACTACAACAACTTGAAGTGCAATTGCATCTCTCTCTCTCTCTCTCTCTCTCTCTCTCTCTCTCTCTCTCTCTGTGGAAACAAATTTTCCCACACTGGACTGCTAGTAATTTGCAGCATTCCTGGGATACCCCAGGTCCCACATACATCCTTGATTTCTTTTGCGTTTGAAACTATTTGCTTCATAATTTTGGCTGCTGAAAGCAGATAAATTACTTCCAAAATGCTAAATAATCAAGCAGTTCCTTAGCCAACCCACTCTACTCTTCCTCTTGCAATTTCAGATTATTATCCTTACAGATTTAATTAGTTACTTCTGTAAATAATGCAATGAATCCACAGTACATGACATTCCCCAACTCTGCCATAGGTCACAACTCCCAACAATTTCGTAATATATAAGTCGAATTACAGTAATTGTACAAAAAATATACACTTGTGGCAAGGTTTTAGGGATTTCCTTTCCCTTCATTTTGGGGTACCCTCTAGGCAAAATTGACCTCAGTGTGCAACAGAAGTTTATCATAAACAATGCATCAAGACAAAAAGCACAGAGAGGCAGAGAGAGACCCAGAATTAAAAATACAAAATCTCAAACAATATACGTTTACAGAAGCAGAGAGGTACCACATGAAATGAACTTCAAGAGAGTGGAAAATGAATGTGACATACATACATATATACAAGCCTGTATATATACACACATATACGTAGACTGATTAATCTGTATATGAAGAAAGAGAAAAGAGGGTATCATCAACAGAGGGAATTTACGGGAGGGTTGATGATGGGGTGGCTATGAGTGAGTGATCACAGACATAATATATATACAACTATATATACATATATGCATATATATATATAGACTGATTAATTGATACAAGTAGAAAGAGAGAAGATGGTTACCATCAATGGAGAGGGAATTGACGGGAGGGTTGATGATGGTGATGATGGCCACCCCGTCAGCTCCGAACTCCATCGTTGTTCTTCCCTTCGCGTTGCTCCCCATTCTTTCCTCTCTTCCTCTCTCTAGAAATGAAACTCTTTCTCTCTCTAGAAAAATCAGTAATGCTACTAATGGAGAGAGAGATAGGCGGAGGGTTGCTGGTTGGGGTTCTCATATTTATTGTAGGCCGGTGTTGGTGCCCGGCTGTGCACAGTGACGTTGGGACCGTTCGTAAACTAACGGAAGCAAAAGACAACGATGTGCGCGTGTAATATATAGATACAATGCTCCTATGTAGTTGGGTCTATACATCATATGATAGGGATGAGGTATGTTCACTCAACGCGCATTGTAGGAGAGTGCGTTCACTCTCAATTCATAAAATATTTAGATATTAGTGGATTTGTCACAGGAAAATAAAATAAGAAAAAATGAAATTAAAAAAAGGCAGCCCAGTGGGGCTCCCGTCATCGAGTAATCTGGACAAATTTTTAGTGGTAAGATAATACCAACTACTATAACTAAAATTTGTAGTAAGATAATACCAACTACTATAACTAAAATGAAAATGCTATTCTTTCAGAATTTTTGTACAGAATTTTGAACCAAAATGATGTGGCAGTGGCAATTTTATAATTAAATTGCATCTTGGTGGGTTCTTTATTTTAAAGTGATAAGCCTACAACTCAGTCATATCATTCTGATTATATTTTCTGGTTATATATTCTAATTGTATAGCATTACTCAACTAAAATTTATACATTATAGTGCGGGATTTGTCAAGTAAATTATTAAAGCTGAAGCTTACATAAAATGTGTTTGGGCACTGAAAATGAGCAAACTTAAAAGAGATTTATACTAAAGGTGATGCTTTAGAAGTAATAGAAAAAATTATAGGCAAGCGTCAGCCTTCTTCAACTATTACAGTGATGGTTAAAGATATGAAGAAGCATACATAGAATGTGTTTGGGCACTGAAAAGGAGGAAACTTAAAATAAATTTATACTGAAGGTGATGCTTTAGAAGTTATTGAAAAAATTATAGGTAAGCGTCAGCCTTCTTCAACTATTGCAGTGATTGTTGAAGATATAAAGAAGCTGCTTAATTATTTCACTAAATGAAGTATTAATTTTATTCATAGAACTAGTAATCGAGTGGCTCATGCAGCAGCCAAAAAAGCCCTCAATATCAATTTATGAAACTTGGTGGAGTTGTTTTGTTCCTAGTTGGTTGGCGAAGTGTTCTAAGGAAGACATGTAGTGAGTTTCTATTCTAATAAATTCCTTTTACCATTGTGGAAAAAAAAAAAAAGTAGATGAAGGGTAAGGGGTTGTCAGTTTTTATTTTTTATTGTTTGTTTTTTATGTTCATATATATATATAATTGAGAAAATATTTATGTTTTATTTTTATTATTTTTTATATTAGAAATACTAATAAAAAAATATTAGTTACATTACAAAACTAAATTATATACATAATTAAGAAAACGTCTAATGAAACTTCTAGGAAGTTTTCCTCTTTAGTTTACTCTTCTCAAATAGATGGAGGGTAAAGGTCGTGAGAGAAGTAGTAATTTAAAATAGTGCTATTTACTCCATATATTATTTTTCACATGATTAGGGGAGAGTCACCTCACCACTGAGTCATGGTCCACTATGGAATAAAATTATTGGGTGACCAATAAAATTTTGAATTTTTTAATTGGGGCAACCAATAAAATTTTGAATTTTTGAATTGATACTTAATTATTTTTTTTCTTATTTTTCTAGCCTATCCAAATAGAAAGAAAAAAAAAAAGCTTCTTTCACTTCATTTTTTTCCCTATCTTTTTCCTTTTTTTTTATATAAATTCAGGATTCTAATATAGCATAAAGAATAATTTTTTTTTTAAAGTCTATGATGAGATTGTCGTTGTTCTCCTTCTCATTGGTGCATCTGACAATAATTTGTATTTAAATTTTCATTAATAAAATTTTAAAAACAAAATAACACATTATAAACAACTCAAAATAGAGTGTTGATGTTTGGCTAGTAAATATGATTTTATTCTATCAAGAGTTTCAATGCAAAAATATTTTGTAATATTTGATCATTAATGTGGTCCCTATCTCAACTTTGCATGTGTGATTGGTCCTAAAAGTAAGAGAATATATCAATTCCACTATTGTCTTTTCTCTTTATGTTTTTTTTCCTATTTTGAGAAAAGAAAATTTCAACCAATCATACCATACATGGAAAGGCTCTTTGATGATTTTACCTAATGAAATATTGGCAATGTGGTATGATTGGATTAAAGCATGTTATCTTGACCCCAAAGTTGCCCTTAGATGTCCACCAAAATTGAATATTGCAATCATGTTTTAAATAATATTTCAAATTCAAAAATTATAATCACAAATTAGCAGTTAGATAATCATAGTAATCTTAATGACAATGTCAAAAATATTGAAAGAAAAAATATTTTAATTTCCTATGAATAATTATCTATTGTATATGATATGTATACAGTGTAAGTAGACCTTTCGATGTAATGGTATGTTCAGACAAAATTAAAGTATCCTGCTAAAATGGTCAATAAAAATTATATATATTCTAATTAAATTGGATATTTTTAATTTTCTTGTAAATGCAACCTACTTTCCAACTAAGTAGATAATAGTTTTATGTTGCATTTAAACTAAGAAAATACAAACATAGAACGAAACAAACCAAACCTATTAAACCCCACAAACCCGAATATATATTGCCTGAATGAATACGAATGATTCACAACATTGTATATTGGGCCTAGGGGTGGCCATGAGCCCACAAGACCGATAGGCCCGTTTATAAATTATAGGATTTGAAAATTATTTTTAAGTTTAATTAATTTAATAAACAGACTTAAAAATTATTTTTGAAGCTTTGTTTGGCTTAAAATATATATAAAATAATATATATTTATATTTTAATATTATATTTATGTATATAAAATTAAATTTTATGCTACTTAATATTATTTATAAAAATAAAATTATATATTAAATAAATTTTATATTAAATAGGAGCTTAGACGAGTTTGAGATTTGATTTTAAATCGAATATAAAAATTTTTATGTGTAAATCTAGCCCACTTTCACCTTTGGGCGTCGGAGTGGGTCCCTCCCGGGCCAAAGGTCCGGCGACGGCTGTTTGACACCTCAAGTTGGAAGTAGCGCCGGTGCAAACCAAACCCAACCAAACGACGCCGTGACATTTGCATCATTCACCGTTGGTCCCCCTGTCAGCAACATTTTACCCGTTAAAATACCAGAAAATAGTCAGTACACTGAAGGGTAAAAAAATCCCCAATCGAATTGAAATTAGAAAGACCAAAGTCACAGAGAGACGGAGAGCTCGTGGCTCACTCTCTCTCTATAGCCCCTTTGCCTTGGCTCAACTCCACCGAAAAAAGCTCTCTTGGCCAAATCAAATCGGAAATGAGTGAAGACGCAAAGAGAATCGGTGCCGGAGCTCTGGTTGTAAAGCCCTCCGACGACGATCGGAAACCCTCGCCGACTGCGGCGGCGAAGAAGGTCGTCATCAAGAGTGCCGACATGAAGGACGACATGCAGAAGGAAGCCATCGATATTGCCATCGCAGTATACCCTCTCTCTCTAACAAAAATTGTGCTTTTCTTTTCACTTTCTATTTCAAACTGATTGATTGCTGGTGGTGTGTGTATGTATGTATATGTATAGGCCTTTGAGAAGAACGGTGTAGAGAAGTTTGTGGCTGAAAACATAAAGAAGGAGTTCGATAGGAAGCATGGCCCTACTTGGCATTGTATCGTCGGCAAAAATTTCGGTAAAAACCCTATCTACACTACCGCTCTCTCCGATATATATATATATATATATATTTTTTGTTTTGTTCAGATTTGTAACATAATAGTAATTGTGACAAATATTTCATACATTAGTGATTTTTGACAAATATAAATTGGTATTATCTGAACTCTGTAGAGATTGTTAGAGGAAGTTGTGTGTGGATACATTTATATTTCCTTTTCTGATATTTGGCTATGATTGTGTAATGGCTCTTTTGCTGTTGTAATTGGTATAGATCTAGGCTTAAATGGAACGCTAACTTCCTTATTTTTGTATTCTCATATGTTGCATAAATTGCCCCTTCCATTTTTGTGGTCTGTTTGCGTATGTAGATAAAGTTATTATCTATGTAAGTGTATGTGTGTGTGTGTATAAATACAGATTTAGGTACATGTAAATATGTATTTTATATACATATGTAGAGAGTTCTTGCTTGATCTACCTACAGAGGACACATGGGTGGCCTAAAATGGCCGCTGCTTACCATAAACAGAGGAGAAAAGATGAAAATTACATGCCACGCATTCTCAAGGCTGCTTTGCATTGAAAATGAATCATGTGTTTGTGTATTTGAACCATCTTATTTACACCAACATGCACTTGAAGTGAATGGGTAATTGGATAGACCACTTGGCACCATGGCAAGTGCTCATCTATCGGAGCGCTGTGGTGCGGGTTTGAGTACTTCACAAAAAGGTGGGGGGTAAGGCTATTGCCCTGCTACCTTTCCTAGACATTGCTGTAAGAGGAAGCCTTATGCACTATGTACAACCTATGTATGATGGTTTGCTTTATGAACAGTGCAAGATGAAGGATGTTGAGTGTCCCTTAATCAAGAGAAAGCCAAAAAGAAAAACGTTGACTGAGTGAGTCTAGAGTTGGCTTGGGCTATATCTATATGAAGTACATTAAGTTATTGGTGCCTAGTTGCAGCTGTAGGATTATCTCTATCTTTCCTTTTCATTGAGTGCCTTAGATGAATTGACTTCACCAGAAACACATTTCATTAAACTCTTTTAGAAGCTTCGTATGTTAGTCTTTCCATTTCAGATTCAAATATCCAAACTTTCCTATACACAATTTAAGGCTGTTTATATATGCATCAAGTTGATACTGTATCTCTCTCCCTCCCCCCGATATGATGTCAAAACACTGGCTTTTTAGTTATGGATCTGTTGGTTTTACCTGCTATGCTGGTTTTTGCAAAAGAAAAGGAATAAGTGTTTTTGTGGTTGGTTTATAGTCCAGATTCTTATGTAAATTATTGAAATAACCATATTGAATTGTTGACCACCAACTCATCTAAAAGCTTAAGCTGTTAGATAGAGGGACAACTTTATTATTTATTTCTTAATACGCCCCCTCACGTGTGGCCAGACTTTCGACCATAAGCGGGCCAAACACGTGAAAATATTCAATGTGTAGGCAGTAAGATTTGAACTCAGAACCTATGCCTGCTCGGATACCATATTGAATTGTTGACCACCAACTTATCTAAAAGCCTAAGTTGTTAGAGAGAGGGACAACTTTATTATTTTTTACTTAACATAAATGATGGTCAAATGGTGGTGGTCATGAAAACAATACCGCAGTTGGATATTATGATTTGCTCAGAAAGTATTTGCTTATGTTCTTTCTGTAATTTTTGTCTAGATTTATCTGGTGTTTAGCAAGTTGCATGATTTCAAAAAGAGAATTCTTGAACTATATAGGGCCTCTAATAAGCTTCTACAGGTTAATACTTGCAGTTAGAGAACAGATCAACTGATGATATGGATTGTGTAAATTTCATTATTATAGTAAACTCCAACGTATTCATTTCTTTTTGACGGATACAACGAATTGGATAATCAGTGAAAAGGATCAAGAAAACTTTGTGCAACAATAACAAACGTTTTGTGTAAATGTTTTTAGGTAGATTTTGATTCTAGTCTGCTGCTTAACTACTGGCCCAGTTGATGCATGATTCTTTAATCCTAGATTAAGGTGTCACAGTTGATTTAACAAAACACGACACCACTCCAATGATTTACAAGCTGCATTTGAACTGTATGAAAGCACTTGCAACTTACAAGCATCATTTACTAAAATTTTGGTGATGCTCAAAATCAGACAATTCAAGATCCTTCACTTAAAGGAAGATTAAAAACGAACCGTAACCAAAGAGTCCATAGAGTTGTTACCTATGTTATCCAGACTTGGGTGTGAGTATCGGACATGGGTACATATCTAGATGCTGGATTCGCCTCTCCCTCGAGTTATAAGATACGGGGACTTAGCAAAAATTGTCCAAAAATTGGACACGAGTACAGGGATACGGGAAAAAAGTGTCCAAAAAGTGTCCCATTCATCTTCGCCACACAAGCTTGATTTGTTCTCTCACAGAAGTTACTAGGACATTAGTTATTGTATATGTAAAGCTGCATATATAACAATGTATACAATATATGAGCCTTGACAATTGATGGATGTAGTCAATGGACTCTGTGATGATACTCGACCAAGACAGCCGTGTCTAAGAGAAAGAGAGCAGTGTCCGACACGGATCCCATATTCACACTCATGTCGTGTCGTATCGTGTTCACATGGGTACTCTGCTCCAAAATGAAGAGTCCAGGTAACATAAGTTGTTGCCATTACTACTTATGCTATCACTATAATTACATGGAATTATGGAAACATCGAACAAGCGTTGCTTACAAGGGCACAATTTGGGCTGCCAATTGGCTAACTCTGGGCTGCCAGAATCTTAGAAAACTGCATCCGTAAATTGTGAACCATCAGCCCAAACCCTCCCATTGGTTTCCAAGTTGCTGTGATATTTCAGGATGGAGACAGCCAAACTTACTTCCGTTTTCTTCAGAAAGAATGTCTATATCTCTTTGCTATATATTATTCCAATCATGCATATGCAGTAATTCAAAATTTGTGGAGCTAATGTGTTTATTGATGCTGCAATCTTAGAAGATGCATCAAACAATATGTGCTACATGATTGGTATGCTAAGTCATGATTCCCCTTTTGGTGATCAGTAGTGATACCTCTCTCTCTCTCTCTCTCTCTCTCTCTCTCTCTCTCTCTCGTGCACGCGAGTGCACATACACCGATGCTAAGTGCTGATGGTTGTATAGTTTCTAAGTGTTAGAATTTTAGCTGTTGAAGATATTATGAAGCTCATTTGTGGGGTAATAGGTGGCTTGCGGCTGTTCACATAATTTTTGTCGTCCTAAAACTTTGCTTATAATTGTACTCCACAAGGTAGTATGCAAGTATTTGCATAGCTGGCATGAAACGTCAACTTCAATTATGTTAGGTGGTGCCTCAAATTGAAGAACATAGGTGTGTTAGAAGTTAAAAAATTAATTAACGTACGATTTTAATTTTTGAGCTCAAGCATTCATTTCTGAGACAGCTGGTGGGTGGGAAATGGGTCATGTTTGATATAAAGTATTGTCCATTATTCTGTAGTACCTATTCTGTTGATATGAGGTGTGAGCCAATCATGTTTTGTGATTTAACATTCTAATATCATTTGGTAGGAAAAAGGTCTTACACCTACCAATTGCCCAAGTATCTTTTCAATGCTTCATCTGTTATGTGGTGTTGATTCTTTTAAATTGCTTGGACTGAAATCAAATAAAAATATTCGAGATCCTTTGGTCTGTCCTGTCAATACCAATCCAGACAGATACGGATTATTCTTCAAATGAGCTGGAAATTTTTAATAGTGTGCCATTAGTATTATGGTTTTTCCATACGTATAGTATTAGGTTCATTTTTCTAGTATAAGTAATGGCTAGCGACGGGACCATTTCATTTTTCTGGGTTTTCTTTGTGTAGGTTCTTATGTGACTCATGAGACAAATCACTTTGTCTACTTCTATTTGGACTCAAAAGCTGTATTGCTGTTCAAATCTGGTTGAGCAATGTGGAAATGCCGACAGATACGACAACGGCGATGATGGTGATAGTGTTGTTGTTACAATCCAGCATGTGTATGTATCTAATTGAAGTCTCCGAGTCAACGCGCAGTGTCTAGCAGGACATTCTTGTGTTTAACTTGTATATCTGTTTGGACATAAATTTGGTTTGAACTTTCCTAGTGGACTTGGGATTTCAGTGGTTCAGTTCATATTTTCTAGAATTTTGCCTGTTAATCAGTAAAATCCAGAAATATAGTGCTACGAAATTGTTTGTATTATTCCCTAGTTATTTTTGTCCTTCGCATAGTAAAGTCTGTTTCAAATGGGAAGAAGGGAAGTGTTACTCCTAAAATCAACCTAAATACGGTGTGTGTGTGTGTGTGAGAGAGAGAGAGAGAGAGAGAGAACTTGTTCATTGGACAAATGGAAGAAGGGGACTACCTCCTGAACCCATGAAAGCACGGGGATCAGGGAGAGAGAGAGAGAGCTTGTTCATTGGACATAAGGTGACTAACAGATTTTTTTTTTTTTTTTGCTCTGAAAAAAAAAAAAAAAAAAAAAACAGAAGTTCAGGTTCCCCCTAAAAGCACCTGTAAGTTGTGAGTACCACAAGAATTGCCCTTAGAATTCTAAGTAGCACACGAATTGTAGTGGTTTTAACTTTTACCCTGAATTTTGCAAGAAAAAGAAAGAATTAAAATTGATATGGCAACAGTAAAAAAACCATGAATCCCAATAGGGAATGGAACATCATCCAAGTTTAAACTTCTCACCAATTTGTATATGAGTAATTCTATACAACCAAAATGACGTGGCTGAGTTGTGGACCTATCACTTTAAAATAAAGAATTCACCAAGATGCATTTTAATTACAAAATTGTCACTACCACATTATTTTAGTTCAAAATTTTAGTTATAAATTCTGAAAGAATAACATTTTTCTTTTAATATATATGCGCGCGCGCGAGCGCTAAACTATATATACATATATATATCGGTTTCCCAAGGTGACGACCTCGAGTTCCTTAGTTGTCTTTCTGATTAAAGAAGGCACAAAAACTTATTGCCGGAGGGCATTTTGGGTATTTCTTGAATCTGGACAGTTCATATAACAAACAAAATGCATTCTTGACTGAATTGTGCACTCTGATAGAGGAACAAATAAGTGGATTTCTGTGGACCATGGTGGTGCACAAAGACAGACTAAAGTGTCAAACCCAATTTATTCCAATAGAATACTACAATCCCACTCTTTTCCAGTTCCTCACGGGGGGAGGGGGGAGGAATCAGCTGCTACAGTCGTACTCGGATTTTTTGAGCGTTTAGCATTGCGATCATGCATATTGTAGTAAATTGGATCCTTTCTTTATTAATCGAGACTCCTATTTGCGCGCGTGAAAATCTGAGCGGCAGTAGTTTGCGTAACCATCGCAGAAATTTTTTTTCCTCACGAGTGTGGTATGGGTGGAAATTCACGAAGGGGACCATAGTAGAAAAAAATTTAGTAGTAGTATTGTACCAATTATCAACTACTACTACTTAAATTTATGCTCTATACTAAAAGACTCATCAAATATAAAAAAATTAAAAATCATAATTGTAAGTGGAACTTTTAGAAAGACTTGACCGATCATTCGAATCAATATCAATGAGTTTTCTACCTACTATAAAGAGACAAAGGAGTTAGAATGACTTGATTCTCTTTGAACCGATCACACTTCGACGGTCAAGTTGGCAATCTTAACCGAAAATAGAACTAGAAATACAGGCAATGAATGCTCAGAAATTAATTGTCCATACCTTTCTTCTTCAAGATGCTGTATTCTTATAGTGTAATGTTTTCTGTCAAGTCTACTCATGTAATCATGGCCTACCTCATAGGCTTATGCTATTTAGAATGGGCTGATCGGACAGAAATACACCTTTATCACCATACTTGAGTTCGATTGACTTGATGTAGGCATGGTCGTTGCGTGCTGTATTTCCTCTGCATTAAATATAAGTCCGTTCGACATTAAATGCTCTAATATCCCTAATTCGAGTAACCCAATTCTTTGAGATAGGGTAGTCTTCCTATTTGAGTTGACTTGAAGTGTGGGCCTAAGTTGTCCGGATGAGATTTGGATTATTATTGGTCCGCATGAATCCTCTTAGTATTTATTGAGTCTACTCTATTGGGCTAAGCTGAAATTTTTTGACCTACAATGATGAATATAGTACTTAAAAATAAAAACGTTACTTTTAAACTAAATTTTTACTTATAGACAGGAGGGGCAAAGCAAATTTATTTGAAGTTGGAAGAGCAAATGTAAAATTATTTGAGTTTTAGGAGCACAATATACCTATCTATTCTAAGTACTTAAAAGTATGAAGGATATAACAAAAAAATTTAAACATTTGGAGGGCTAATATGCCTATTATTAATCATAAACTCTCAAAAACATATGAGGTGTAAAAGTAATTTTTCAAAGCCTAAGGGACCATGGCCCCGCCCGCCCCAGGGTTCCAAACCCTTAATTTTTTTTTTTTTTTTTTTATGCTGGTTCCAAACCCTTATTGCACATAGGAAAGTATAGATTCTATGGTCCTTGCAGATTCTATGGTCTGGTCGGCAAGGACCATACACAATCTATGGGCTGTAATCTTTTACTATGGTCTGGTCTAATATTTTTTTTTGTTTTTGTCTCCGATTAGATTTGATTATCTCCTTTACCAGAAGACATTGTGCCCAAAATTTTACCACCCCTCGTTTTTCACTTTGTTTTGTAGTTTTTCACTTCTTTCATGTTATTTCTTAATATTTTATAAAGAAAATGTTGTTTTTCCAAAATTTTCGTACAAAAAGTTGAACTGAAATAATGTCGGTAATAATTTTGTAATTAAAAAACACCTTGGGAAGCTCTGTTTTAAAATAAAAGGCCGACACCTCAAACACATCATTTATGTACACTTATTGAAATAGCAAAATGTCATTTTTACGGAAAATTTATATAAGAACTCCTAACAAATGATGTGATAGTGATAATTTTATAATTAAAAATTATTATGGTGAGTGCTTTGTATTAAATTAAATGTTCTCACTCATACACATCATTTTGTATGAATTTTTCAGTTATAGGGATTTTCAGCCACCCTGCCCAATGACTTATGTGTCCGTACGTACACATCAGTTGGTGACTAATAATTCATGGTTGAGTAATGCCAAGGCCTTAAATTAATGCAGAACCTTTGACACCTAGAAGAAAATTATACTCTTACATAAATTTTGTATCCAAAAAAAAAAAAATCTCTTTAAAAGATAATGCCACAGTAGTACTTTTACAAAATCTTTATATAGAAAACTTAAGTAGAACATGCAACAATGATATTTTTAAAATTGTAAGTCAAAATGATAGATATTTTAATTTAAAACATAAATAACACAAACAACACAAAAATTGTGCTCATTTAGGATTACACTTATGTGAAATTCTAAATTATGAGCAGAATAGTGAGTATTTTGATTGGAAATGAAAGAACCACGAACAATTATGTACGAAAATTCTATACAAATATTTTGTTTGCATAACATTACTTGAAAATTAAAAGAGTTTAGGGTAAATACTCTCATAGTACCATTACATACAAAGTAATGATGTACAAATAGAAAAATTCACATAAAATTTATTACCAGAATGATGTAGTTGGATAAGAGTTATTCATTTTAAAACAATACACATCATTATAACTTTTAATTACAATAATGTCATTGCCACATTATTCTAGTAGAATTTTATATACAAATTTTTTGAAAGAATAATATTTTTCTTATATATAGGGTAATGTTATACAAACATAAAAATTCAGAGAGAAATTTATCACCAGAATGATGTGATTGGATAAAATCTATTCACTTCAAAATAATACATACTTCATGATAACTTTTAATTATAATAATATTATTACCACATCATTCTAACATAATTTTGTGTATAAATTTTTTGGAAAAATAATATTTTCCTTACATCAATCCATCATAATAACAATGATGCTTCATTCAGCAGACAAAAACTGACATTTTCAATGCGTACTCTAGACAATGTATACACTATTTCACTAAAATGCGCACCAAGTGAAGCTAATATTGGTCGAGCATTGTCACATTTTGTCAGAGTTACCACTAACAAACACCCACTGCTGTCCCAAGGAGATGATAACTTACACGAACCCTCTTTATCTGATTCAAAAATTCAAACTTCGATTAATTACACTAATTGATCACTTCTTACTAACGTATATACGAAAATGCCAAAAATGCCCTGCAACTGCCACAAAATTCCTCATTACTCCGCCTGCAGTTTTGAAGGGCAAAAACAATGGTTTCCGCCTTATGTGGGCAATGGGAAACCGAACCCAAGGTGCTGAAATTTTAATGGCTTATATAAACAAAAACGAGGGACATCAAAGTAATTACAAAATGTGGGAAGGGTAAAACTGGAAAAAAAAGAAGCTCTTGAACTCAGTCGGTAAACCCATTTGCTCGATTTCTGGCCCCTTTGCGATTCCGAGAAGAAGAAGAGGTCGATGATGAAGTGGGCTTTGGACCTTTCATGGCTGCCAATGAACAATTGTCTCTCTTGTAAACAGTTATACTCTCTTCTTCGTCCATGAATATTTGCCTGCACCTGCACTCCACGCTGCAGAAAGCTGTGTCCCCTCTGTGTCACAACCAGTGTTTTGAAAACATCAGCCAAATCAAGCCACAACACAGAAATCAACAAGCCTATACATACATCTATATACATATATATAATATATATAAAGAGAAGAAAATGGGAATTTGCAAGTTTAACTTCGAATGCATGCGCTAAAATCATGCATATTATTTGTGACATATATATGTATATATATAGGCAGAGTCACGAATTTAATTCACTCTGAGCTACAAGGGTGGAGTCATGAATTTAAAGAAGTTTGTTTGTTCTCCTCTTGTCTCCTTCATATGCAATTAAAATTTATAGCCTAAGATAGTATGATTTACATGAAAATTAGTATCAATGGACATATAATGGCAACAGTAGGAGCAATGGACCTTTATCAAATTAATTTTAACAAATAAATTGTCTAGTAAAAGGTGGGCTAAAGTGTTGGACTAAAAATTTATAATTTTATAATTTTTTTTTTTGAGCTTTTCTATCTGGGAAGCTCAGGAGAGCCTTCATAGAAGCTCCGCGCATGTATATATATATATATATATATATTTATGTGCGTATATAATAGTAACCCATAAATGGAAATATGAGGTAGTAGTTGCCATGATTTTTAGGGTTGGTAGAACGGGAAAGAAAAGATCTGGGTATGGCAGGACTGAAGCGAGTTGGCTTACTTGTACATGTAGATGTCTTTGCCGGGCAAGAGTTTCTGGTTGCAGAGGAAACACTGGTCTAGAAAACCAGCAGCCGGGAGGGACGACGGAGAAGAGGAAGGATGGCTTGGCTGAGGAGGAGGTGGTGGTGGAGAAGGAGAGGGTTTGATCATGGTGGCTTTGTTGATGACCTGTGGGTTGTTCTTGTTAGAACCCTTCTGGGACTCTAGTACTATTCTCAGTCCCACCATCTCTCATGGTCTTCCTCTCTTCTCCTCCCTCTTTCTGTTGGCGGTGGTGGCGTCGTCCACGGCGAGCTTCGGTTGATGAAAAAACTGGGAAAATATATAGAAGAGAGAGAGAGAGAGAGAGAGAGAGAGAGAGAGGAGGGTGAAAGGTACCGGAAGGTATTGGGTCCACTACAATTAAACAATATTATCACAGAGAATACAGTGTGGCGGTAGTACTCGGTTTTTCTCATTTCTAACATTTTAGTGGACATCTACGCTATTTTATTCAAAGAAACTTTCTATTTAGTCCAGATTAATTTTTATCTACTAAACTCCACAAAATAACAACAATAATAATAATAATGTGATGGTAGAATTTTTGGACGTACCTCACAAAAATATGTGAGTATTTTGATTTAAAATGAAAGAATAATAATAATTAAAAAATGTTATATATTTTTTTACCCTCTAAATACAAGTGAATGAATTCTAAATAAATTTATTAATGTAAATCCTACAACTTTATGCCTGATGATGTAGTAAACTTGTAGGGTCGGTATTTAGGCCGGCGATGAGCTGCTACGGTGACCTGGGAGAAAAAGAGAGGTGAGGGACATCGGTGTGGTGTTTGTCAAGGACACTCCGATGTCAAAGTTAAATTTTTGTAGATATTTCAATAGAGTTTAGGCTAAAATTTTTGTATGCGTACCTCGTTAAAGAAGATGAGTTTCTCTTTTATATGGATAAGTAGGTATCCTGATAGCCCTAGGCGGGCGTTGCATGCATGAAGATAGTATAAAATAGTTGTTTCTCCACGTAGTAGCGTAATATTGGAGAACTTGACTGGTGGCAGGCTAATGGGGAGTGGTTGTCCAACTTCTCACATGGCGCTTTTTTAAGCGCGCATCAAAGCGGGGAGGTGACTACCTCTGGCTACACTTGAAGTATTGGAGTTGGTAGCATGCGATCATGATTGGATTGTCAATGATGGCCCCCACTAACGTGGTAGTGGAAGAAGTGATCGGTACCATCCGTGTGGTAGTGCGTCTGCTCAGCCTTGCTGTACCATGGTCTACTTGGTCTGTTCAGATCTGCAGGCTCATCTGCTTGGCAACGCAGCTGCTCGATCATGCTCGAATCAACTGGAGCTCCCAGAGTTGGTCTCTATTGTCTTCTTGCTTGACATGTACTCTGGGCGTAGCGTCCTCGATACGAGCGCTGATCAGCCCATGTGACCAGTCTTAATCGATCCTCGTCAATACATAAAAATGAAAAATAAATTATATATAACATTACTCTAAATAATTACATTAGCTAATTATCTATAAAAATTATATTTGTATAATATTATTATTGTTCAAATAACAATTAACGGTGTCGGAGTAAAAAGGTAGATAGTTCTTAGCATAGAGAATGGAAGGTTTGAGATTTTGAGGGGTTGATCACTTTAACAGCTGTCGTGATAGGGATTTTTTTTTAATGTGCTAAATGTAGTGATAATTGTTTTGTTATAGAGTGAGAAATTTTTGTTCAATAACATTGATTTTTATATAACTTTATATAAATTTTCTGAATTGTATATAAATTTTTTTTTTTTTTTTTGAGATGCAATTTTAAGCGCGTATTGAGTAGATTTTGGCATCGGTACGATAGGTCGCCCTTGAAATTTGTCTTTAGTGTGGCCAAAGATCTAACTCGTTGTGCATGTTCGCTGCCACGTAAGTGTTTTTGTTTGTCTTCTTGTGTCTTCAGTTTACGTACATGGATTGGCATGTGCACGGTTTCACATATATTGACTATTTCATTTTACTGTTTACTGTAGTGGTACGGCTGTACGAGTGTGACAGTCGAAAAAGTGTAAAACCGTAAACGAGCCAAGTTACCTAGTTGTTGGTTTTAAGTTTGGTAATTTTCATAGTTTTAAAATATATTTAAGTTTAGTTTATTTACATAATAAAAATTTTATTTAATTTTTGAGTTGAATTTAAACTAGTTTTAATCAAGTTAAGTTTGAGTAATTTATTTTTTTTAGTGTATATAATTTTATAAAATTGAGTCATCTTGAATGAGTTTTTAAGTATTAAAATGTATTCAAACGTAGTTTATTTACGTAACAAATTCATCTTGAATGAGTTTTTAATTAATTGAACATGATATGAGCTCGAGTAACTTGTTTTATAGTCATAGTTAAGAGGAGAAATTATTATGTGATCACTGAATAATTTTTTTTTTTTTTCCAGCTAAGACAAAGTAGTGCCAAAAGAATGATGTCTTGATCCACACCCTGTTTTTTGGGATAGTTAAAAACACCATTTGAACTATAACTCAATATCATTAAATCATTTTAAACTCTAAAATGTGATACATTAATCATTTAAACTACTAATTTGAATTAATCAATAACTTATATTAGTAATTTGTAAAAAAAGTTCTTAAAAAATTGTCATATGACTTGTACATATTTATAAAAGTATAATTTTAAATCTCAATCGATCTTTTCTTATTATAATAATCGAAGAATGATTAAAATTCTTTACAACTATTCTTGCATAACATTACTCGAAAATTAAAAGGGTTTAGGGTAAATACTCTCATAGTTCCATTACATACAAGTAACGATGTACAAATAAAGAAATTCAAACAAAATTTATCACCAAAAAGATGGGGTTGGATAAGAGTTATTTACTTTAAAATAATACACATATTATAATAATTTTTAATTACAATAATACCATTACTACATCATTTTGGTATAATTTTTTGTACAAATTTTCTAAAAAAAATAACATTTTCCTTACATATAGGGTAATTATGTACAAACAGAACAATTTACATAGAATTTATTACCAGAATAATATAGTTGGATAAGAGTCATTCATTTTAAAACAATACACACATCATGATAGCTCTTAATTACAATAATATCATTACCACATCATTCTAGTAGAATTTTGTATACAATTTTCTTGACGAATAACAGTTTCCTTACATCAATCCAACAGAAAAACAATGATGCTTCATTCTTTAGAAAAAAACTGAGGCCTCGTTTAGTAACGTTTATTGTTTTTATTTTTGGTTTTTTTCAACATTTGTTTAAATTTTTTTAGTTTTTTACAAAATTAAAAAAAACTAAAAATATTAAAATTAGTGTATTTTTTCTTACCAAAACATTGATTTAGTACTATTGGCATAACGATAATCTATAAATACCTATCATAAAAAATACACAATAAAAATACATAACAAAAATACACAATAAAAAATAAAAACTGACAATATTATTAAACGGCTGACATTTTCATTGCGTACTCTAGACAATGTATGTACTATTTCACTAAAATGCGTATCAAGTGAAGCTAATATTGGTTGAGCATTGTCACATTTTTTCAGAGTTACTGCTAACAAACACCCATTGCAGTCCCAAGGAGATGATAACTTACACGAACTCTCTTTATCTAATTCAAAAATTCCAACTTCGATTAATTACACTAATTGATCACCTCTTACTAACCTATATACGAAAATGCCAAAAATGCCCTGCAACTGCCACAAAATTCCTCATTACTCCGCCTGCAGTTCTGAAGGGCAAAACACAATGGTTTCTTCTGCCTTGTGTGGGCAATGGGAAACCGAACCCAAGGTGCTGAAATTTTAATGGCTTATGTAAACAAAAACGAGGGACATCAAAGTCATTACAAAATTTGGGAAGGGTAAAACTGGAAAAAAGCTTTTGAACTCAGTCGGCAAACCGATTTGCTCGATTTCTGGCCCCTTTGCGATACCGAGAAGAAGAAGAAGCAGGAGAGGTCGATGATGAAGTGGGTTTTGGACCTTACATGGCTGCCAATGAACAATTGTCTTTCTTGTAAACAGTCATACTCTCTTCTTCGTTCATGAATATTTGCTTGCACCTGCACTCCACGCAAATGTGAGTATTTTGATTTGAAATGGAAGAATAATAATAATTAAAAAATGTTATATACTTTTATAATTTAAGTGATGAATTTCATATAAATTTATTAATATAGATTCTATAACTTTATGTCCTAGAGTAAAATATAAATTATTTATAACATTGCTCTAAATAATTACATTAACTAATTATGTATAAAAATTATATTTGTACAATATTATTATTGTTCAAACAACAATTCACGGTGTCGGAGTAAAAAGGTGAATAGTTCTTACTGCCCGTTTGGTTATGCTTAAAAGCTAAACTTTTTTTTAAGCTTGTTAGCATAAAAGTCAAGTTTTTTTAATTTTTTTTGCCTTTACTTATAGATAAAAATAAATAAATAAGTAAAAAAACTAAAACTTTTTAACTTTTTTACTTATAAACTTAAAAAAAGCCAGCTAAAAAGTTGATGCCAAACGAAGCCTTAGCATGAAGAGTAAGAGAATGGATGTTGTGAGATTTTGAGGGGTGGATCACTTTAACAGCTGTCATGATAGGGATTTTTTTTTTTAATGTGCTAAATGTTGTGATAATTGTTTTGTCAGAGAAATTTTTATTTAATAACATTGATTTTTATATAAATGTATATAAATTTTCTGAATTGTATACATTACTAGTAATTTTTTTTTTTATTGAGATGCAATTTTAAGCGAGTATTGAGTAGATTTTGGCATCAATACGATAGGTCGCACTGAAAATTTGTCTTTAGTGTGGCCAAAGATCTAACTCGGAGTGGTTGTTAGCTGCACGTAAGTGTTTTGGTCTTCTTGTGTTACGTATAGGGGTGATAAATGGGCGAGGTTAGGTAGATTTGGGCGGGCTTAAACGGATTTAAAATTAAATGAGTTCAACCCAAACTCGTTCAATTAGTAAGCGGTTTGAATATGAATTGGTCACTACCGAGTCAATGTAAACTCATAAATTCAAATTTAACCCATTTATATATTGTTTAAATTTATATACTTTATTATAATTTTCATATTGTTCTTATTGTTTGCATAATTTAGACTTATTTAATGTCTACCTCTAATAAAGGGTCATTTAGTAACACTGTCAGTTTTTATTTTTGTTGTTAATTTTTGGTGCTTTGTTTTTATTTCCATATCACAAAAAAAAAAAAAAAAACATATTTGGTAACCTAAAAAATGACAATATGTTTATTTATTGAATATTTCACTTTACTGTTTACGGTAGTGGTATGACCGTATGAGTGTGACAGCCGGAGAAGAGTAGAGTCGTAAACGAGCTTAGAGCTTAGTAGTAGTTTGTTTAAGTTTGATTTGATTACTTTAATGAGCTTTAAAATGTGTATATGTTTTATTTATTTATATAACAAAAGTTTTATTTAACTTTCGAGCTGAGTTCAAATACGTTTTAATCGAGTTGAACTTGAGTAGTTTTTTTTTTATAGTGTATATGATCTTATCGAGCTGACTCCTAGCTGAGCTCAAAAAACTTTTAAGTATTAAAATGTATTCAAATTTAATTTGTTTACATAACGAACTCATTTTGAATGAGTTTTTAAGTAGCTAAACTTGAACCGAGCTCAAATAACTCATTTTATAGTCCTAGTTAAGAGGAGAAATTATTAGGTGCTCACGGAATAATTTTTTTTTCCAACTAAGAGAGCAGTGCCAAAAGAATGATGTCTTGATTCATCTTGTTTTTTCGGATAATTAAAAAAATACCCTCTAAACTTTAACTTAGTATCACTAAATCATTTTAAATTTTAAAATGTGACACATTGATCATTTAAACTACTATATTGAATCAATCAACAACTTATATTAGCAATCCGTTAAAAATATTGGTGAAAATTTGTTATATGACTTGCACATGTTTACAAAAGTATAATTTTATACCTCAATTGATCTTTTCTTATTATAATAATCGAAGAATGATTAAAATGACATATATATGTGAGGGCAATCTAATAAGCATTTCAATTATTAGATAATTATTACACAATTTTTTTAATTAAGGTATAAAATCTATTTTTGTAAATGTGTATAAGTCACATAACAAATTTTCAACTACTCTTCTAACAAATTAAAACCTTGTGTAACAACATAATTCTAAGATTACATAAGCACTAATGTATATTAGTGCTTGAGGTGGTTATATGAACATATATATATATGTGGTTATATGTACATATATATGTATGTATATAAAAAATTATATTCTTATGAATTTTTGTACAAAAAAACTCCACTAAAATAAGAGGAGCGAGATCATCTCCGATAGTAGGACCCCACACCTGTCATGGGTTCAAGTTATACTCTTCCAAAGCTTTGGCCCTTCAATGTAATCAAAAAATATTCAACTAGAAAGATTTGAAAAGTGGTATTTTTTAAATATGTGAGACAAATCTAAAAACCAACAGCATATACCCCAAACTTAGTCCAACCAAGGGGGTGTATTCACGCAAGTTGAACAATTTTATAACTAGTTGCTATATATCTTAGCTTCATCAAATCTTTTGGAAAACCCTTCAATTGGCTTGCTAAGACGAAGAAAGATTTTTGATATTTACTTTTTTCATTTTCTCTCAATAAATATTCACTTTTTTTTCCATTGTTTATATTGTTATTTCCTCCTTGTCTTCTTGGATTTGATAAAAAAGAATAGTAATTAAGGTTTTTTTTTTTTTGTATCTTAAACGTTAAAAGGATCCGACTTCTATACATTCCGACGGAAACTGTAGATCTTCAATTTAATACATAAATTGCAATACATCATCAAATACAAAATTAATAGTTTACAAATTGGCACATTATTACAAGTTTGAACTTCTTTAAAGATTCGAATCCAAGTACGTGAACTTGTCTTATTAGCTATACTAGTTGGCACACACAACTAATTGTTTGTCGCCTCATCGGTCGTGCTAGCAGTGGCAAAACCACGACTTTTCTTGAGTAGGTAAAATTTATTAAATTTCAAAGGGGCCAAAGTAAACATTTTCAAATTTTGTGGGGGCTAACATAATATATTTTATAAATACTAAAAATAGAAATTAGAAAAATTTTAGACTTTTCTTAGACCTTAACATTTTAATGCATCTTGATCTAACCATTAGTCATCTCCAACGGAACCTTCTGATCCGGCGCAAGATTTCTTTCCCAGCTCAGAATATGCTAATCAAGAAGAGACATGTCAATGTGGAGTGTATATGGAGAGCTAATGGAGGAGTTATGAGCCTTTTTTTGTTTTTGAGTTGGAGGAGTTATGAACTTGACCTCATTGTAAACTTGCTCGAAATGAAAATAAGTGTTTAGATTTATATCACAATTTTTTTTTGTTTTTGGTTTTTTGGGCATTGAGTAGATTTGACTAATGTGTTGAAAATTTTCTCTATGTAAATTGTAATCACTCGACCTGAAACTCAAGCGCAACGGGGCTTTGCTGTCACCAGCAAAACCACCAAATATGAGCACTTGGTGACCAAGGTTGCTTGGTTGGAGACACTTCGAAATTTAATTTAGTTAGGGGACGTGATTCGCAAGTGCAGAGAGGGAGTATGTAGAGTGAAACATATTGCCAGTTTGTTTCTATTTTACCTTCTTTGAACCTTCTCATGCAACTTTATAGTGTTGCACTAATTTTTCTGTTCATTGGCTCGGCTCGTTAGGTTTATCCCCCACTTCAGAAGGTCATGGCCATTATCTTAAGAGTGGAGCGCATTTCTTAACTTTGGGCGTAAATTTGGACCACTTTCTTATTTCTTGAGAGTAACAGAAGTGAGTCTTCCCTCAACTAACTATCTTGATCTAATCAATATGACTCTCACATGGTAAGCTTAATGTCATGTGGCCCTCTTGTGTTGAAATTACTCCCTCTACTAACTTGAAGGCATTTTTGTCCTTTTCTTTTTTTTTTTATAACTTTTGTGGATCATGCCAGTTATTAAGTAAGCTAGTCAATTAATAAGATTTTCAATGGAGATGTTACATACAAGCAAACCCATACTTTCATTTGCATGTCATTTGTGATTCATAAGAACATTATCATGCTTGCTTAATTCTTTGCGTAGGAGGATCGAAAGATTGAAATATTATTTAAGGGGTGTTTAGATGTAACTTATTTAGTGGCTTATGACTTATGCTTATGGTTTTTTTGAAATGTGTTTGGATGAGTAACTTCAAAAAGCAGTTTATGTCTCATCACTTTTTTGGAAAAAATATTTTTAAAAATAATTTTTTAAAAATAACTTATAACTTATAACTTATGATTTATGATTTATAAGTCAGTTGATCAAACACCCCTAAAGCCACACTTTGTAAACCTCTCCACCACTTGATTTTAGTTTAACCAATCTATGGAGGCGCATAACATACTATTGCTTAAATTTGAATGTGTAGACAAAGTGGGGCCCACTTTGTATGATCTCACAAAATTTTACTTTTTTTGAACCGACCAAAAATTATTGTAAAAAAGAAGCCTTCTATTGTCTTTTCATTGCCTTTCTTTTTTTTATTATTATTTGTAGTTACTATATTTTTTTTTTTTTCTTGAATTTCAAATAAAAATAAAATTATTGTCCTTTTATTTTTTTTTATTTCCTTGTCAAAATTAAATAGGGTAAAATAAATACCTTTAGTAACTTTTTGTCAACATCATCTAAACAAATTACTTTTAGGTGAAAAAGAAAAGGCGAAAATGAAGAAAAAAAATCTTTTAAAACTCAGTAGATCCACTTACTTCGCTTTCGTGGGTCCCACAGTGGATCCAAACTTGAAGCTGATTGATTTTTCGCTGCCTTGATTTGGATATTCTTAGCTTTTTGGGCCACGTGTACGATGTGACGATAGTGCGCTTCGCTAACAAACAGCATCGTACGAAGGTCCGACTGAAGCTGACACGGCACAGCAAAACCGTACACACGCGTTTGGTTACGAGTTTTGAGTTGTTCAATCCCAGTTTTGTCCGTTCTCCTGAAAGTTTCTCTGTTAGGTTATCCCTCCTCTCCAATTCTTCTCAATTGCCAATCAAAGAGACGATCTAAAAACAAAAGAAGAAACAAAAAATCCACTAGGGGATGGTGAATTGTCAGCATTTTGTCAAGATGCTTGCGTTGGAGCTTAAAAAGAAAGCTATGGATGGAGATTTTGGGAACAATTCGATGATAGAGACATGTGAGAAATGTAGGATTTGGGCTTGGAGGGACCATTTCCTAAGAGGTCACGATAATGACTATACAAAGGGGAATGTAATCTCAGCATTGGTGCTCTTATTGAGCAAGAGGAATATATGCACCAAATTCGATTTATCACTCAAAAAATTCTGATCTTAGAAAAAAATTATATAGAAAATTTTAGTAAAATAACGTGGCAATTATATTTTTGTATTTAAAAGTCACTTCGATGAGTTTTTTTTTTCTTTTGCCACAAGTGTCTAAACTTGCAACCGATTAGTCCCTTGAACTTATACAAGGTGATTGTTTACACGAACTAGATAAAATTCATGCATTTTATGAATGATGACCGATCATTAAAGGGCGTGATGACAGATGGAATATAAGATCTGATGCTTAGTATGAGAGCCAGCTAATCACTGGCTCACCCCCTGTATTTTTTGTTTTAAAGTGAAATGTCATATTTCAGCCATATCATTCTACAATAAATTTGACATGATTTTAAATTTGGTGTTTTTCTTGGAATTTGTTTTCTTTTTCGTGTGTGTGTAACCTTGTGAAATGTAATTAAATATCTTGTATTACTTATTCTTATTGCTAGTTCATTCCATTTTTGTTTCATTAGCGGTATCATGTCCATGTTATGGGAATTTTAGTGAGAATCCACCATTGATTTTATTCTTGATAAGGTGGGAATGTGATGTCCATTCACTTCAAAGACAATGAAAAGTGAGCTTTGGAAAATTTAGCTCTCTTTTGGATCCTACTTTTTCCTTTGAGCAATAATCACGATAAGAAAGTGAGATTCATATATATATATATATGGCAATGGTACATAGAATTTAGAAAATCTTCATCCTTCCATGTTCTCAGTGGTAATTGGTTGTTCCAATCTTTTTTTTTTTTTTTTTATGTTTTATTTTCTTGGTTTTCCCTTTCTATCCACCTTGTGACTATTAATAATGATTTTTGGGTAAGGAATTCATCTCAAAGAGGGAATTCTCATAAGAGGACACCAACTTACTGTGCTGTGTTTGTCTAGAAAAATATTTTTTTTCCTTTGTTTGTTGTTTACTAATAGATTAAAGGATCATTAAATAATTAAAAGACTTGAGCATCTAGCTTAAAATCGAGAATTTAATTAAGTTACACTCATGCTATATTCGGATCTTGGATCTGTCAATTGAGAAGAACACAAAAATGTAATAAAATTATTTGTACATATTTATTTTCTATGGGTAACTAAACAAAAAATGAATTTTTTTAATATCTATTCATTTTTTCTCATTTTCTTAATCCAACCTAAAAATAAAAAAAATTTGACTTCTTTGACTCATTTCTTTTCCAACCCAGAAAACTAAAATCCAAACAGTGTTAGGTAAGTTACTTTTCAATTGAGACTAATCTATTAGTTGGTGGTCTAGGATTGGGTTAGGCATGTGAAGACCTCTATGCCACCTCAAGTGGTAGTAAAAATGAACTGTGCCACCACAAGTCTTTGGCTTGGGCAAAGGAATGAGACAGCTCAAACAGAAAGAGGCCCTCATGGTAGGTTTTGTTGGGTTTTCTCTAATGCCAGGATTTCAATGAGGTTGGGTCCATATTGTTCTAGACCCTGCCCATTAACTAAGTAATGAAAGGGCCCGTTTGGTTGTTGGGAAAAAAAATATCAATGGGATCATTTTAGAATTAGTTTTTTTTTTTTAAAAAGAAACATTTCTGGATTAGTTGAGTATTATTTTTTTGGTTCATCTCAAATTATGAATTAGAACATTTTAGAATTTGGGCAAATTTGACTTGCACCTAGTGTAAAATTAAGAGGTTTTATAGTCATTTATAACTTTTTTTGATAGAGTTGTATATTTCACAAAATTGACTGTTGGATTAAATATTGCTCTCTTATACTTATCATGCATGCCAAACTTCAAGTAACTAATGAGATGTGTTTGGTTCGAAAGGTAAAACATCTATATAAGTAGTGTTTGGTTGTAAAAGTAAACCAATTACATATAATCTTTATACAAAAATTTAATTCAAGTCATTTCTTTTAAAATATAACAATATCTCATTTAAAATAGGAGATTCAAAATTTATTCTGTTCAAGTGCCAAGATTTGATTAACTCATTTAGAAATTCGGAACTAGTTCAATCCAAATAAACTAATTTAAGAATTAAAGTCAGTAATGTAACCAAATGGACACTTAATGAATTAGATAATTAGACCTATTTTCTGAAAACATAAAATAAGTAAAAAATCTACAAATGTTATTATGTTATTAAAATTTAAACTTTGATAATTATATATACCTAAATTTGTAGACTAAGTCATGCTTCAAGCACTCCTCTCAAGTTCAATTTGCTATTGCAAATTGGCTTAAAAATTTTGCCTAACCCAATCTTACAATATTTCTTTTTGTTACTGGGTTTTTGAGCCTTTGACTAGCTACTACTTCAAGTTTATACAAAGTTACTATCTACACGAATCATTTAAACTTTATATATTATATGAATGATGATTGGTCATAGAGTATGTGAAAATGGTCGTACTTGAGATCATGCTTATAGTTGTGCTATCTTATTGGTTTATAGTATAATCCCAAACATCATAAATCATAGGTGGAACAACAAAAAAAAGTCATCGGTGGAACAAATTTAAATTAACTTATTTAGAAAATTTGACCCAGGGGTATTCACGGGTTAGGTCTAGTCATCCGTTATCTGATTCAAAATTATTTGGTTGAAAAATTTTAAAATCAATTATAACTCAATAGATGATTGAGTCAGGTTTGGACTAGGTTCGATTGAGTCAGTTGGGTTGAAAAAGTCACGTTGTTAAAATAAAGGCACAACACACGAATCGAATATATTCGGATTTTAAAATTTTCAATCAAAGTTCACCCAAAATAAAATTGGTTAGGGTTGCGTTCAAGTCAGTTTTAATCGGGTCAATCGGGTTGACCGGGTCGGCTCAATTTTTGCACAGCTATAATTTGAACTAATTCGTTCAGTATTCAATATAGAATAAAAATAAGGCGAATCGGACAGCCGAACGGCCAAAAATCTTTCACCTATTGGAACCCGTTAAATTCCTCCACTCCAAAACGCGGGAAACACGAGCACACTCTTTTTGTCTGCAAGAATGATCAAGAAGTGAGCTCTCTCTCTCTATACACGTATATACATAGTAATATATATACATATATGTGTTTGTATGTATATATGCAACCACATTTATAAATAAAACAATGTAAATAGATTGCTTTCTTATGTGTTTAAGTTACTGATGATTGCTAGTGTTTAACAGAGCTATTTGGCATCTTTAATTACATAACACTGTCTGTCGTTCACTAAATTTGTTTTACTAATTGTTGTTGCAGAATTAAATTCATGATAATTATCGTGTATCATTAGCAATTGGATCGTATTTGAGACGAAGAATTTTGGTTTCCTCGTTGAAATGAACTGCTAGATTGGTTTTGTGGCTAAATTCTTTCTTTGTCATTTCGTTATTCTATACTTCCTTGTTATTCGTTTTGGGGAAAGTGTTTCTGCTTCTTTGTGTCTTGCTTCTGAGATCCAGAATTACTCGTATTTCTATTTGCAGAAGCGGAGAAGGAATGTAAAAAGCAAGAGGTACTGTTTGGATTGTGTTTCAAGAGAAGATTCGCTGCTTTTGAGAGCAAATTCGCATGGTTTTTGCTTTCAAAAGTAGTATAAGTGCTTCTGAAATCGCAACCAGACTGTGCCTAATCACCTGGAATTTTTGCATAGAAACAGATTTCCATGGTTAGCTACTTAGCTGACAATGGGGGCCCGGTTTCAGGTGAATGGAGTATGATTTTTGCCCCATCTGTTGCTGAATTTCTAGTATCTGTTATGAACAATGTTGCCTTCTGTTGATTTAACATAGTTGCAAATGAGGCGAATGATAAACTTTTATCAACTTCCACATGCTAAATAATATTGCTCTTCTGGTTGGTGGGGAAGGGTTCTGATTGGACTTTTTATTTATTTACTTATTTGCAGAAGGGTTATCGCCAATTGTATTAGTTTGGATAACATGCATTTATCTCAATGACGGCCTCTAGCAGGTACCACAGGGAACTATTCTGTCACTTCCTTTTGTATTCTCTATGCCCTGCCCCACTAGGTTCTTGTAGGTCTTTTCAGTCTGGTCTGTTAAATATGTTTCAGTACATGTTGTTAGTAGAAATTCCAAAGTAATTAGGCTTTTTTTTTTGGAATGCTATCATTCTCCTTTGGGTGTGGATTGAATATTCTGATGCAGCATGCTTTACCATGTTATGTATTACTGTATTACATATCATGATTAAAGAAATTTGTTTTTGTGTTAATTTGACTTTGTTTAATCTATGGATTCAAAGCTAAGGGTGCAAACAAGTTGAAACTAAGCCAAATCAAGCTTCCGAATATTTCATTTGACATATGATTAATACATGCACGTAGAACTAGGATTAATATGGATTAATTGAATTGAAACAATCAATTATTTTAATTAGACACGAAGGTTTTGATTGACTGGAGTGACGGTGACCTCTTTTAATTATTTTCATCATGAAGGTTTTGATTCATAAATTTTCTCCCTGGATATGTCGAATCAATTGAAGTATTGGACTGATCAGAGTTGCTGATTTCAGGACAGTGGGAATTGATGTAAGGTGTTGCACGAAATGAAGTAGAAAACTCTGAACCAGCTAGGGAACAACATAAGTGATAGCCAACTTAATTTATTCTGAAGCAGCTAGAGAACAAGGCAATAGCCAACTTAATTTATCCTGTTCTTGCAAATAGGATCTAGGTCAAACTGGATGATGAGGGGACCAATTTCCAAATATACACTCTTATTTTCAGTTCTACATGAGAGTTGTGGAATTCCAAATACCACATCTCAAGTAATAGAAGGGCTACTGGCTTTGATTGGACTGTATCATATCTGCATTTTATGCATGGTTGAAGGTCTGAATTCTTGAGAACACCAAATAATTGAGTAGTCTTTGCCTATTCCAAAAACTCTGCACTATTGGAATAGAACTAATGGCGCTGCTTTACCTGTTTCAGTGATCTAGTGAAGGTTCTCTGGGAATTGGGCCCGCATTAGGGGACTGAAATACAGAGGCATCATGATTCAGGCTGTATGTGGAGTGCGTGTTCGTGTGGTATATTATTGTATATTCATGCAATCTGCCAGCCAGACTTATTATGAACATGTGGATAAGGTTTATTTTATTTTGGAAGTTGGTCAAATGAGTGGTAAGCACATTGAATATTAAGTTAGTTCATGGTCATTAAATAGGCCCTTAGAGTATGCTTAGGCAAACATAAAATGAAACTTGTATTACCATTGAGCAACAATAAAAGGCTTTTACATTTGCCTGCTGAACAACTGATGAATTTAACTGTCATCACCTATACCTGCCGGTAGTTTTACTAGTGAACTGTGCATAGATCAATACTTTTGAAGATTGGTAGGGACTGAAATTAGCAAAAAGTAGGAAGTGAGAGATAGAAATACATATAGCATGACTTGAAACAATGAAAATGAGACTCGGCAGTTATCTTGTTAATGCTGTGTATTTTTTGTGCATGTTGCTTCCATAAATTCTATTCACTTTTCAAAAGCTAGCTCCTCGAGAAACCCAACTCCTCCTCCACATTTCACTGTTTGATCTGCATGGTCAAATGCACAACTCCCTCCAACTAAGTCATTTGCCTTTAACGATTCTTTGTCCCAATCCATCTTGTATATCACTGTGAAGATTGAGATTACACATGCAATCTGTGCTGCTAAAAGCCCATAACAAAGGCCCAAAAACCCAAGTCTCCAAACAAAGGCCAAAATGATAGCCACTGGCATACCCACCAAGTAAAATGAGTAAAAGTTTATACCTGCCCCAGCACTGGGCCTAGCACTTCCACGGAGAACCCCACAACATGTGGTTTGTGGACAGTTTGCGAGCTCACACAGCCCAATTATGGGTAGAACAGCCATTGTTAACTCTAGAACCTCATTATCCTTTGTAAAAACTCGCCCCCAGGCTTCTCTCCCTAAGGTGGTCCATAACAAGCCAAAAATGGAGGTGAAAAGGGCCAGTCCTATAGCTACCACTGTTGCCAAACTGGCCTTACCTGGCCTGCCCGCTCCGAGCTCATTGCCTACTCTGGTTGACACTGATGCACTAAGTGCAGAAGGCAATGTATACATGAGAGAGGTGGTTTGTATTACTATAGCTGACGTGGCAAGGGCAACATGAGGTTTGTTAAGGTAACCTGCTAGAAGTGTCATGAACTCGTACCACCACCACTCCAAACAAATGGCTAGGCAACTTGGTATAGCAAGTCGAAGTAGCATTCCCCACTCCTCCCCTAGTGCAGTTGTTGAAGAAAGTGGCATCATTTGTGGTATTAGTGGTTGCCACATAGGTTCCTTTGGGGTGCGAGTGTAGATTATGTAGCCCAGAAGGAAGAACAAGTTATTAAAGTTGGTCACAAAGTTCGAAATTGCTATCCCTGGGACCCCAAGGTGAAGACTGAAGGCAAAGAAAAGGGTGATTGGAAAGTGGAGAAGTATTGCGAGTGAAGTGCACCACATCAAGGGCCATGTTGCCCCTTTACTACGTAAATAGATACGTAGTGGGTGAAGAAGGCTATTAGCAATAAGATCTGGGATGGCATAGTGGCAGTAGAGGCTGGCCATATGTGTTATATCTGGATTTTGGTGAAGCCTAAGCATGAGAGGCTCTAGGTTAAACCATAACAATCCGATTGGTAATGATGCTAATAGTAACATTAGAATTGTTCTTCGAAGAGTGAGTGACACTAGAGTTAAGTTTCTAGAACCAAAAGCCTGGCTGCAAATCGGCTCCATCCCCATGGCTAGACCTGATAGAACTGAGTAGCCGGTGATATTGGTGAAGCCAATGGCTAGTGCACCACCAGCTAGCTCGAGGCTCCCCAGCCTTCCCATGCACACAACTAAAATCATGTTTTTGAGATAGCCTACCAAGCCCATGGCCACTATAGGGAATCCTATGTCAGTCATTCTCTTCAACTCCTCCACTACCTAGCAAAGTCAGGGATCAAAAAAGGTCGTTAGATTGTAATATTACACATTTGTATGGTAAGAAGATTCTTTGAGTTTTTAAGATTCTATAGTGCGTACCTCAGGCATTGTTGGGTGCTTTTGGGTTTGCTCTGCAGCCATCCGTTTTTCCTTTTTGCTTATTCTGCTTTTTCTTGTTTCCTTGTCTTGTGACGGTCAGAGAGTTTAATGGTAGGGATATGCTTTTGTTTACACATACATGGAGTTGAGAGATAGAAAGAGAGAAGAGCTGCCAGTGTCAGAAAAGAATGAGAAGAGCTTTATAAGGGTGGGAGGTGGTGGGGTTGAAAATTTACTTTCAAAGTGTGGGAGGTGGTGGGGTTGAAAATTTATGTACTTAAGCTCTCAAAAGAGAAGGTAGAGTGCTGTAAAAAAATTTAAAAAAACTGGTGTATTAGTCTTCTGAGATCAGGGGTGCCCCGTACTGTTCTAGCTATATTTTGTCATTTTTCCAAATAAATGAGAACACATCCACTTCCTGTTTGGAAAGAATCATGCTCAGTATTATAATCTTAAACCTATCTTTGCAATAAGAAATTTGGGGGCAAAAATAATTGTTGTTAGCGTTGCTTTTATTATAGCTATTACTTCAAGCTGTGATGTTACTAGTGACAGCTCGCTAGGTTCATATGGTGCTCTTGGCTCTCCCATGATATTAGTGTAAATTTTTTTCTTTGCTTGAGTTAATTAGAAAGAATCAAGTCTACAGAGGTTCAGTTGGCTGCAACCAGTCAGCAAAGCAACCAAAGACATTGCCTTAGAACAAAAAGAGCTTTTTTGATATTGCACCTATAAAGTGTAAATACTACTGAATGGTCAGTTTTAAGGCTACAGGGGTTCATTTTCAAACCAAGGAAATGAAGAAAAATGTCAATGTTGCAACATTCTTCCTTGTTCAGACTTCTTATTTGTTGCTGTTGTTGTTTTTTTTTTCTTTTTTTTTTTTCTGTTTTCATCTTCAAGTAATTAGTGATGGTTTGGCAGAAACTCTTATGTACCCTTATTTTGTTGATATGTGTGATGTTTATGAGATCAGTGAATTACAGACAGAGCAATTAGACATGCCCCTGTACTTGACCATTATCATGAAGATATCAGTTTTCTTTAATAAAATCCCACAATTATTTGAATTAGGTTATCTTGTCCCATGTATATGATGGAAGAGCTCAAAAAAAGAGCAAGGCTAGGTGGATATTCAGGTCCATGTCACATACAAGTTGGAGTTTTCAGACTAAAAAAAAACCTTTTGTCACATGTTTCTGTATTTAGATTCCTTTAATGGAATCCAAAACAAGGACCCTCTCTCCCTAATTCCCCATGTTTTCAATACTGGAAGTGAGCTTTTCCAAGAAAGTTAATATGACCAACCTTCTGTTGGGTATCAGATCTTATTTCTTTCTTTTTACGAGCCAGGTTTCTGTCAAGAACAAGCATGCATTCTTTCTATTTTGGTTTGTGTATTGGAGTTGAGTTCCTATGTAATATAGTCATGGTAGTACTTGCTGGTGTTGCTTTGTTTGGCATTGAAGTAGTAGCATGAGATGGGCAACTCATTTGTTAGTTGTTTTTGGATATAAAATTGCAAGTTGCTACAGCACATCATGGTATGTACTAGGTGGTACATGCATCATAGGAGCTGCTTGCACATTGATGTGTTTTGTGTTACATTCATGCTGCATTTATGTTGTATGAAGATCTGTTTTTTTTTGGCAAATACATGTACATGCTAACAATTGTTTAGTACACTGCTAAATATGCATGCTAATGCTTCTCGGTTTTTTTATTTTTTTATTTTTTATCAATGTCACAAGTAAAACTCTTGTAAATAACACCCCAATAACTCAACTATATCTGGGTGTAATATGTGATGTAAGTGTCCTTGGTGAAGTTTTGATGCAGTTCTTGATTTTTCTCTCTAACATATGGGAATGATTCTAAAAATTCCCCAGTTTCAGTTATTTTTCCCTCCAACATATGGGAAGGATTCTAAAAATTCCCTAATTTCAGTTCTTTCTTTTTACACAGTGATGACATTATTCGTTCATCGGCCTTGAACTGCTTCCAATACGATATTAAGTCACAGTAGTTCTGTCATGTCAAGCAGATACTCTGAAGGAGACAGTTGGACTGTATTCTAACCTGGAAGTAGTACAAAGGTAAAAGATTTGCATCATTTAGTAGCGCCATTGTTACTTTTCAAAATTTTCTTCTCGTGTGTTCATCCCGTCAAAACACGTACATTTCTTCAGGACTATTTATCTTTTTCTCCAATTAGGAATTCTGACCTTAAAAAATACTGGCCTTCCTGATCAGACATATTGCCGACTAATCTCTTTGCATGAAACATCTGTTCATTGATATTGTTTCTCCTAATTCCTCGATTCCTATGTTGATTCTCCGAAAATCTCGAGTTTCTTTCCTTGGTACAATGATTTGCTTCATAGTTTTCCTATTCATAATCAACACTTAGAGTGAAAACAATCTTTTTGTCACACTGAGATGAGACCATGCATGTGCATTTGGTTACACCAAATGACCAACAAATCAATCCTTTCACCAATAATTATCCCCACCCCCCCTATAAATTTTGTGGACAAATTGCATTTCAATCACTTTTTTTTTTTTCCTTTCCACCATGTCAAAGGTCGGTTATCATGCTTTCCCACCCAACAGCCTTTCAACTACCGGGTACCCATCTCCAAACGTCACATCTCTCCTGGTGAAAAAAAATGGTCCAGTAGTAAGGTAATGCCGACTTTTTCAGTATTAATGCTATGTTTGGATCAAGAATTTAGTGAGAGAAAAGGAAAGAGAAGAGGATATGAAATTAAATCGTGTATTTGGTTGTGAGAGAAAGTAGAGAATAAAAGAACATAAAAAGGAAAGAAGTAAGTATTTAAATCTCTCATTTTATCCTATTTTCTCTCACTTTTTTCTTTTCTTTTTTCTTTTTTCTTAATGAATCCGGGTTTCAAACACAACATAAAAGTCTCCATTTACAACAAACCAATGTTATTGACGTAATAGAACACCACATGTGGTACTACTTTTCCTTACTAGATATTGTGTCTTTGGTCCCAAAGTCTCGAACATTTCATCAAAGCACTTGAAAAACCTATAGATTTGTCACTTCAGCCTGCAATTAGTGAGTGATAAAGGATTCTGGTATTGTCCATCATTTCATTGAGAAGTTGAGATTTGAAAACCTTCATGTAGTGATAGAAGAGATTATGATGCACTAACCACCAATCACATTGCAGGTCTTATCCTCTCAGTCTAAAAAGCTCGAGTAATTAAACCCCACACAACTTGCACCAAAGTTGAAATTTGATGCCTTTGTTCTATGCCCTACATATATGTTGGTTGCTTGTTAAATGTCTTTTGTTGACAAGCAAAAGATGGTATAAGGTTTAAAAATATTTGCTAGAAATCACAGCACACGCGATGTGTATGTAACACAATCGAGGAGTCTTTCAAATTATCCGAATTTAGTGTTTAATTTTAGATATTTATCCTTGTCATTAATATAGGAGAGTAGATGTCAAAGTCATCAATGGTGAATTTTTTTTTTTTTTTTTTTGTTTTGTGAGAAATTACAAATGTGATGTCACCAAATCGGGTGTTGCCTTGGTAAAAAAGTAAAAAAGTAAAAAAGTAAAGACACAGTAATCAAGGCTTTTAAATCAAAAAGTCAAAAAATTGAACTCAATGAAGAGATTTTGTGGATCTTGGAGTAATAATCCTTGTTTGGGTCCGCATGAGTTTTGACAATTCTAACTAGATGTAGCACCACTTTTTCTTTATTTTACTAGTCAACAAAAGCTTTAGATTATTTTAAGCCTTAACTACGATTATAGTACTTCTTGGTGGGTGGGGATCTCCTTCTAGTTGATCGTCCACATTGATTGGTCACTTGGCCTCATCATCAAGTGCCCGTGAAGGAGGGCATGTCCATTGAGTCAAAACACAAAAGGATCTAGAGTTTTGAAATGATTTAATCCTGTTTTTCTTTGCGCATGGGTGTGGAAAAGCATTAAGAAGTTAGATCTCACTCTTAAGCAATCTCTAAGATTGTGATCTTGATCTCTAATGTGTTTGATCTATATTCAATTCACATTGTTAACCTTAGGATGTTATTATTGCATTGTGTAGGTTTGGTTGTTTACCTTCTTTGGTGTAGTTTTGAAAACTTAGTGTTTTGTTATTTTAGTATCTTTGACCGGAAAACGAAAGCAAAAACATAATTATGGTGTTTTTTGAAAAGTAGTGCTATTAGATAGATTTTTTTTAAAAGCACTTTTTGAGAACAATAAACCAAACGAATTTTTATATTTGTTCTGCCACTCTGAGAATAGAAAACTATTTTCATAAAACTATGCGGAACCCATTCGTTATTGTTTTTGTTTTTATTGTTTTCGGAAAAAAAATGTAATTTCTCATTTCTTTGTGTTTTCAACAAAAAATGACCTATCAAAACAAAAAAAAAAAAACAACAAAAAATGCTACTACCGATAACACCATCTTTTGAAATCATTTTAATTTTCATGTGAAAATGGTTTCAGAAACTTAGAAGACAATAATTTTTTTTAGTTCTTAAAACTAGGTCTTTTTTCATGCAAATTTTTTGAAAATTGGTTTCGAAATTTCTAGCAAACCAAAGCTGAGACTATAACCAAACGGAATTAGCAAACAAAGGAGTGTTGTCCACATTTTCACATCAAGCCATTGTAGTGAAATGTCAAACATATTACAAAGGAAACGCACACGACATTCTCACTTCAAAGGACCTTCTAATGCCAAACTAAAATTTGGTGGAAAAAAGTGGATTTCAATGGATCTACAGTATCAAGCAGTACATGGTCTTTGTTGACAATTATCCCACCTAAAGCATGATTAGTCTTTGGAACCTTGTCGTCAAATATGTCTCCTTAAATGCTTAAAAGGTCATAAATACAAAACGTAATCTCAAACAGATATGACGTTAATTAGCTAAAATCTTATGTTAGTGGTATCTATATTTAGGGCGGGTCTTGGCCTAGCGATAAAACTGTTCCATTGCGATCTAGGCAATATAGGTAAGGAGTAAGGTTGCATATAACTGGCCCTTTCCAGATCCCGTAGTATCGGGAACTAGAATGCTCTTTTGGTTGTATCTGTATTGAACTCATAGATTTTATTGTTATTAGTCTTTTCACAATCCTGATTCTACATGGACAGATAATATCGCCTACTTGAAAGACCTTTAATGGTTTTGGTAAGTTTTACTCTTAAAAGCATTCATCTCTAGAGAGTGATGGCCGAACCATCCCATTGCTAGCAAAACCTGATTTATATGAGACCACAAGCATTATTCATGACATTTGACCTAACCTTCTTTTCTTTTTCCTTTTTTTTTGGGTATGCTATATGTGGATAAAAAAGGAACACAATCGGATTGAAGAGAAAAAGTTTTACAATTCTTTGATTGTGCAAAAAGTTCGTGAGTCTTGAATCCTAATAACTCAATAATAGACAGATGGTTTACGAGTCCAAACATGGCATTTGATATCAAGGCCACGTTTGTTTCGCAAGATGGGATAAAAGATAAAGAATCGTGAAACATTCTTAAGATTGCAAATTTGGCAAAGGGTGATTTTGTAGTTGGCCTTCTATCTCAATCTGACATGTATGAGATGAAAAGCCTTATCTGTATTGCTTACTATGACCTCTTTTATGCAGCTAAACGTGGGGTAAAGTTAGATAAGGGATTACTAGTCCAATCCCACAACTTTATTCTGTGAAACAAACACGGCCTAAAACTATAATATGTCATTTAAATGTTATAATGATCCAAGGATGAGTGAGGTAAATTACCAAATTTAGCTAAACATGTATGCAATCACTTGAAAGGCTGAGGATAAGAATAGCTAGTTGATGAAAAAGGGGCAGGTTACCATGTGAAGAATGGGCTTCTCAGGCCACATACTTGACATTATCCTTACTTTCACCCACCTTCCTAATGGTTCCTAACTCAGTGGAACGCCCAATGAAAAAAGGGCATATGCCCACATTTTTCATAAGGGAACATTGAGTTGATTAGAGGGAAATAAAGAGTGCATTGCTTTTGCTGAAAGTGCATTAAGTTTGCATAAATGGTGAAACACAGCCCATAAGGAGGAGCTTCTGTGAACATTGGGAGGTGATGTGAGGTCATAATCATGTGAATTTACTGATTGCACGTGGCATGATATCAGTAGATCAGGATCTGGCTCCCCTCCAATTCCTGAGATCTCCAATTCGATGCATAAAGCTGCGATACATGAGCAAAATTTAAATTTAATAATTTACAAACTGTCATGTCATTGTGAGTTTGAAGACCTTAAAATATTGTATTGAAATATATCTTAATATGTTTGGCGACATGGCCCTTTTACAGTCCTTGATCACCATTCGCCCATTTTCAATGAACTGGAGATCTCCGATTTCAACCAGAACTAGAGAGGAGCTGGATCCATCCTTTTCGGCCTCCTGATATATATATTTGTTTCATTTCAAATTAAGTCATTGAGAAGTTGGACCTGTATGCAAAAGACTTGTCATGACAAGTTTATAATCATCGTTCTCAACTTAGTGATACTGGATCATCACAAGAATTGGGCTGACTTGTCCTCCTAAGCTTTGGGCCTTAATAGGACCCAATCTATTCTAAATTTTGGCAAGTGCTTTTGGCTCTCAATCTGACATCAGCCATAGCCATTGACCATTGTCTTCTTGTTTATGCTGCTAGGTTTGGCTTTGAGCTCTTCCTGGCTTCCCCTTTAGGCCAATTGGTTGAAGCGTGGGGCCCGTTTGGTAAGACTTTTAGGCCCAGTTTTTTTTTTTTAATTGATAAGCAAAAAAACTAATTTTTTCTGATTGTTTTGCTTTTTTACTTATCTTTAGCTTATAAAGCAAAAAAAGCAAAAAAAATTCTAGTCTTTTTGCTTATAAGTTACAAAAGCAAAACAAAAAAAAAAAATTCGTACCAAACGGATGCTCAGTTTCAAAGAAAGAGAACAAAAAATAAATAAATATTTTTTTTGGAGAGTTGAGGTAGGCTTAAAATTGGGTTGGGCCAACCTCTTACAATAGTTCAACCAGCAACTAGCATTTGAATTTTGTTGGGCCTTACTGAATTGGTACTATCTTACATTGAAATAGACTCTGCTTGCGGAACATATAGTTTGGATTGAGAAAATATGTTTCGATTGGCAAACATGATAGTCTAAATTTTGTAGATTGGCCCACTTCTGTAATTTGGACTGCGAAACATCGCTGTTTGGGGGGTAGTTTTCGTAAAACAATTCTCCAACACAAATTTTATCAGAACTGTGAAAATTTTCATTAAAAAATTGCCAAAAAAACCCAAAAACAGATTTAAAAAATTCAGTTAAAATAGGTTTTAAAAAAAAAAATACCATTAATAAAAACTTATCCAAACAAAGCTTTATCTTAAATTGGTAGTTTTGTCTTTTAAGAATTTTGGTTTTCAAAATGGCGTGGAAGCAAATGCCAAGCTTCGTGGCTATCCCTATCCGGCGCATGCATCATTTTTTTATTCTTACCTCATCTATTATATTCTGCCAAACACTGCCTTAAAGTTTGAAATAGTGTTGTCGTCACACGTGTCTCACGCTCTGTTACCGACTCCTCGTGAAGTGTACTTCTGCCCGGACTGCAACGAGAGTCGAAGCTCCTCCGAATTTCTCACTCGAAGTCACACTTCCATACAAACGCCGGCGAGCAGATGATTTGCAGGCGGATTTTCCGGCAGCAGAAGCCATGGAACTCCTGCCGGCGGTGGTGGTTGTGCTCCTCCGCTATCCACACCTCGCCGCCGTCGCCGGTGGTCTGTCAGCAGAAGAAGTCTCCGTTACTAGGGATTTCGTCGCAAGCATACGACTTTCGACGCTCATCGACGATGATTCCTTCTTGTTATTTGGCTAATAAGCACACTGATGTGAGTATCTCTTGTTTTATTGACAGCAATTGAAGCTCAATGATATTGGTTTTTTCATCAGAATGCTCTTTCGTTAGTAGTTGTTGTTGTAATTGTTGTTCAATATGAATCCGTCTGTGCTTGAAAGCTTTGTATTTATGTTTCCTTTTTTTGGATTTCAATTTTCAAGTGCTATGTAATGCTTAGACTGCCGGCATCACCATGTCTGGAATTAAATTGCTGTGCTTGTTAGCAAAATTTGCTCATAAGATCTATTAGGAAGCCTATTAGCAGTCTTAAAATTAGATGAATATGCAGTCTAGAAGGTATCGAAATTACACGAAAAGATCTTGATAACATGGACTAAAGTGGCAGTCTTATAAATAATGGGATGTTGTTAGTTATTTCCCAATTACATGTTCATGCCTCAATCTGCTAGTGGGCATAGTGATACCCTTTGTGTGATGTGCAAGCGAGCACAATTTTCTTGAAGAAGTTTCTTTGTGGACTTGTGAATTTTTAATCATAGCATGTTGGGTATTATTTCTTATTCTTTTTCTATGTTTGTAGTTGAGCATGCCCTATGATATGAAGAGATGTTGCTTTTCAACTCAAGCTTTGGTCGATCTAGCGGTCGGTGGGATAGTTGATGTACCTTTGGCGCAAACTGGTGAAGGTATTGCCGAATGTGAACTTCTCAAATGGTTTGTGGTGGAGGTAAGTGGCGCTAGTTTAGCATGTTAATCCGTTGCATCTGCTTGCACATCATAGGCTATTGTTCAAGGCTCATTTGAATTTATGAATGTATGGGTGTGTTACAGATGCTCTTCTTTCCAAACCATAAATGCAAGGTTTACTTTTTTTTTTTTTCCTCTTTTTTCATTGCATGATGCTTTTAGATATCATCTTCCTTTTTTGTTATGTTTTCCATTACTACTACTACAAGTACCACTCTATATGTCAGTATTCACCACAAGAAAGAATCCAAATTTTGTCTATGTAATGTTTATTTTGGGAAGTTGTGTATATGCAACATGTTTTACAACCAGAGTCTAGCTCCCTTCTGAAACTGATATGCTGCTTTGACTCAAATTATACATTGACACCGCCATTTGTCTGGAAGATTTATGTTTGATTGCTAGCTTTTGTTTGTTTTGTTGAAGTATACATTACCATTCATCTTGATCAATTAGTCATTAGTGTACCATCGCGAGTCATTGGCTTGTAGTTTATCTGATAGCTACATGATGAATCAGCATCCTGGTATCGTGACCCAGCCTGTGTCACATAACTTGAAATGTATATCTGGCTAATTTTCTATTGTGGTTACTGCATATAATTTTCTGTTTCAATGATCACTTATATATGCACATATTCTATGATCTAAAGGCTAGCTTTATTGTTCTGATATATTAGCAGTATGAAATGTTCATAAAGTTCGTGGCAGGGGGACGAAATTGAAGAATTTCAACCACTTTGTGAAGTTCAGAGTGATAAAGCAACCATAGAAATAACAAGTCGTTACAAAGGAAAAGCTTTACAAATTCTCCATGTTCCTGGTGACATTGTGAAGGTAATCACAACTACTACTTTTGTAGAAGCAGTACTTTCTTTTGACATCTCGAATTTTATGCAAGTTTAATTACCTCAATAACTGCTCATTCTGTAGTTATGGCATTAGGGATGAGCATGGGAGACAATGTAGCATGAGAAAGCAGGAAACCAGACTTTGATTGTGATGGTATTGGCAAGAGAGAATTAGTCCAGGAAATCATAGACAACCATTTAGAATGCATTGAAATGTCAATGTTGGTAGCGGATTATTCAGATCGTTTCCATTTGAAAATTTTCCATTCTATTGGTCTGTTTCTAACTGTAAGGTTTATCTTGTTCACTATCACTGTTTCCATTTGGAAAATTTCCTTTCTATATGTCTGTTTCTAATTGTAAAGTTTATCTTGTTCACCATCGTGTAAAACATTTGAAGTCTGGAGACCTTTGTGTTGATACGTTACGTTGTTTGTCTATTCATGATGTTGAGATATTTAGCATTAGTTACAGTCGCAATTGGTAATTGCTTATATATGGTTGGAATATATGAATTGTTTAGCTTCTGGAGATTATAATGGCTTCCAACTTCACTAAAATTTCAGGTTGGAGAAACTCTTCTCACGATGGTTGTCAGAGAGCTTCCAGTTCCAACTCAGACTGCTGAGTTGGAAAATATGAAGTCAGTGATTTCTGAGATATGCAACTCAAATAGTCAAACTTCAGTAGTTAAGAAGACTAGCACAGGTGGAGTTCTATCCACCCCTGCTGTTCGGAACCTTGCAAAGCAATATGGTATAGATATAAGTGATGTTGATGGAAGTGGTAAGGATGGAAGGGTATTAAGAGAAGATGTCCTCAAATATGCTGCCAACCAAGGAATTGTCAAGGAAGCTTTGGCCTCCTCAAGTGGTACTTCTGGAGACCAGTTGCTGGGAGGAGAAAAGGAATGCCCAACTGTGTCAGCTGCATATGGATGGGATTGTGGAGATGAGACAATTCTGTTGAGGTAATATAGGACATAAATATGAACCTGGAATAATTAGATAAAATGTAACTTCTTGTTTTGTAATCTGCTATATGTCAGACATGAGCGTTGAATGCAAGAAATGGTGACTTGATATTCTTAAAAATTGTTAATTTTGGCATAGGTTGTGACCATGCCATAGCACATAATAAACAAGAATTTAAGCTATCAGCTTAGGGCCAGGTGTTATCATCTTTTGCCCCCAGTTCATTAGCACTTTACATGGAATCTGGACCGAGGAGCTATAGTCTAATTGGTGGTTCATTCAAGTATAAGGTTAAGGAGAATATGTCTTCTTATACTATCAAAAGAATTGGCGTTCTAATATCATGCATGCCACAGACATCCTGTAATGGTGAGGCTGTTCCCTGGCATGTGGAATAGTTGCTTGATTGCTGTAACTTATGTGGAATATTATCTCAGGTCCTATTTCATTGCCAGTGGTGGTTGTCAGAAAAACTCCTTGCCAGAGAAGATATGATATCATTAATTTGCATGTCATTGTGTTTGTGAAATTTGAAGCATATTGTTTGGAATGTTCTGGCTGCATTTGAATCTTAGCTGCTACGGCACCCTGAATGAACACGAAATGACGTTTTCCCGTTATATATCTCCATATTCCCTGTAAATATCTCGTTCAATTCCATATTTTTCCGCTTGCCTTTGTAGTCGATCATCTGCTTTACCGGCAAAACTGCACTGATTCAATCTGCTGAATAAGCAGATATAACATTGACCGGCTTGTACAATATCACACGGAATTTATGGTGAGATTTTGTTGCAGTGTGCTACGCAGGAAGGACTTTAAATTTTGTGATGCACAGAAATCATGTACAGGATGATGTTCAGTTGTTCAGGTTTTGTAAAATAAGTAACTTAAAAATGTTCCTCCCTTGCAGGGGATTCCAGCGTGCGATGGTTAAATCAATGACCTTGGCTGCAAAAATTCCACATTTTCATTACGTAGAAGAGATCAATTGTGATGCACTTGTGGAGCTTAAAGCATCTTTTCAAAATGAGAATTCTGATCCAAATGTCAAGCACACTTTTCTTCCAGTCTTGATAAAGTCAGTCTCAATGGCATTGACCAAATATCCCTTTGTAAATAGTTCCTTCAATGAGGAGTTGCAGACAGTCACCCTTAAAGGTTTGTATTTTTCAATTCTGTCTCTTAGTTGCCACTTTGACGTTTATTGGCTAGTTCTTAAGTTTGTATAAGTCATTAAATGAAAAAAAATTGAGATAGAGAGGGAGCACCTGTGGTAACTGGTAACCACAACATTTGTTTTTCAGTTCTCTTCTTCCTAGGAATTCTTGGTTCTAAGCAATGTCTTTTTTCTGGGTAGGTGTTCTAGTCAATGTCATACTGCTAAATCTTTGATTATATCTATGATATGTCTTCTATTCTTTTCCTTGACTACAAATCATTGACAAAATTACTATTTTTGCTGCAGGTTCTCACAATATTGGTATTGCCATGGCTACTCAACATGGTCTAGTTGTACCCAACATAAAGAAGGTTCAGTCTCTTTCCATCTTGGAGGTTAGTTCTTTTTAAATCCTGACTCTGCAATATAGTGCATCATTATTTTTTGTCATTGTTTATAATTAAGTTCTAAGCCTTGCGTTGCTTGTTCCTTATCTCTCTTCAAAAGGGGGAAAGAGGAAAAAAATGAAAATGAGCTCTGTTGAAGCATGCATGCAGCGTTGGGCGTGTATGGCATTCTCTTTTCCCTAGTCATCCTTATCATTTGCATGTTTTTCTCCAGCTTCTTGTTTCTCTAATTCCTTCGACGGTAAAATAGAAAAAGCTCAGGCGTCCATTTGACAGCTAAGTGACCAACTCGTGGAGTGAAGGGAGAGCAAGAGCTTTGGTTCTATAAGAGAAGAGCGTCATGAGAACTATGAATGTAAACATAAATAACTATCTATATATAGATGTACCACACATAAATATACACAAATTACAAAAGCAAGAAATTATTCGTCTTCTTGTAGCTTTAATATGGCTATTATTATCGGTGTCATTATTTTGACATGTTCCTTCATAATGAAATATATAAAAAAGAAGCACTTAAGTAGTCAATAGGTTAGGTAAATTTTTTATTTATTTATAGTCAATAGAGATTGAACCATGACATAATTAGTTATGTTATTTGATTGTAATAACTTCAATTATCAATCAAGTCCCTTGCATTATGTAATTTTCAATTTTGATCTTCATGTACAGAAGCAGGACATGGACTCCCATTGTCAATTTTAATAACGTGTCCAAAGGGCAAAGGAAGCCTTGAGTCCAAGTTAATTGAGGTCAAAATGCATGAACATCTATTAGGTCCATTCAGGTCCATGTTAAGACATATTCAAACTCTAAAAGGTCAAACTGGGAATCCACACTCTAAAAGTTGGGAGTCATGAATTGTCCACTATCAATCTGTGAATTCTTAGCGAATCTGTAAATTCATGGAGCGTGGGGCCATTCCCATGAATTAGGTTATTCCATTTGAAACTTAGTGCTCTAGCAACATCTTTTGAGTTGTACACTTTCCATTGTGCATTTTTAGTCATTGGAGTGTTCCAATGAATTTTCTCAGAAAATAAGAATGGCCTTTGGGAAAGAAAAAGAGTAATAAGGTGAAAAAAAAAAGGGAGGAATAGTTTAATGCAAGATTTGCAGTTTTGTTTTTGGAGTGGCATAATCAATTTCACATCTAGATTTCAAAAACTTAATTTCCTTAACAAATAATGAAGATACTGTGTTCTTCTTGAAGGGGTCTGATCCTATAGGCTATTAGGCTCAAAAGTGATTATCAAATTCATCTACAGGGGCTTGGTCCACTTATTGCCAAGTACTTACTACCCGGTTTTACCCTGCCACATTTATAGTCAAACATATTCTGTGTTTTAAATGGTTTAGAGAGTCCAATATCTTTGTTTCCAGTACTATTCATTTAATAAAACTGGGACAGAATTGCTTAATTGGTATTATTGTTTGGAATACAAATACTTGGACTTTTTCAATGGCATTGTATTTCTCTCTATAGGCAGTTTTAATCTTATTGCAAATGAGATTGACACAGTGCCTGCATTTTTTTAAAGTATTGTGTCAGTTCTATCCTTTTTATTTTTAATCTGCACACTTTATCTGTTTTCTTCATCTTTGGGCATTATCTGCATTCTCGTTCAAATGAGGAAGTTTTTTTATTTGATTTAATCATTCTCTTTCATATCATCAGATTACAAAGGAACTCTCGCGACTACAAAAATTGGCTTCAGCTAACAAGCTCAGTCCTGAAGATGTATCTGGTGGGACTATAACTTTGAGCAATATTGGAGCAATTGGTGGAAAATTTGGTTCACCTCTCATCAACGCGCCTGAGGTTGCTATCATTGCAATTGGCAGAATCCAGAAGATTCCTCATTTTGCTGAGGATGGCAATGTGTATCCTGCGTCTGTCATGACTGTAAGTAGTGATACATCAAATCTTTTTCTGCCTGTAGTAAAAAACTCTATTGCAAAAGATGATACATTGCCAGATTCCTATAATAATGTCATTGCAAAAGATACCTTGCCATGGTACATCAACACAAGATTCTTTAGTCATTTTGCCAAAGGAGGGATGGCACTGTTAATTGACTTCTTTATGCCTTCTAATAGGAATGATTAATTTAATCCGTCATTTGCTTTAGTGACATTACCGTATGGTGTGAAGATGCTTGGGCTCTCTCTTTCTCTCACACTTGCATGCACATGTGCCGACCGCCCGCCCGCCCGCCCACCCACAACTCAAACACACATACACACTTGCACTTGCATGCATGTTCACATTGCATTGTTGTCTGTCCCAGTAACAATGTAAGAGCATGTTATATTGTCTTTAGTTGATGGTTTGAGAAGTTTTTTTCATCACCGTTTATCTTACAGAGGCACTTTCATCCTGAAGAACCATGAATCATGTTTTGGAAAAGTTGTTTGAAATCTTGTGCCAAGCTATGTGTATGTATATCAAAATATAGTTGAATCTTAATCAGAGTAACAAATGGCATAAACTGAAATAAAATGGATTACTGGAGTTTTAATAATGAGATGTGGTGCATCAGCGTGCACATGACCTTGTTATGTTATGTTATGTTAAAATGTATATAATTCTCTTGTGAGGTATATTATTTTCTCAACAACTCGCGCAGCTGCCGTATGCCAATCCACCCTAGTAACTTCTCATATATAGCTAAAAGCGATCTACTAAAATGCTTATGCTTTCTGATTATCAAACACCCTAAAATTTGTGAAAAATGTCTACTAATTCGTAGGCGGGGACGAATTATAGTAGTTCGTCTTGGACCAGATCTAGAGCTGTTCTCAACAGTTTGTGTAGCCATAAATCCTATTGTATTTGTATTCATTGAGATCTGTTGACTTTGTATACTATTCCGTTGTAAATAAACGATCTTATCATAAATCCATTACCCGCTTGGATCACATCTAGACAAATAGAAGCAGGACGACGAGCAATGACACGAAATGCACGTCGTGGTGGAAAAATATGGGTATCATGGTTATCAAAATCGCGATCCGGATCGTAGGATCATACGATCCTACGACTCAATTTTGCTGAATCGATTCGGATCGTATGTAAAATCGTTTTAGGCCAGGATCATTATAGGATCGTGCTAGGATCGTTTGGGATCGTAGGATCGCGATTCGGATCGGGATCCTATGCGATCTAATTTTTGTCTCTTTTAGTGTTTAATTATGGGCTTTCAAATCTATTTGGCTACTGTGGCCCAACTTTCGAAGCCAACAAATGCATAAAACAATCAATTAATAGAGAAAATCAAATCGTCGAAGCCTCAAAAGGCACAAGCTCTACCCAGAAAACCAAATTTCTCTCCAGGTCTCCATCTCCATTGCCAACCTTTCCACTGTCCAGGTATTTGTCTCTTCTTCTCCTTCTTTTCTTCTTTTTTTTCTTCTTCTTCATCTTCTTCTTCTTCTTCTTCTGCGCCGTTCTGTTCAATGATGTCCTTTTTTTTTCTTCTCTTCTCTTTTCTTCTTCTTCTTCTCTTCTTCTTATGTTGATACTTTACTGCATTGTTTCTGTTCTGTTCTTCTTCTTCTTCTTCTTTTTTTTTTTCTTTTTTTTTCTTTTTCTTCTTCTTCTGCTACTGCTCTATTTTGTTGCTGTTGCTCTGTTTTGCTGCATTTTTTCTCTGCTGCTCCTCTTCCTCTTCCTCCTCCTTTTCCTTCTTTGCTGCTTCTTTTCTTTATTTTTTTTAGCATATTTTGAAGGTCATGTGTTGACATTTGACACTTTTGAACCTTTGCTACTGCAGTCTACAGACTTACAGAGTGCAGGTTTTATTTTAGGCATTGCATTGCAAGTTATCATCAATGTCAACCCACTGCTTCATGTGATTTGTTTTGTTCTTCATGATTTTTTTAATTCTTTTTATATAATATAGGCTCATTCTCTATACATTTTGAAGTAATCATCATAAAATACAAAAAAAATTAGCCTTTATTCCTTTTTGGTAGGATCTTACGATCCTTGATCCGATCCTACGATCCTTGATCCGATCCTACGATCCGATCCGGAAGACCCCCAAAACGATCCAAGGTAGGATCCCGATTTTGACAACCTTGATGGGTACGTATATTTCCAGACAAACCAGTTACAGTAAGACCCACAGAAACACGTATGGGTTCGGGGAAAGGATCTCTTGAATATTGGTGTCTTGTGCCCATTACTAAAATATCATTTTATTTAACTTCTTACTGCTGCGAGGTATGCAGGTTTTGGGTGACTGAGAAAGCAACTGAGCTTAGTCTTTGTGATGACTTTTGGTTAATATGTTTCTTATCATGCGATGACTTTTGTGTCAGTAGATGAAATTTTCTGTCATGTTTGATATGGTTTCTTGATTTCAGGTAAATATTGGTGCTGATCATAGAGTTCTGGATGGAGCAACTGTGGCAAGATTTTGCAATGAGTGGAAGCAATTCATTGAAAAACCAGAGATGCTCATGCTGCATATGAGATGACTGACAACAAGATGGTTGGTTTCCATCCACAATATTTCCACTTTAATTCCTTGTCTATTTCTCTTCAAATGAGAAGAACTTTTACGCTCCGTTTAGAACCCGGATTTTCGGTAAGAAAAGAAAAATGTGAAAGAAAATATAACAAAATGAAAGAGTATTTTTGTTTTCTTTTCCTTCATTTTTTTTTTTCCTTTACTTTTTCAACCGAAAAGCCGGGTTCCAAACGAAGCCTTACTGATATCTTAATTCATTGCTGGCAGAAATAAACTAGAACTGGGGTCCCGCTCGGTTTGGTAAACCTTTCAGGCAAAGGAATGCAAATGTGGCCCAATACCAGGTCTTCTCTAACAGCATTAATTTATGCAGAATCTGAAAATGGGCATTCATTGTTGTATACATTGAACCTCAAGCAGCTATTCTGTTGAAACAAGGCCTGGACTGTACTTGATAATATGAATTGTCTGATAATAAAAGTTTCCAGGTTGTACCTTTTCAATTATGTTTACTTGGTTCTGGAACTGTTTGCATTTACTGCAAACCCTAAATGGACTGTGCTCGGTTGAAATTCGGATAATTTGAGTAGCCTATTGGCTTGCCTTGAACATCAACAATGCTATGCATCGATAAAATGGTTCATTTCAACACACCAATGTTACAGGGCTTGATATTTCAATTGTGATATGCGACAGATTTTCCTGCCACCATGAATTAGGATGCAGCCAAACTCAACTTTACAGTTTGGTAACTCTGGAGGACTTAGAAGTTTGCTTTTATGTGTATGTGTTTGGTAATTTGCTTGGAGTTTAGCAGCTGATTCACCCATTTTGACCTGCCAAACTCAAAATTGAAATGCTTCAGATCTGTTTCATTGGACAAGTTGAAATTATAAAAATTAAATTTTGTGTTATGACCTATTCAAGTTTGGCTTGGAAACTTAACAAACTTTATAATGTCTTCAAATTAAGGCATCAATTTTTAACCTAAAATTATGGACCCGCCCGCTAAACCTGCCCAAATGTATATTAGCGGTTGTGATTGGGTTGTTACTAGTGGACCTATTTGCAACTGCACCAGCCTAAATCTGATATGCTAATTAATTAAGTGAATTTTGGCTAACTTCTTTTAACTTGCAATTCATATTTATTCATCCCAAACTTGCCGTTTGCTATCCTTAATTCAAATTTGACTTGTTTAGTTTTTGAGTTTATCTCATTCGATACATTTGGCAGTGGTACATTACCCAGGCAGCAATTTATAGTCTGTTTGAAACTTAAGGAAAAAAAAAAAAAAAGGAAGAGAAAATACTGTTTACTATCATTTTTCTATTTGATTTTGAAAATAAAAAGAAAAAAAAGTGGAGGGAAAGAAGAAAGAGAAAGAGAGATTGATTTCAATTTTTTTTTCTTTTTTCTCTTCTTTTTTTCTTCTTTTTCTCTTTTCTCCCATTTCCCTTCCCTTCTTTTTCCTTTCATTTCCCAACTTTCAAACAGGCTGTTAGAGTTTTAAACTAGCCTAGAAATAGAACACTTTTCCAACCTAGAGGCTGTCTGGAACTTGTAAAAGGGAAAAGGGCAGGAAAGCAAAAGGACACGAGAGAGAGTGTTTTTTTTTTTGGTTCCCTTGGTTTAATTTTACAAAATAAAGTAGCTCTTTGTTTTTTTGTTAAATTTCTTTTCCTTCTCTCCAAACCAAGATCCAAACAGAGGAATATTCATTCCTTTCCCATCTCTCTTCTCGAGTTCCAAACTCTGAAAAAGAGACCTCCTGTATTAGCCTAACAAAGGCTAGTTGCCATTGAATATATATATATATATGCACACACATTTGTAGACATTATATACATACATGTCTACATATATACCAGTCAGTCTCGGAGTAAACACTACCATGATCGTAGCTCGTCAGAGGACGACCAGGGCGATCGCATCGTCTGCGTATCAGAAGCTTCTGAGCGTGGGGACTAAGATCATCGGCGTCGGCCTAAACTACGCCGCTCACGCCAAAGAACTAGGCAACGCCGTTCCCAAGGTCACCCCCACTCTCTCTCTCCTATTTCTATCTCTAAAAATCTTCATCTTAGACCTAGAATTTCAACCGAGACAACAAATTGAATAGTTGGGGTTAAATTACTATAGATTCTGTGTATAACAGAGTGAATATATGATTATGTATTTATGTATGTATCTGTGACAGGAACCGGTACTGTTTCTGAAGCCGACATCGTCTTACTTGGAAAATGGAGGGACGATAGAGATTCCACAGCGTTTGGAGTCACTGGATCATGAGGTGGAGCTCGCTGTTGTGATCAGTCAGAAAGCTCGTGATGTTCCCGAGGCCACTGCTATGGACTTTGTCGGAGGTGTAATTTTATTCTTTGATAGGAATATACTACTTACTGAATTTCTCATTCAGTCTTAAAAATCAATGCTACTACATAAGCACACTGAATTATGTTTGTGAATTCTCAGATATGTTTTCTAACATTTATGAGCTTCTGCCACTTGATTCTGTAACATGCTTACAAGTATTATATATGAATACCCTTATACATGTGTTAGTCAGTGTATCAGAATTGATACCTCCTTGACTGAAAATAATTGGCTGACTATGAACACAATATGAAATTAATGATAAAGCCATGGTTTTAATGTTATTGAAACAGTTTGGGGACAGATATAGAATTTATGAACTTGCCTGTGACCTCTTCCAACATAGATTCCAAGTATACCAGATCACATGTTGCTCTTATTGGAAAATCTGGTTGCCTAAATATGCTGACAAATGGGGAGATATCTTCTTCTTCTTCAAAAGTAGAAGTTGGGATTCCCAAATCCTTGAGTTTTAATGTAGAGTTTAATGCTGTTTGCTGCAGCATGCTTAGCATTTCTTGAATAGATTCAACGGCTTACATTTCTGAGATAAATCACCAGCAGCAAGGTAGGGATTTGTATGTTTGCTCAAGTATTTTGTAAATGTCATCTTACATGCGTCTACTTGTGCATTGGAATTATTAAGCTTATCATGTGTAACCTTTATTCATGGCATCTTGTACTAAGTTTTATGGCATAGTGGATACATCATGCAGTCCTGCCCATTTTACTCTGAGGGACTTTTATGACTTATTTTTCTCATTCTCACTTCTTGTGACATTTGTATCATTTTGTTTTAGGAACAAAGTGTAAAACTTTTGCATTGACTTCCAATAGCATAGGTCACATGGTGTCCTTTGTTTAACAGAACTTGTTTAATTAATATCTATGAACTCAGAATAGGGCTTTTGTCTTAACAGGTTATGCACTTGCACTGGATATGACAGCAAGGGAAATTCAAGCTTCTGCAAAGGTGAAAAAGTGAATTTGATAGAGTTTTTTCAACTGCACTTTCACCATCCATTTTTTAAGTTGCTTTCTTTTGCACTGATTCTCTGTTTTTTCCTTATGTGCCTCACTTCTTGATAGTGTCTTCCTCCCACCCTTCCTCAAGACAACCCTTCCTCCCAAAAAATTCTTTTTTCTTTCTTTCTTTTTCTTGTTTAGGTTGCTTAATCTGAGGAAAGTTTAATGGTATTTATTTATAAGCAGGAAAAAGACTTTTTTTTTGGTTGAGGGAAGCTTTGAATGAAGCATGTAACTAAAAGCAAAGGACATATAGAGTCAATGTAATATGTAACAACTTTCAAATGGTAGGAATCTTAACAGATGCGGAATATGGATGCTATATCAATGAATGATATAGTTCCCTTGGTTTTGGATGAATACTCCCTTTTAACAGATGTACAATTCTCGTAATGACTTGGTTTTTGTTTTAAACCTGGTTCTCTTATAAAAGGGTTATTTTTTTTTTTTGCCCTTTTGGTTTCCCCAGAAAGAACTATATCTGAGCTTTTCCTTAAACTATTTCTGAGCTTGACAGTAATGGTTTTTGATTGAATCATTCTTTTTCTTTTCTGATAATGGTCTCTTTCATTTCATATGCCAGTCTGCAGGTCTTCCATGGACTACAGCTAAGGGGCAGGACACTTTCACACCAATTAGTTTTGTTGTAAGAAACTAACTAGTCTTGTATTCTTGCTTAGATTATATTGCTTCCGATATGTTTTGAAGATTGTAATAAGAATTTAAAATCAGACTGCATGGTGCATGTGTTGCACATGCAATGTGCATTTATTTGCACTAACAAAGATTTGTTTTATTTATTTATTTAAATTTTTTTAGTGGGGTGGGGCTTGTTGTGGATTGTAGGAATTACATGACTGGCCTTATTTCAAATTTATGAATGGATGTGTGATCTTACTTTAAATTTATAGTTATGTTTTCATGTTTATGGACTAGACGAAGGGAAGGGAGGACCTTTTTTGAAGCAAGATGAAGCATGTCATCAACCTTCCCTCTATTTAGTAATAGATATGTCAGGCTTACCTTTTAACTGTGCCATATATATACATGGAATAAATGAATAGGGGCTTTAGGTATTTAGTTGCAACCAAGTTATGAAATATTAGTCAAGTGCATATATAAAGGTCTGAAATAAAGGATACAGAAATATCATAGATATTTAGTATCATGGTTACACCTGGTTTCTGTTTAATGGCAGCTAGTTTTCATTTAGCCTTCCAACTTACTCTCATCAGTTGATAGCCAAAATCTCTTTCTGCAGCTACCCAGATCGATTGTGCCAGACCCACACGACTTAGAATTGTGGTTAAAGGTATCATTTTTCATTGTTTCTTTTCTTTCTCGTGCTTTTTATTTCCCAAGTCTATCCTTGCACTTCCAATGTGGTTATTGAATCCATGTTTTTCTTCTCAGGTAGATGGAGAAATCCGACAGAAAGGGTCAACCAAGGATATGATATTCAAAATCCCTTATTTGATTAGCCACATAAGTGCTATGATGACACTTCTTGAAGGAGATGTTATTCTAACAGGTATGACAGAGATAATATTTTTTGCTTCTGTTGTATCAAGTTTTAGATGCTTCATGGTATTTCCAAGACGTTTTTTCAGATATAAACCTCAGCACTTCAATAAAGTTCTTAAAATCAAGGAGCCAACTCTTTCTAGAAATTCCAAAATGATGTTGAGACAAAAATAATGCATCGATCTACACAATTTTAAATGTGTTCAGGTAGTTAGACTCCAGCTGTTGCTGTATGTAGATGGTCAGTAACTGATCATAGTTTTGTGGCTCATCTGAATGTAGATGGTCACTACTACATTATTAATTGTTTAGGATTGCCTTTCATTTTCATTTCTCTCCCCCTTCCCTGGAGGAGTCTGTCATATTGTGTTGGAGCTATCTTTGTCACAGGAGGAACTTTGTTGAGTGGATTTATTGATAACTGATCGTGGTTTTCAAGCCACTTCTTTTCATTCAGTTCAGAGGATTGCTGTCAATTGAATTTTCCTGTATCTCCATTTTATGGCAAATTACAACTTTTAATCTTATAATTTTTTGATCAAATTCCTCGAGTTTAAGCTGAACGAAAACTAGTTGGTATTTATGGTCCACAGGAATAGAAAAATTAAAAGGCCTTTTTCTGGAGTTGTAATTTTGCTGCTTCTTTTTTTTTTTTTTTCCTTCTGAATTTGTCACTATCTTCAGAAATTTTGACTAATCTTTTGTGTCTAATTTTCAACCAATTCAGTTTTGCCCTCTGAATTTTCTGTTGAGCTTATTCATTCACCCTCCCCCTGCCCCCCTCTTGGAATTTGTTTGTTTTTCTCAATCAACAAAAATGTAGTCCTTGAAACCCGGAAATGATCTATTTCTATTGCTAACATTTTGATCATCAGATATTAACCCCGGGACAAAAATCATCGGTAATGTATTACTTTGTTACTGCTTATGCGTTTTGATTTTGTTATTGCAGGCACCCCTCAAGGCGTTGGCCCTGTCAAAGCAGGCCAAAAGATAACTGCCGGCATAACAGACCTCCTGGACGTTCACTTTGATGTTGCAAAACGCCGACAAACTTAGAGAAATTGAGCTTAAAGACATCCACTAGATGCTGTGGTTGGCACCTAGTGCTCTATTATGCGGTAACCCCTTCATTCTGAAGCACACACGGTGGTTTGATGCCAGGTTGCGCGACCTTTGTTAAATCTAAATAACATGTTGATTGTCATTTAACTTGAGATTTCGGCTACTGTATATACTTTTTAAAAGCTGCAAATTTCAGTGAGCATTTCTAATAGAATTTTGCTGGTGTAGTTCTAGCGTCTGCCATAGCTACTTCATAAAGTAACAAGATTGCTGTGACAAATAGGCAATAGAGGCTGCAACTTATGTGTCATGAGTCATGACCAGCACACCTGCATTACTTCATATAGTCATTGCTTTGATCCATATCAATGTTTGCTTTAGATGGCAACCATCTTCTCTTAGTTCACTTGGACATAAAATGAGAATCTCTTTCCCTGTTTGATTCTACCTCAAGGGAAAGGAAAGGGAAAAGTAAGGGGAAAAAAAATCAATCACTCTCTCTCTTTCTGTTTCTACCTCTCTATCTCTTCCATTTTCCTTCCATATTTTAACAAAATCAACAGGGAAAAGGAAATGCTTCTTTCCTTTTCTTATTCCCTTCCCTACCGAAGTTCCAAGCAGGCTATTAGGAGTCGAGTTACTAGAAAATTCATAGAAGCTAATCCAACTAGTGGCACAAGGAGAAACACCATTATTGGGTGGAACACAACTCAAACCCTTCCCTTCCCTTCCCTACCCAAGTTCCAAGCAGGCTATTAGGAGTCGAGTTACTAGAAAATTCATAGAAGCTAATCCAACTAGTGGCACAAGGAGAAACACCTACCCAAGTTCCAAGCAGGCTATTAGGAGTCGAGTTACTAGAAAATTCATAGAAGCTAATCCAACTAGTGGCACAAGGAGAAACACCATTATTGGGTGGAACACAACTCAAACCCTTCCCTTCCCTTCCCTACACAAGTTCCAAGCAGGCTATTAGGAGTCGAGTTACTAGAAAATTCATAGAAGCTAATCCAACTAGTGGCACAAGGAGAAACACCATTATAGGGTGGAACACAACTCAAAATGGAGGAGGAAAATCAGAACTTCTTGAGAAACTCGTGAATGTAATTGTTGATCTCATCAGGCTTCTCTTGGTTGATGAAGTGTCCAACCCCTTCCATGACAACAACTTCCTTCAACAGAGGCACATATTTCTGGAACCCACCATTGTGTATGTATTCCTTAGTGCCTGGGATATGATATATAAAATCTAAGTCACCCACAATAAACTTCACAGGCACTTGTACTTGAGCCTCAGTCCAGGGTGCTGTGAGTTCCCAGTTTCTACAATTAAGAGAAAAAAAAGAAAAGAAAAAGGAAAACATGTGAGATCCATAGCTCTAGAAAAAGGAGAACAACAAAGCTTTTGATATAAGTCAGATAGTCAGAATTCTAAAGTCAACAAAATTGGAAGGCAAGGTGATTTACAGATCCATAGCTCGGTAGTAGTTAATTCCTCCGGTGAAGCCATTCCCCACAAATTTGCCGGCGAAGTAATCAACGTCTTCTTCCGACAACCAAGGAGGCAAGGGAATTGGAGTATCAGTCGAATCTCCAAATCCTTTTCCCTTAGGAAAACGAAATGGATTAGGATCGCGGTATGTTAGGAATTTCTTCACCAATGTTCTGACACCATTTTGGGCAAACTCAGCTTCGATTTCTCCAGGTACCTACGACACAATTAATCGAGTTTTAGAGAGAGAGAGAGAGAGAGAGAGAGAGAGAGAGAGGCAGAGGAGAGAGAGAACCTGAAATCTGTAAATGTAGTGATCATCGCCATAAAAGCCTCGGAACATGTCGACAGGCTTTGCGGTAGGGTTTCTGGGTTTGAAATGAACACTCAGATTCACCAAAGCCTTGACTCTGTCAGGTCTGAAGAGGCAAAGGTACCATGCGATTATGGCGCCCCAGTCATGGCCCACCACAAACACCTTAGCCTCGTCAGGTGAAATGGCGTCTAGGAGTGCGATGATGTCTCCGATCACATGGAGGGTGGTGAACTTGGTGAAGTCGCCGACGGGTGCTCCGGTGGTGTCGCCGAAGCCGCGGAGATCCGGAGCCACCGCACGGTAGCCTTGAGATGCCATGTAGACGATTTGGTGGCGCCACGAGTACCAGAGCTCCGGGAAGCCATGGAGGAATAGGACCAGAGGGCCTTCCCCCTTCTCTGCTATGTGTATGTTTATGCCGTTCACACTAATCATCTTGTGCTCTATCCCCTCCATTACTCTCTCTCTCTCTCTCTCTCTCTAGATAGTGAATGAAATTGACTAAGTGGGTACTGCTTCAGATATTTTGTAGCAGTCCAAAGTAGGATTGCTTGTTTGTTTCTTTGTAAAAATTAAAAAAGAAAGGAGGTAAGTACACTGACTCCTATATTGTAGTTTAAACCCAAGTCAAATGACTCAATGTGATACACCAGTTAATACATTACTTTTTATGATTTAAATTTATTTATAAAATTATAACAGTTTTAATGAAATAAGAAAGACACCACAGACGAACCTTTTATTTTGTCAAAAAAAGATAAAATAATCTTTGTAATATTTCATTTTAAAAAAATAAAAAAATAAAGATGTCTCTTTAATTAAATTATCATTAATTTTAATAATTTTGATTTATTTTATATTTAAATTTAAATTATAATTATATATTTATATTTAAATTAAATAATTACGTGTTTTAGCACAAACTACTTTGCCCGTAAAAAAACTGGGACAGGGAAATGAAAAGATGGCCAGGCTCTTACAAAAGAATACAAACCATTGGACGCTCTGGACAGTACTGTAACCTTAGATCAAAGTCATTAGGTCTGCCACGCAAGCATTGGGAGTATGTGTATGAAAGAAAAAAGACTGCAACTAAGGGTCGCTTGGTAACGTTTAATGTTTTTATTTTATTTTATTTTTAAAAAAAAATAAAAAATAGTGTTTGTTTAAATTTTTTTTTAAGTTTTTTATAAAATTTAGAAAAAAAAATTAAAAACACTAAAATGAATATAATTTCTCTTATTAAAATATTGGTGTAGTATTTTTGGCACAACGATAACCTATAAACGCCCATAACTAAATCATAAAAAATACACAATAAAAACATATAATAAAAACACACCTCCCAGAATATAGTAAAATCAAGCCTATAAGGTTAGAAAAAACAAAAATTGACAGCATTACCAAACGGACCCTAAGTTTCACAATTCACACCTCCCAGAATATAGTAAAACCAAGCCTATAAGGTTAGAAGAAGAGTAAGTACATGTTAATCTTCATAGCAAAAACCTTATAAGAAGATTAGAAAAAGAATAAGTATATGTTAACAGAATTTTATCATATCATTAAGAACACAAGCCTAGTGGTTAAAAAAGAGAGCCTAGTGCACAAGACTCTTCGCATGCAGGTAGCCGTGTGTATGATTACTCTACATACATGCATATATATATAGTTCTCTACTTTTATAGCGTACAATAAGTAATGTTAGGCAAAAAGTTAAAGGGAAAAGGATAAATAGGTATACCAAGATATCAATGTAGCAATACACACACAATATAGCCACACACACAGACCCTGATGCATGCACAAATACAGATATAACAGGAACCTCTCAAGACACACAGCACGAAGAGGCTGAAAACTTATGGATGAACTCAAGGATGTGTTTGTTGATCTCCTCAGGCTTCTCTTCATGGAGAAAATGGGCTACACCTTCCATTACAACTACTTCCTGCAAGAATGGCACATCTCTCTTGAACCCACCATTGTGAATGTATTCCTTGATACCAGGTGAATTATAGGTCAAGTCAAGATCACCCACTATAAATTTAACCGGCACTTTTACTTGAACCCCCGTCCATGGTGCTGTCAGTTCCCAATTTCTGCAATAAACATAAACATATTATGCAATTTGTATCATTAAGATTAAGATATCGGAAAAACTCGGATTTAGTAAAGGATGGGAATGAAGGTACTTACAGATCCAAAGCTCGATAGTAGTTCACACCTCCAGTAAAGCCGGACTGCTCATATTTGCTAGCGTAATAATCAATGTCTTGTTCAGATAACCAAGAGGGAAGGACAATGGGAGCATCCGGCGAATCCCCAAACCCTTTGGCCTTAGGCAGATACAGTGGGCCGGGATTGCGGTATGTCAGAAAATTTGTCAGAACTCTTTTAGTACCAATCTCGGCAAACTCAGCTTCTATTTCTCCAGGTTCCTGCAAGTCAATGAAGGATTAAGCTGTCTGTTAGAATGGACCTTTTTATGCCATATTCAAAAACTCATCTCAATTAATTGATCACAAAATCAAAGGTATAAGAAGAAGTTTGCTACTCATAGCCAGTAGTTATATACATGTCTTTTAGGATACACCTCCGCAGCATATGGGTACAGCAAGCAGGAGATTACAAACGAGTTATTTACAAAAACAGGGTAGTTGGAAAAGTTATTTCCCAAACTCAGATTCTCTATAAAGTCGTGGGATGAAAACACAATTTTAAGCTTAAAATCGCATTTGCAACCGGGCATTCTGCCAACCAAGTTTCTAAGCTTATAGAATCATAGACGAACTCTGCATATGAAAAAGCAAGAAACTAGTGAATATGATGCAGAGACAACCCACATAGGTGGTGATTGAAACCATTCCTATCCGTAACATGTGGCAAGTGGCAACCCACACCTTGATCTACTTTCCTTTCCTTTATTTTCTCAGCAATCAAACAAGAAATGTAAGAACTTGATTTTGAAATAGATGGAGCAATTCGAAACAAAGGAATGTACAAAAGAACCCTAATGTGAGTCTGAAGAGCAAATCGAAGAGAACAAACAGAATAAAGTGAAGAAAAATAATGGAACAGCAAAGTATCACAAAAAATCATAATAGAGACAAGGGTTATGCATATACACATGGTGTATGTGCATATATACGTATAGAGAGAGAAACGAGGGATGTGAAGTTAAGTGGGTTTGTTTGAGTCATCGTTTTCGGAAGTGGGGGTTTCAAGTGGGCCTGCGATGGCTTCCCTTCCATGGCGAGACCGAATCATAGTTGTACGGCTACACCTGCACTCAGCCATTGTTTCAAAGTATTCTAAACTCATTCAACGACTTTATAGAGGACCTGGGTTTAGGAAATAAGTTTCTAAACAACCCTAAACTCTCTGCAAACATTGAAATACACTGAACATATATCACATATGTGTGTCTGAAAGCGAGCGTAAATACCAAAATACATTTCCACAGCACTCAGAGACCAGCAAGCCCGAGAGTACAAACATTAAAACGCATTGAATATATATATATATATATATAGATAGATAGATATATTATCGTGTATTCGCATTCCCCAGATGCTCTGCTTCACAGAAAGTTTATTATTTTCTTTCTAGTAGGGTTGTACAAGGCAATAAGCATCTCCACAGGACCACAACAGCCAGCGATCTTCGATATTTCACTGTCTTAATATAGTGTTTCTTATATTACGTGTGCATTCATTCATTGTAGTATTATGATGTTTGGCATTCACGGCAATTGCGAAAGGTCATGATGGTTTTGGCATTCTTTAGGAATAGCGAAGGTCATGGTCACGGCATCGGTCGGTCTGTGATGACGTACGTAGAGATAACAACGGCCAGGATTAGCAAGCCAAATTTTATGGATTCATGAAAGGCAAATGCTAAGCATATGTTAAGGAGCATTTATTGTATTAGATTTTACTACTTTTCACATCTTCTTATGTATTGTTTTATGAAAGTGCCAACCACTCAAACTTAATCCTCTTCTATTAATTTAAATGGTAAAATTAACTTTTTAATACTAATAGACTCAAACTTCATTCAAGTGAAATATGAATATGAAGTGGGGTCCGTTTTATTTAATACTCACATTAACTACTCACATGGGGGCTTGCTATAAAATATAAAGATTCGTGCGATATGAAACCAATAAAATATTGGTGATAATTGTTGATATGGAACCAATAAAAAATCTCATACAAGTACTGTGCGGTTTAAGTTTAAATTGATGTACATTTATTATACATTCAAAAGCTAATTGGATGGGATTTTTTATTGGTTCAATATCAACAATATTTTATTGGTTCCATATCGCACTCTTTACATTCTATAGCAAGCCCCCATGTGAGTAGTTAATGTGAGGATTAAATAAGACGGGCCTCACTTCACGTTCACATTTAACCTGAATGAAGTTTGAATCTATTATTATTAGAAGGTTAGTTTTGTCATTTAAATTAATAAAAAATGATTAAGTTGAGTGGTTGGTACTTTCATAAAACAATATATAAGAAGGTGTGAAAAGGAGTAAAATTCAATACAATAAATGCTCCTTAACATATGCCTTTAGAGCATATGTTAACATTTGCCTTAAGAAAAAGCAAAATGTGTTGTTTGGCCCAAGGTTTTTTGGCAGCTATTTAATATTTTCTTTTCTTTTCTTTTCTTTTTTGTCTTTAGAAACTTTTTTTTTGACTAAATTCAATTTTTTTATTTTCTTTATCAGCTTTAAGCTAATATATACTCGCAAAATAGACAAAAGTTAAAAGCTGTTTCATTCGGGTTTTTTTTTTCTTCTAAAATAGCTTTTTTTTTCTTTAGTAATTTTTTTAATATAAGGCCATAAAAAATAAAAAATAAATTAAATTTTATTTTAAACTATTACTAAAGACCAAAAAAAAAAAAGTTATATAAGAAAAGTAATGAAGAGTTTGTTATTTTTACAAGTCCCACCTAATGTGCAAGAGGGCTAAGAAAGTAAAAAAGCAGCCGTGAGAATAATATTTTCAAAAGAAATGAGAAAGCATTTCTTAAGAAAATTCATTTTGTTGTTTGTTACGGTGTTACTGTTACCCATAAAAAACTGATAGACAAAAGTAATTCATTTCTTCCCCCAAAAAAACAAAAAAAAAACACCTATCATTTTTGTAAATGCTTCACAGAGGGTTTGTTTAGGGTTGAACAATCAAAAAGAATTTCTACAAAAGCCAAGTTCAGAGATCAAAATCGAACAATTAGAGATAATGGTGAGCCCAATTTGATTCTATTGCTGATATGATTCTCTACACATAACTGAAGAACACTAGTGTGCTATTTATTGATCTAACTTGGTTTATTTTGATTTCATATCCTTGTTTAGAGATCCATACAAATATATATGTATATGTATGTATGTGTATATATATAAGAACCTGAAATCTGCAGATATAGTAGTCGTTCCCATAGCCTGCGCGCAAGGCGTCGAGGGGCTTCGTCCTAGGGTTTCTCTGAGTAAACACCACACTCATATTCACCAGAGCCTTCACTTTGTCGGGTCTGTACAAGCAAAGAGCCCAAGCGATCATGGCCGACCACGAACACCTTGTCCTGGTCCGGCGCGACGGCGTCGAGGAGCGCCACCAGGTCTCCCACCACGTGAAGGCTGGTGTAGGCGGCGGTGTTGGCGGGAGCGCCGGTGGTGTCGCCGTAGCCGCGGAGGTCCGGAGCGATGGCCCGGTAGCCTCGGGCCGCCATGTGGACGATCTGGTGGCGCCAGGTATACCAGAGCTCCGGGAAGCCGTGGAGGAATAGGACCGCCGGGCCTTGGCCCATTTCCGCGATGTGCATGTTTATGCCATTCACACTCACTGTCTTGTGCTCTATCCCCTCCATCTCTCTCTCTCTCTCTCTCTCCTCTCTCTCTCCTCTTCTCTCTCTCTCTCCTCTTCTCTCTCTAAATCCTCTCACTCGCTGAAGTGAGAATCCATCCTAGCATGTAAAGGGGACATTAATGTAATTCAGGTTAACAGTAATTATTTTAATAATTATTGCATCAATTATTTATAAATTTTAAATTATAATTATTTATAAATTTTAAATTGTGTCTATTCAATTCACTTATTAATATTAATATAATTATCTTTTATTCAGTGATTCAATTTATTACGATGGTGATTTAATGACAATTATCATTTTTAATAATATCATCTTCAATAATAATCAAATATTACATACGCATCGCAGGTAATCACCTACTAGTGTGTTTAAAGTGTGAAGAGTGCTTGTTTCGGTTGGTTAGTTAACTTCAACTTTTATACAAGCCTGAGGGGTAGTTCTATAAAGATAGATACGAGCTATAAACTTTTTTGAACTTGAAATTTAGCAACATAATTAGGCTGCAAGATTTATCTATCCTGAGTCGTAAATTCTTTAGTTCTAACGTAGATAATCTATTTTTGATCAAATTAAAAAAGAAATTAATTAAAATATGCATAAACCGGTCTTAACATCGACCGTATACCAAAAAAAAAATATAATGTATAGAGAGGAACTGTTTGGGAGACAAAATATTTCATGTAACGGTGAAACCATCTTATTTTACTAGCAGGTCACAAACCAACAAAATTAGAATAACTTCATAAATTTTCTTACTAATCACGGAAAATTGAGGTGTTAATTTTTTAAACTGCCATGCTAACGAATATGACATTCTTGTTGGTTTGAAGTTCAAGATATTTATTTAACATGATTTCATTTATTTGCAGAGTCATGTTAATGATATCACTGATGTACTATATAATTTTACATTTACAAAAAATAAAATATATACAATCTTATTTATTATATATAGAAAAATTATTTTCATATTTCAAAACACTAGGGCTTCATGCACGGTTATAAGTGTTTTTAACCACCTGAAATTAAAGTTGGGGATGCATGTGTATTGCGTGACTTTGTGGATTTCAAAGCTTTGAATTGGAGATTAAATTAGAGTTATCCCTTACGAGGGTAAGCATTATATTATTAATTGCAAGTGAAAGTCCAAAGCATCTTTGATTTTTATAAAGCAATGAATGGATATAAAGATGATGAACTATCAACATTTTTTGACTGAATAGATCGCTCACCGGGCCACATAATGTCTGCATTTGGAATAAAGCTTTTTGAGGTCTGGTTTGTCTCTACATAACAGCCTGTCCCACTCTTCATAAAGGTTAAGTATTGGCTATCTAACTAATGTCATATTTCTCGCTGTATGCTCACTCCAACACTACTGAGCTGGTCTCAGATGCATTTTTGTTTAACCTAAATTTTATTATTTTATGTGTGAGAGTGAGCAAATTTGATAAAAATAGGATTATTTGTAGCATTAATGGCCTCATTTTCTCACTTCACAATACAAGTGAGGGGCCTTCTACATGCATTTATTAATTTAGGTCCCATTACCTTATGTTCAAAAATGAGAAAATAGGATAATACAATCTCATTTTGCACTCCTAAATGCAAGTGAGTGAGTCTCATATGCATTTAATAATGTGAATCTCATTGTCCCATGTCTAGGAATAAGAAAATAGGACAAAAGTATGATTAACGTATAGCAATTTCCTTAATGGGTAATGCTGTAAGAACATAAAATTTATACAGTATTTATGTGCAGAATAATATGATTGAATTAAAATAAAATACCTGCCAAGATGACTCTAAATCATGAAAATGTTTTTGCTGCATCATTCGAACAAAATTTTCTATACAAATTTTTTAAAGAATAATATTTTCGTGACAGCATTACTCTACCCAAATATGCTCACGAGACTTTTGGGACATTGTGTAAGGGTCACAGTCATTATTGGCTAGATAATTGATGTCCAAAATCCCAATGTGCTTCCTGAGACTCTTGGGGGCTATTGTAGGTCTGTTGACACCTTCAATGCTTTTGTTAGTAGACTTTTTTTGACCAAAGAAATAGTGCAATATTGTTCAATATTTATAGAGTACATTGCTTGTTTTGGCAATACCTGCTTCTTTGTTACTAAATGACTAATTAAATGAACACAAATCATACTTCTAGATTTTCTTTCTCCTTTTATGGAGATTAACTACAGAAACAGGGAAAAAAAATTCAAATTGTGATCCCATCATTCCCTTTAAATATGTTAAAACTTTAATCACTATGAATTTGATTTTAACTGGAAAATGATCTAAAAACGAAATCATACTTCTTGTTGTATAGCACTTAGTAGAATTCAACAACACAATTTACTTTTGATGTGCAAATCTACTCTAGTTTTTAATTAAAATCCATGGTAACTGTCTTAATAATAAGTGAATGAATGTGATGCTACACCTAACTAGGAAGAATGAGAATTATATTTTGGACCTAAACCTAATTCATTTTTTTTTTTTTTTAAGAAAAAGAACCCAACTCCCTCACATTACTTTTAAAAAAGCGCTAATTACACCAGTAGTCCTTGTAATTTGAAATTAGTATCGATTTCGTCCCTCTAGTTTCAATTTGGACAAATGTACCCTTGAATTTAGAATCTTGCTCCTAAATGGTCCTACCCCAAATGTCCCGTCACTTGTTTAGACGAAAGTGACCATGAGCTGTGCACGTGGCCACTTTCCATGGGCAAAAGTGGGATTTCACCACCCTTCCCGCCCTAAACCCCCCCAACCCCCCCTCCCCCCCCCCCCCCCCCCCCCCTCCCTCACATGCAATCTGGTTAGAGGATTTGGGAAATTAGGGTTTCTTGTGCCTGCATTTTAACAACCAAGCATTTGGGGGAGGTTTGCAATGTCAGTCATGGAAACCTAGTGTGAAGAGGAAGAAAAGCGAAGCAAAGTGAAAGAGGAAGAGGAAGGAACAAAGATGGAGCTGATGATTGCTATTGTGGAAGAAGGATTACGTTGAAGACCTCTTGGACAGATCAAAACCTAGGAAGGAGGTTCCTAGTTTGTCCGCAATATAGGGCTTGTAAATCACATGTTTCAAACTGGTTGATTTCATCATTTTATTTGTCCTTTATTCTGGTTGGGATTTTTGACATGCAGAGCATTGGTGTCTGTGGCTTCTTCCTCTGGGTTGATCCTCCCATGTGTGCTCCCAGTCGAGAAGTTATACCAAGGTTGCTTAGAAGAATGGCATTGTTGCTAGACCAAGCAAAGGTGCATAGAGCAAGAGAGAGGATACTGGGGGCATGTTTGATCTTGCCATGGTTTTTATTTGTCTTATGGAGTTTAAAACCAATTGAGAATGCATCTGTTGATGGTAATGGGAATGACAATGGAAGTGGAGATCGGCATGGGCAGCATTTGCAATTGAGTTAAATAGTAACGGGAATGAAATTGTATTTGTGGATGTCTTTAGTGGTGAGCGTAATGCAAAGGAGTTGTGGTGAAGGAATGTAACATCATGTAATTCGTTTGGTTTAATGTAATGAAATGTTATGCTCTTTTTGCAGTAAATTTGTTTTGTTTACAAATTAATTAACTACTAGCATTGAATACCAAAGCTGGGAATAACAAAGAACAAAAACCAATAATAATTTGCATTAAGCAGTAGTACCAAAGCTGGATGTCTTCACATAGCAATAAGCAATAGTCCCAAATCTTACACTTGACTTGGTAACAAAAATATCATTATATAATTCAATTTAGAAAACATAAACAACTATCTTTTCACTTCACTTTATAACAAAACATAAAGAACCATCATTTAAAGCATTCATTTCCCCTTCTTATGACTACTGCCTTTTGTAATTCCATGTCTACCCCTTGTTGTTACTGCTACTTCCTTCAGTGAAGAAAGGGTCACGAACTTCTTTCCCTTATGCATGAATATAGATGGTCTTTCAACAATTGGTGGAGTCAATGCTCTTGTCCTCATAAGGTGTGGTTAGACCCTTAGTGGTGGTGCCCTAATGTTTACAACATGCCCTGGTGTTGGTTGAGTGGCACTAGGATTCTCCACAATTGGCCTTGACCTCTTACTCATTGTTGGCTAGCTGGCACTAAGATTGTGTAATATCCGGTATTTTTGGTTAATTAGTTAACATATAAATTCATAAACTTACAATTAAACTAAGAGTTAAAAACAATTAAAGTAAAGGAATAAATAAATAATTTTCAAAGAAGACCTCATGAATATATAAATTGCTTAGAAGGAGTTAATTAAATGGAGAGCACACTTGTTACATGTTGTCCAACATGCAATCAGGACATGTAGTATGAGTCATACAATAGATAGGTATATCAAGATATATCTACTAGCTGGTAGTATGTACAAGAAGATAAAAAAAAAAAAAACAAACAGTGAGAAAGAAGAAAAGGTGCCGCTGTTCAAGCTTATCTAACGCAAGGTGAGGATTTAAAACATCAGTTTTATATAGCATAACATATATATAGATTGGGCTATGATAAGAAAGTGATTGGAAAATAGATAGAAAATTCATACTTTCCGGTGAGAAATTTCAAAATCATGGGTTTTAAAACCTGGCTAATTAGAGTGAGTTCTAATATTTAAGGATATTAATCATAAGACTCTAAATTGTGCCAAACATAATTCTTCTACAAACAGAGAGTTAGAAACCAATTCCTCAATGTTCACAATTGCTCGGCTTCGGCAACCTGCAATTTGGGTGTCGTCAACATTTTTTTCTCCATTATATAGTCTATATGAAGCTCATATAACACCAAATAAATTATTTACTAACTATTCTAATAGATTTTAAGCATCAAGAGTATCAAAACACTATATTCCAGGTAGTCATACGTGTGGTATCATTTTTGGAAAATAAGTTATCCACTTCTAATTCTAATGTTTTGGGTTTTCAGCAAAACCTTTTGTTTCCATCTTATTAATTGATAACGCAGTAAACTTGGTGGGGTCAAGCTCTAGGCCGGCGGCGAGCTGCTTCGGTCGTCTGCTCGGGGTATGGCCTGCTCGGTCGTGCTCGGCATAGTCATGCTCGGCAGGTCAGCTCGACCATGGTCTTGCTTGGTCGTGGTCTGCTTAGTCGTGGTCGGCCATAGTATGTTCGGTCATGATTGGCCATGGTCTGTTCGGCCGTGGTCGGCCATGGGGAGATCTCGGTAGGTTATGGTCGGTAGGTCGGGCTCGGCGTGGTCTGCTCAGCCATGGGTAGACCTTGGTAGGTTATGTTTGGCAGGTCGGGCTCGGCGTGGTTTGCTCAGCCATGGGTAGACCTCGGTAGGTTATGGTCGGCAGGTCGGGCTCGACATGGTCTGCTCGGTCAGCCATTGTAGGGGTCCTGATCAGTCATTGCCAAATCAATCCCCATCATTAATCATCCTTGATCATTCAAATTTAGGTATAACAGTCAACGTTCAAAGCTATTTTGGAGCTTAAAATAGGTTCAAATCCCGCTTTTAAATATACCAGAGTGTTGGTCATTCCGAGATACATGTCTAGGCACAAAACTTACAATTTTTCATTGTGAAACGAATGTGAAAATGAATTTGGAAGTTCTAGGTCTAAGTCAATTTAGTTAAAACTACTCCGAAAAAATGATGAATAATAATTTTTAAGTACTTCAAAATATAATTGAAATGGTTTACATAGTTTTACAATAGCCGTATATATATTCAGTAGAGAATTAAACACAAGTTAATAATTTTTGATAATTTGGCAGAATGATGTGTTTTGAAGAAACCTGATACTACTGTTCGAATAACAAGAAATTGTTAGGTAGGGATTTTTAAACTAATGCAATTAATATGATTATTTGTCTACAAATATTATTTCAAGCTTTGATAATTGTGTATTGAATTGTGCCGTATATCCCGGTCTAGTGGAGGATATAAGAGCCTTGCTGCCAAGCCTATGTGGTTTGCTGGTGTATAAGGAAGAACTTCCGAGTGTGGTGTGAAGTTATGATATATATATATATATATATTGATGCACGAATACATGGGACAATGTTGTGCCGTATATCCCGGCCTTGTGGAGGGTATAAGAGTCTTGCTGTCAGGCCTGTGTGGTATGCCGGAGTTATAAGATGAGCTTTCGGGCATTATGTGAAGCTAGTGTGAGCCTTATTAATGGGCCACAAATGATTATCTGTTATTGATCGAGATAACTATACTAGAAATTCTCATTGCTTGAATATATGCATATTTTTTTTAAAGAAAAAAAAATGCTTAAACTATTTCTTGTGATTTCGAATTACATAAAATTGTATTGTTGCGTTAGTCAATACATCACTACTGAGCTTCATAGCTCATCCTGTTTTATGGATAACTGTTCAGATAACAGGTGCGACAATGAAATTGGGTTTCTGATAGGATCTGGATAAAGAGGCGATACTGTAAGTTTGAAGCTGGGTACCACTCTACGTGTATAATAGGTGGTGTAAAATAAAGCTGAAACTCTTGTAATAGTACATGTAATATAAATGTTTTGTATGAGGCGTGATTGTGTAATATAACTTTAGTTATGGTTTGTATATAAGTTGAGCTTAAATATAAGTCAACAGGTATTATTATGCCCTTTAATGATCCAAGTAAATTGAAAAATTTCAGGGTGTGATAGATTGCCCACAGGTTGCCCAGCCCTGTTACCCATGCTTGGTTGAGTGGCACGAGGATTGCCCATAGTTGGCCCAGCCCTGTTACCCATGCTTGGCTGGCTTGTACAGGATTGCCCATACTAGGTCTTGACTTCTTACTCATGGTTGGCTGGCTGGCATTGGCACTGGCGCTAGCGCTAGCGCTGGCGTTGGCACTACCACTGACACTGGCATTAGCACTGACTCTGGCTCCTGCAGTAGAGCTCCTCCTCACCTGCAGATTTACACACATTAGTAGTATCTCAGCCACAATACATAAATGTACTACAATGTATAAAATTACTTACAAGCAATTTAGTCCTACCACCTCCTCCCTTCTGATTTATGGGTTGTCTTTTACAAGCTCTTCTGTTATGTCCAAGTTTATTACAAATGCTACAGGTTGTTGTTATATGTTTTCTCTTCAACTTGTGGGGATTTTGGGGCTCATCAACATCCTTCTTTCTTACTTTCTTTGGCCTACCAGGTTACTTTTGTACTTTTGGGATGGAATTGCAAGCAAACTTGTCTTGGATCACATCTCAAGACCATTCACAGAGTATATGATTGGCTCATAACTGGCTAAATAAGTGTCCTTTTTGTACCAATGGGCTACATAATCCTCAAGCTCATCATGTTTGTCATAGATGGTTGATATAGCATGCCCACAAGGTATTGGCCAATTAAGATTAGACTTCAAAGTCTCAAAATACTTTTTGGATAGGCAGGTGGAATTCATTATTCTGTTATAAAAAAAAAAAAAGCCTTCCACAATTATGTGTGGCGATATATGTTTTCACTTGAAATGTTAGTTGGCCTTGTATTTTTTATGCATATAGCAACCACTGACAAGGAGGCTTACACATAGTCTTCACCCTGGATGTGTCATTTTTCACAAACTTTATGACTTTTCCAATCCTAATGCCATGCTCTTTGACAGCATCTTTAAACACTTTTGCAGAGCCAAATAGCATGCCAACTTTAAATTGGGGATTGGACATGTCTGCTTGGGGATTAAATTCAGGATACATACATGCATATATATATATATATAGTTCTCTACTTTTATAGGGTATAATAAGTAATGTTAAGCCAAAAGTTAAAGCGAAAAGGATAAATAGGTATACTAAGATATCAATGTAGCAATATACACACAACATAGCCACACACACACACACTGATGCATGCACAAATACAGCTATAGCAGGAACCTCTCAAGACACACAACATGAAGAAGCTGAAAACTTATGGATGAACTCAAGGATGTGTTTGTTGATCTCCTCAGGCTTCTCTTCATGGAGAAAATGGGCTACACCTTCCATTACAACTACTTCCTGCAAGAATGGCACATCTCTCTTGAACCCACCATTGTGAATGTATTCCTTGGTACCAGGTGAATTATAGGTCAAGTCAAGATCACCCACTATAAATTTAACCGGCACTTTTACTTGAACCCCCGTCCATGGTGCTGTCAGTTCCCAATTTCTGCAATAAACATAAACATATTATGCTATTTGTATCACTAAGATTAAGATATCGGAAAAACTCGGATTTAGTAAAGGATGGGAATGAAGGTACTTACAGATCCAAAGCTCGATAGTAGTTCACACCTCCAGTAAAGCCAGTCTGCTCGTATTTGCTAGCATAATAATCAACGTCTTGTTCAGATAACCAAGAGGGAAGGCCAATTGGAGTATCCGGCGAATCTCCAAATCCTTTGCCCTTAGGCAGATACAATGGGCCGGGATTGCGGTATGTCAGAAAATTTGTCAGAACTCTTTTAGTACCAATCTCGGCAAACTCAGCTTCTATTTCTCCAGGTTCCTGCAAGTCAATGAAGGATTAAACTGTCTGTTAGAATGGACCCTTTTATGCCATATTCAAAAACTCATCTCAATTAATTGATCACAAAATCAAAGGTATAAGAAGAAGTTTGCTACTCATAGCCAGTAGTTATATACATGTCTTTTAGGATACACCTCCGCAGCATATGGGTACAGCAAGCAGGAGACTACAAACATTGAAATGCAATTGAACATACCTAATGTATGTGTACGCATAAATACTAGAATACATCTCTACAGCACACAGAGACCAACAAGCCCAAGACTACAAACATTAAAATGCATTAAATATATACAGGGGTACATTCAGGATTTTTGTTTAGTGAGGACAAAATTTACATAGAATCGTACATAAGATTTTTGTACAGTGGCGTGAAACTTAGAATTGTACACGGAATTGTTTATCATCTTTTACTTTTCATAAATAAAGAGAAAACAATATCATAGATGTCAAAAGATGGGGCATCACCTCTATACAAAGACTGCATACAAACAAAATTATACCTCTCACCAAAATTAAAATAACCTATAAAGTCAAAAGATAACTCTATAATTGCCACACAAACTCACAATTTTAAAGAGAGAACAAGAATGGGATTGTGCCATTTATTTGATCAAATAATAAGGGGTAGTAAAATTCAGTTGGGACAAATGTTGGTGTTAATAGATTTAGTAGCGCCAAATGTAGAGTGTTCAAGGCAATACATTATATTTGCAATGTAGAATCAAATAAATAAATTTTAAAAATAATGAAATTAAGTTGTCAAGTTCAGTGGAGGCATTGTGGTTGAAAGCTGCCCTCACTCGTCCTTGGTACATCTGCCCATGAATTTATAAATATATATATATATATGTATATATATAATATTGTGTATTCACATTCACCAGATGCTCTGCTTCATGTGCAGGTTACCTCAACTTAGCTGTCCTCCATCTCCTAGAAGTCTCTGTTTAGATAGTTGTGTTCATTGTGCTTGAAAGATGAGATCACAGAAAGTTTATATTTTCTTTCAAGTGGGGTTGTACGAGGCAATAAGCATCTCCACAGGACCACAGCAGCCAGCGATCTTTGAGATTTCACTGGCTTGATATAGTATTTCTGATGTTAATATTTGCATTCATTCATTGTAATATGATGTTTGGCATTCATGGCAATTCTGAAAGGTAATGGTCAGGGCAACAGTCTGTGATGGCGGTAGAGATAACAACGGCTAGGATTAGAAAGCCAAATTTTCAGGATTTATGAAATGAAACAGAAATTCTGTATAACTTTACGCAACAACACAGCCAAAGCCCAAAGGGATTTTGATCAACCTTTTAACTTGTTGGCTCTCCAATTCTTCCTCCTTCAAATTCTTATTATGACACTTTGTTGGGTTCTTGAATTTATGAAGAAAAAGCGTAAGGCCTGGTATGCCATCAGCTTTTATAGCAGTTTTTGTTTCTTGTTTTGTGGTCTTTAGGAACTTTTTTAAACGAAATTCAATTTTTTTTTTAATTATTTTTGGGAACGGCTACTGGTGGATCTTTGCCTAGAACTGAGGCTGACCTTTAGCTAGCCGACCATGTTGAGCTTTAAGCTAATACAGACTCACTAAATAAACAAAAATGAAGAAAAAACTATTTCAATAAACTTTTTTACTTCTAAATTTCAGTTCTTTAGGGATTTTTTAAATTAAAATTTCACTTCTTTTTCCTTAAATGAGTATCTATAAATTAAGAGTCAATAAAAAAATAAAAAATTGAATTTCATTTTAAAATTTTGCTAAAGACAAAAAAAAAAAAAAAAAAAAAAACTAGCTAGGAAAAGTAATGAAGAGTTTGTAACTTTGTTATGTTTGTAGTGGCCCCACCGGGTGTGAAAGAGGGCTAAAGAAAGTAAAAAAACAGCTGTGAGAATAACATTTTCAAAAGAAAGGAGAAGGCATTTCCTTCTCATTTCTTAAGATACATTCTAGTGTATGTTACCCATGAAAAACTGATAGACAAATGTAATTCGTTTCTTCCCCCCCACCCCCCCAAAAAAAAATCACCTATCATTTTTGTAAATGCTTGAGAGAGAGAGAGTTTGTTTAGGGTTTGAACAATCAAGAAGAATTTCCACAAAAGCCAAGCTTAGAGATCAAAATCGAAGAATTAGAGATAATGTTCAACCCAATTTGATCCATTGGTTTTACCCTAAAATTGAATTCGAATTCAAATAGACGCAGAAAATACTGTTTAAAGATACTATTGCTGAAGCGATTCTCTACACACAACTGAAGATTTCTACTGTGCTATTCATTGATCTGATTTGATTTATTTCGATTTCATATCCTTGTTTAGAGATCCATACATATTATATATATATATACACAACTATACATAGCAGAGAACACACGGTGGAGAGAACCTGAAATCGGCAAATATAGTAGTCGTTCCCATAGCCTGCGCGCAAGGCGTCGAGGGGCTTCCTCCTAGGGTTTCTCTGAGTGAACACCACACTCATGTTCACCAGAGCCTTCACTTTATCGGGTCTGTACAAGCAAAGAGCCCAAGCGATCATTGCGCCCCAGTCATGGCCGACCACGAACACCTTGTCCTGGTCCGGCGCGACGGCGTCGAGGAGCGCCACCAGGTCTCCCACCACGTGAAGGCTGGTGTAGGCGGCGGCGTTGGCGGGAGCGCCGGTGGTGTCGCCGTAGCCGCGGAGGTCCGGAGCGATGGCCCGGTAGCCTCGGGCCGCCATGTAGACGATCTGGTGGCGCCAGGTGTACCAGAGCTCCGGGAAGCCGTGGAGGAATAGGACCGCCTGGCCTTGGCCCATTTCCGCTATGTGCATGTTTATGCCATTCACACTAACTGTCTTGTGCTCTATCCCCTCCATCTTTCTCTCTCTCTCTCTAATTCCTCTCTCTACCTGAGTGAGAATGTGTTTAAAGCGTGAAGAGTGCTTGTTTCGGTTGGTTGGTTACTTTCAGCTTTTACAGAGGCTCGAGGGGTAGTTATGTAAAGATAGAGACGAGCGGTAAATTCCACTGAATTTGAAACTTGGCGATGGAATTAAGCCGTGAGCAATTTATCTCTCGTAAGTGGTGAATTTTTTAGTTTTGACGTAGATAGTCTGAATTTGATCAAATTTGAAAAGAAATTAATTAAAGTACATGTAAATTAATCCGAACATCAATTGTATAATCTAAAAAAAAATAAAAAAGTGTATAGATAGAAACTGTTTGGGAGACAAAATATTTAATGTAACAGTAAAGTCCTGTTATTTTATTAGCGGGTCACAAATCAACAAAATTAGAATAACTTTATAAAATTTTTTACTAATCACATAAAATTGAGGTGTTAATGGATATATTTTCCTTAAACTATCACGCTAACGGATATGACATTTTTATTGATTTCAAGTTCAAGATGTTACATGATTTTATTTATTTGCAGTGTCATGTTAGCAAAATAATGTGATATCACTGATATGTTATATATTTTTATATTTAGAAGAAAATAAAAAACATACAATCTTATTTATTACGTGTAAAGAAATTATTTTCATATTTCAAAACACTAGCGCTTCACGCACGGTTATAAGTGTTTTTAACCACCTGAAAGTTGGTGTACTGTAATGGATATTATTGAGGATGCATGTGTATTGCGTGACTTTGTGGATTTCAAAGCTTTGAATTGGAGATTAAATTAGAGTCATCCCTTATGAGGGTAAGCATTATATTATTAATTGCAAGTGAAAGTCCAAAGCATCTTTGATTTTTATAAAGCAATGCAAGTGAAAGTCCAAAGCATCTTTGATTTTTATAAAGCAATGAATGGATATAAAGATGATGAACTATCAACATTTTTGGACTGAATAGATCGCTCACCGGGCCACATAATGTCTGCATTTGGAATAAAGCTTTTTGAGGACTGGTTTGTCTCTAATTAACAGCCTGTCCCACTCTTCACAAAGGTTAAAGTATTGGCTATCTAACTAATATCATATTTCTCGTTGTATACTTACTCTAACGCCCGTCACTTGTTTAGATGAAAAGTGACCATGTGCTGTGCATGTGGCCACTTTCCATGGACAAAAGCGAGATTTCACCACCCTTCCCCGCCCTAAACCCCCCTACCTCCCTCACATGCAATCTGGTTAGAGGATTTGGGAAATTAAGGCTTCTTGTGCCTGCATTTTAACAACCAACCATTTTGGGGAGGTTTGCAATGTCAGTTATGGAAACCTAGTGTGAAGAGGAAGAAAAGCGAAGCAAAGTGAAAGAGGAGGAGGAAGGAACAAAGATGGAGGCGATGATTGCTATTGTGGAAGAAGGATTACGTTGAAGACCTCTTGGACAGATAAAAACCCAAGAAGGAGGTTCCTAGGTTGTCGGCAATATGGGGTTTGTAAATCACATGTTTCAAACTAGTTGATTTCATCATTTTATTTATCCTTTATTCTAGTTGGGATTTTTGACATGCAAAGCACTGGTGCTTGTTGCTTCTTCCTCTGGGTTGATCCTCCCTTGTGTGCTCGCAGTTGAGAAGTTATACCAAGGTTGCTTAGAAGAATGACATTGTTACTAGACCAAGCAAAGGTGCATAGAGAAAGAGAGAAGGTACTAGGGGTATGTTTGATCCTATCCTGATTGTTCTTTGTCTTATGGAGTTCAAAACCAATTGAGAATGCCTCTGTTGATGGTAATGGGAATGACAATAGAAGTGGAGATGGGCATGGGCAATGTTTGCAATTGAGTTAAATAGTAATGGGAATGAAGTTGTATTTGTGGATGTCTTCAGTGGTGAGCCTAATGCAAAGGAGTTGTGGTGAAGGAATGTAACATCATGCAATTTGTTTGGTTTAATGTAATGAAATGTTATGCTTTTTTTGCAGCAAATTTGTTTTGTTTACAAATTAATTAACTACTAGCATTGAATACCAAAGCTGGGAACAACAAAGAACAAAAACCAATAATAATTTGCATTAAGCAGTAGTACCAAAGCTGGATGTCTTCACATAGCAATAAGCAATAGTCCCAAATCTTACACTTGACTTGGTAACGAAAATATCATTATATAATTCAGTTCAGAAAACATAAACAACGATCTTTTCACTTCACTTTATAACAAAACATAAAGAACTATCCTTCAAAGCATTCATTTCCCCTTCTTATGACTACTGCCTTTTGTAATTCCTTGTCTACCCCTTGTTGTTGCTGCTACTTCCTTCAGTGAAGACGGGGTTACGAACTTCTTTCCCTTATGCATGAATATAAATGGTCTTTCAACGGTTGGTGGAGTCAATGCTCTTGTCCTCATAAGGTGTGGTTAGACCCCTGGTGGTGGTGCCCTAATGTTTACACCATGCCCTGGTGTTGGTTGAGTGGCAATAAAATTGCCCATAATTGGCCCAAACCTATTACCCATGCTTGGATGAGTCGCACTCGGATTCTCCACAATTGGCCTTGACCTCCTACTCATTGTTGACTGGCTGGCACTAGGATTGCCCACAGTTAGCCTAGACCTGTTACCCATGCTTGGCTGAGTGGCACGAGGATTGCCCACAGTTGGCCTAGCCTTGTTACCCATGCTTGGCTAGCTTGTGCAGGATTGCCCATACTAGGTCTTGACTTTTTACTCATTGTTGGTTGGCTGGCACTGGCACTGGCACCAATACTGGCACTGACTCTAGCTCCTGCAGTAAAGCTCCTTCTCACCTGCAGATTTACACACATTAGTAGTATCTTAGCCACAATACATAAATGTTCTACAATGTATAAAATTACTTACAAGCAATTTAGTCCTACCACTTCCTCCTTTCTGATTTATGGGTTGTCTTTTACAAGCTCTTCTGTTATGTCCAAGTTTATTACAAATGCTATAGGTTGTTGTTGTATGTTTTCTTTTCAACTTGTGGGGATTTTGGGGCTCATCAGCATCCTTCTTTCTTGCTTTCTTTGGCCAACCAGGTTACTTTTGTACTTGTGGGACGGAATTGCAAGCAAACTTATCTTGGGCCACATCTTAGGACCATTCACAGAGTATATGATTGGCTCATAACTGGCTAAATAAGTCTCCTTTTTGTACTAGTGGGCTACATAATTCTCAGGCTCATCATGCTTGTCATAGATGGTTGATATAGCATGCTCAAAAGGTATTTGCCAATTAGGATTAGACATGTCTGCTTGGGGATTGGACATGTCTGCTTGGGGGTTAAATTCAGGATACATACATGCATATATATATATATATATATAGTTCTCTACTTTTATAGGGTATAATAAGTAATGTTAAGCCAAAAGTTAAAGCGAAAAGGATAAATAGGTATACTAAGATATCAATGTAGCAATATACACACAATATAGCCACACACACACTGATGCATGCACAAATACAGATATAACAGGAACCTCTCAAGACACACAACATGAAGAAGCTGAAAACTTATGGATGAACTCAAGGACGTGTTTGTTGATCTCCTCAGGCTTCTCTTCATGGAGAAAATGGGCTACACCTTCCATTACAACTACTTCCTGCAAGAATGGCACATCTCTCTTGAACCCACCATTGTGAATGTATTCCTTGGTAACAGGTGAATTATAGGTCAAGTCAAGATCACCCACTATAAACTTAACCGGCACTTTTACTTGAACCCCCGTCCATGGTGCTGTCAGTTCCCAATGTCTGCAATAAACATAAACATATTATGCTATTTGTATCACTAAGATTAAGATATCGTAAAAACTCGGATTTAGTAAAGGATGGGAATGAAGGTACTTACAGATCCAAAGCTCGATAGTAGTTCACACCTCCAGTAAAGCCAGTCTGCTCGTATCTGCTAGCATAATAATCAACATCTTGTTCAGATAACCAAGAGGGAAGGACAATGGGAGCATCCGGCGAATCTCCAAACCCTTTGCCCTTAGGCAGATACAGTGGGCTGGGATTGCGGTATGTCAGAAAATTTGTCAGAACTCTTTTAGTACCAATCTCGGCAAACTCGGCTTCTATTTCTCCAGGTTCCTGCAAGACAATTAAGCATTAATCTGTCTGTTAGAAGGGACCTTTTTATGTCATGTTCAAATTCTCATCTCAATTAATTGATCACAAAAACTCAAAAAGTTTATGAAGAAGCTTGCTATTCATAGCCAGTAGCTATAACCATGTCTATTACAATACACCTCTGCAGCATATGGGTACAGCAAGCAGGAGATTACAAACGAGTTAATTACAAAACAGGGTAGTTGGAAAACTTATTTTCCAAACTCAGATTCTCTATAAAGTAGTGGGATGAAAACACAATTTTGAGCTTAAAATCGCATTTGCAACCGGGCATTCTGCCAACCAAGTTTCTAAGCTTATAGAATCATAGACGAACTCTGCATATGAAAAAGCAAGAAACTAGTGAATATGATTCAGAGACAACCCACATAGGTGGTGATTGAAACCATTCCTATCCCTAACATGTGGCAAGTGGCAACCCACACCTTGATCTACTTTGCTTTCCTTTATTTTCTCAGCAATCAAACAAGAAATGTAAGAACTTGATTTTGAAATGGATGGAGCAATTCGAAACAATGGAATGTACAAAAGAACCCTAATGTGAGTCTGAAGAGCAAATCGAAGAGAACAAACAGAATAAAGTGAAGAAAAAGAATGGAACAGCAAAGTATCACAAAAAATCATAATAGAGACAAGGTTGTGTATGTGCATATATACGTATAGAGAGAGAAACGAGGGATGAGAAGTTAAGTGGGTTTGTTTGAGTCATCGTTTTCGGAAGTGGGCGTTTCAAGTGGGCCTGCGATGGCTTCCCTTCCATGGCGAGACCGAATCATAGTTGTACGGCTACAACTGCACTCAGCCATTGTTTCAAAGTATTCTAAACTCATTCAACGACTTTACAGAAGACGTGGGTTTAGGAAATAAGTTTCTAAACAACCCTAAACTCGACTGCAAACATTGAAATGCATTGAACATATATCACATATGTGTGTCTGAGAGCGAGCGTAAATACTAAATACATTTCCGCAGCACTCAGAGACCAGCAAGCCCGAGAGTACAAACATTAAAACGCATTGAATATATATACATATATATAGATATATTATCGTGTATTCGCATTCCCCAGATGCTCTGCTTCATAGAAAGTTTATTATTTTCTTTCTAGTAGGGTTGCACAAGGCAATAAGCATCTCCACAGGACCACAACAGCAAGCGATCTTCGATATTTCACTGTCTTAATATAGTATTTCTTATATTATGTGTGCATTCATTCATTGTAGTATTATGATGTTTGGCATTCATGGCAATTGCGAAAGGTCATGATGGCTTTGGCATTCTTTAGGAATAGCGAAGGTCATGGTCACGGCATCGGTCGGTCTGTGATGACGTACGTAGAGATAACAACGGCCAGGATTAGCAAGACAAATGCTAACATATGCCCTAAAGACATATGTTAAGGAGTATTTATTGTATTTTACTACTTTTCACATCTTCTTATGTATTGTTTTATAAAAGTACCAACCACTCAAACTTAATCCTCCTTTATTAATTTAAATGACAAAACTAACTTTCTAATACTAACATACTCAAACTTCATTAAGGTGAAATGTGAACATAAAATGAGGCCCGTTTTATTTAATACTCACATTAATTACTCACATGGGGGCTTGCTATATAATGTAAAGATTCGTGCGATATGGAACCAATAAAATATTGTTGATAATTGTTGATATGAAACCAATAAAAAATCTCATTCAAGTACTGTGCGGTTCAAGTTTAAATTGATGTGGTTCAAGTTTAAATTGATGTACATTTATTATACATTCAAAAGCTAATTGGATGAGATTTTTTATTGGTTCCATATTAACAATATTTTATTGGTTTCATATCGCACTCTTTACATTTTATAACAAGCCCCCATGTGAGTAGTTAACGTGAGTATTAAATAAGACAGGCCCCACTTCATGTTCACATTTCACCCGAATGAAGTTTGAGTCTATTATTATTAGAAGATTAGTTTTGTCATTTAAATTAATAGAGGATGATTAAGTTTGAGTGGTTGGTACTTTCATAAAACAATACATAAAAAGATGTGAAAAGGAATAAAATTCAATACAATAAATGCTCCTTAGCATTTGGCTTAAGAAAAAGCAAAATGAGTTGTTTGGCCCAAGTTTTTTTGGCAGCTATTTAATATCTTCTTTCCTTTTTTTTTTTTTTTTTTGTCTTTAGAAACTTTTTTTTTGACTAAATTCAATTTTTTTTTATTTTCTTTATGAGCTTTAAGCTAATATATACTCGCAAAATAGACAAAAGTTAAAAGCTATTTCATTCGGGTTTTTTTTCCTTCTAAAATAGCTTTTTTTGTCTTTAGTAATTTTTTTTAATATAAGTATATAAGGCCATAAAAAATAAAAAAAATTTTAATTTAATTTAAAATATTACTGAAGACCAAAAAAAAAAGTTATATAAGAAAAGTAATGAAGACTTTGTTATTTTTACAAGTCCCACCTAGTGTGAAAGAGGGCTAAATAAAGTAAAAAAGCAGCCGTGAGAATAACATTTTCAAAAGAAATGAGAAAGCATTTCTTAAGAAAATTCATTTTGTTGTTTGTTACGCTGTTGCCCATAAAAAACTGATAGACAAAAGTAATTCATTTCTTCCCCCAAAAAAACAAAAAGAAAAAACCCCTATCATTTTTGTAAATGCTTCACAGAGGGTTTGTTTAGGGTTGAACAATCAAAAAGAATTTCTACAAAAGCCAAGTGTAGAGATCAAAATCGAACAATTAGAGATAATGGTGAGCCCAATTTGATTCTATTGCTGATATGATTCTCTACACATAACTGAAGAACACTACTGTGCTATTTATTGATCTGATTTGATTTATTTTGATTTCACATCCTTGTTTAGAGATCCATATAAATATACAAAAAATTTAAGTCTCGTGAATTGTAAATTCTTTAATTATGATATAGATAGCTTAATTTTAAATAAATTAAAAAAAAATTAGTTGAAACGTACGCAAAAGAGTCCTAACACCGATAATACAATAAATATATAAATAAATGTATAGATAGAAACTGTTTGGAAGACAAAATATTTCATGTAACAATGAAGTCATATTATTTTACTAGAGGGTCACAAACCAACAAAATTAGAATAACTTTTTAAATTCTTTTACTAATCACGTAAAATTGAGGTGTTAATGGATATATTTTCTTTAAACTATCATGCTAACGGGTATGACATTCTTGTTGATTTCAAGTTCAAGACGTTCATTTAACGTGATTTCATTTATTTGCAATGCTATATTAACAAAATAACGTGATATCACTAATACACTATATATTTTTACATTTAGAAGATAATAAAATACATAAAATCTTATTTATTACGTGTAGAGAAATTATTTTCATATTTCAAACACAAACACTTCATGCACGGTTATAAGTGTTTTTAATCACCTGAAATTAAAGTTGCTGTACTGTAATGGAAATTATTGGGGATGCATGTGTATTGCCTGACTTTGTGGATTTCAAAGCTTTGAATTGGAGATTAAATTAGAGTTATCCCTTATGAGGGTAAGCATTATATTATTAATTGCAAGTGAAAGTCCAAAGCATCTTTGATTTTTATAAAGCAATGAATGGATATAAAGATGATGAACTATCAACATTTTTGGACTGAATAGATCGCTCACCGGGCCACATAATGTCTGCATTTGGAATGAAGCTTTTTGAGGACTGGTTTGTCTCTACCTAACAGCCTGTCCCACTCTTCACAAAGGTTAAGTATTGGCTAGCTAACTAATATCATATTTCTCGTTGTACTGAGCGGGTCCTACATGCATTTTTTGTTTAATTTAAATTTTATTATTTTATGTGTGGGAGTGAGCAAATTCAATAAAAATAGGATTATTTGTAGCATTAATCGCCTCATTTTCTCACTTCCCAATACAAGTGAGGGGCCTCCTACACGCATTTATTAATTTAGGTCCCATTACCTTATGTTCGAGAATGAGAAAATAGGGTATAAAAATGAAATTACTTATCGTTCTCCTCCAAATCAAAAATGCTACACACAATCTCATTTCTCACTCCTAAACGCAAATGAGTGGGTTTTACATGTATTTAATAATGTGAATCTCATTGTCCCATGTCTATGAATAAGAAAATAGGACAAAAATATGATTAATGTATAGTAATTTTCTTAATGGGTAATGCTGTAAGAACGTGAAATTTATATAGTATTTATGTACAGAATAATATGGTTGAATTAAAACAAAATACCCATTATGATGACTCAAAATCATGAAAATATTTTTGCTGTATCATTCTAACAAAATTTTGTATACAAATTTTTGAAATAACATTTTCGTGATAGCATTACTCTACCCAAATATGCTCATGAGTCTTTTGGGGGTTTGGGTAAGCGTTACAATCATTGTTGCCTAGATAATTGATGTCCAAAATCCCAATGTGCTTCTTGAAGTCTCTTGGGGGCAATTGTAAGTCTGTTGACACCTTCAATGCTTTTGCTAGTAGACTTTTTATGACCAAAGAAATAGTGCAATATTGTTCAATATTTATAGAGTGCATTGCTTGTTTTGGCAATACCTGCTTCTTTGTTACTAAATGACTAATTAAATGAACACAAATCATACTTCTAGATTTTCTTTTTCCTTTTATGGAGATTAACTACAGAAACAGGAAAAAGAAATTCAAATTGTGATCCCATCATTCCCTTTAAATATGTTAAAACTTTAATCACTATGAATTTGATTTTAATTGGAAAATGATCTAAAAACGAAATCATACTTCTTGTTGTATAGCACTTAGTAGAATTCAAGAACACAATTTACTTTTGACGTGCAAATCTACTCTAGTTTTTAATTAAAATCCATGGTAACTGTCTTAATAATAAGTGAATGAATGTGATACTACACCTAACTAGGAAGAATGAGAATTATATTTTGGACCTAAACCTAATTCATTTTTTTTTTTTTTAAGAAAAAGAACCCAACTCCCTCACATTACTTTTAAAAAAGCGCTAATTACACCAGTAGTCCTTGTAATTTGAAATTAGTATCGATTTCGTCCCTCTAGTTTCAATTTGGACAAATGTACCCTTGAATTTAGAATCTTGCTCCTAAATGGTCCTTACCCCAAATGCCCGTCACTTGTTTAGACGGAAAGTGACCATGTGCTGTGCACGTGGCCACTTTCCATGGGCAAAAGTGGGATTTCACCACCCTTCCCTCCCTAAACCCCAACCCCCCCTCCCCCCCCCCCCCCACCTCCCTCACATGCAATCTGGTTAGAGGATTTGGGAAATTAGGGTTTCTTGTGCCTGCATTTTAACAACCAAGCATTTGGGGGAGGTTTGCAATGTCAGTCATGGAAACCTAATGTGAAGAGGAAGAAAAGCGAAGCAAAGTGAAAGAGGAAGAGGAAGGAACAAAGATGGAGCTGATGATTGCTATTGTGAAAGAAGGATTACGTTGAAGACCTCTTGGACAGATCAAAACCCAGGAAGGAGGTTCCTAGTTTGTCGGCAATATAGGGCTTGTAAATCACATGTTTCAAACTGGTTGATTTCATCATTTTATTTGTCCTTTATTCTGGTTGGGATTTTTGACATGCAGAGCATTGGTATCTGTGACTTCTTCCTCTGGGTTGATCCTCCCATGTGTGCTCCCAGTCGAGAAGTTATACCAAGGTTGCTTAGAAGAATGGCATTGTTGCTAGACCAAGCAAAGGTGCATAGAGCAAGAGAAAGGATACTGGGGGCATGTTTGATCTTGCCATGGTTTTTATTTGTCTTATGGAGTTTAAAACCAATTGAGAATGCATCTGTTGATAGTAATGGGAATGACAATGGAAGTGGAGATCGGCATGGGTAGTATTTGCAATTGAGTTAAATAGTAACGGGAATGAAATTATAGTAACGGGAATGAAATTGTATTTGTGGATGTCTTTAGTGGTGAGCGTAATGCAAAGGAGTTGTGGTGAAAGAATGTAACATCATGTAATTCGTTTGGTTTAATGTAATGAAATGTTATGCTCTTTTTGCAGCAAATTTGTTTTGTTTACAAATTAATTAACTACTAGCATTGAATACCAAAGCTGGGAATAACAAAGAACAAAAACCAATAATAATTTGCATTAAGCAGTAGTACCAAAGCTGGATGTCTTCACATAGCAATAAGCAATAGTCCCAAATCTTACACTTGACTTGGTAACAAAAATATCATTATATAATTCAATTTAGAAAACATAAACAACTATCTTTTCACTTCACTTTATAACAAAACATAAAGAACTATCATTTAAAGCATTCATTTCCCCTTCTTATGACTACTGCCTTTTGTAATTCCATGTCTACCCCTTGCTGTTACTGCTACTTCCTTCAGTGAAGACAGGGTCACGAACTTCTTTCCCTTATGCATGAATATAGATGGTCTTTCAACAATTGGTGGAGTCAATGCTCTTGTCCTCATAAGGTGTGGTTAGACCCTTAGTGGTGGTGCCCTAATGTTTACAACATGCCCTGGTGTTGGTTGAGTGGCACTAGGATTCTCCATAATTGGCCTTGACCTCCTACTCATTGTTGGCTAGCTGGCACTAAGATTGTGTAATATCCGGTATTTTTGGTTAATTAGTTAACATATAAATTCATAAACTTACAATTAAACTAAGAGTTAAAAACAATTAAAGTAAAAGAATAAATAAATAATTTTCAAAGAAGACCTCACGAATATATAAATTGCTTAGAAGGAGTTAATTAAATGGAGAGCACACCTGTTACATGTCCAACATGCAATCAGGACATGTAGTATGAGTCATACAATAGATAGGTATATCAAGATATATCTACTAGCTGGTAGTATGTACAAGCAGATAAAAAAAAAAAAAAAAAAAACAGTGAGAAAGAAGAAAAGGTGCCCCTGTTCAAGCTTATCTAACGCAAGGTGAGGATTTAAAACTTCAGTTTTATATAGCATAACATATATATAGATTGGGCTATGATAAGAAAGTGATTGGAAAATAGATAGAAAATTCATACTTTCCGGTGAGAAATTTCAAAATCATGGGTTTTAAAACCTAGCTAATTAGAGTGAGTTCTAATATTTAAGGATATTAATCATAAGACTCTAAATTGTGCCAAACATAATTCTTCTACAAACAGAGAGTTAGAAACCAATTCCTCAATGTTCACAATTGCTCGGCTTCAACAACCTGCAATTTAGGTGTCGTCAACATTTTTTTCTCCATTATATAGTCTATATGAAGCTCATATAACACCAAATAAATTATTTGCTAACTATTCTAATAGATTTTAAGCATCAAGAGTATCAAAACACTATATTCCAGGTAGTCATACGTGTGTTATAATTTTTGGAAAATAAGCTATCCACTTCTAATTCTAATGTTTTGGGTCTTCAGCAAAACCTTTTGTTTCCATCTTATTAATTGATAACGCAGTAAACTTGGTGGGGTCAATCTCTAGGCTGGCGGCGAGCTGCTTCGGTCGTCTGCTCGGGGTATGGCCTGCTCGGTCGTGCTCGGCATAGTCATGCTCGACAGGTCAGCTCGACCATGGTCTTGCTTGGTCGTGGTCTGCTTAGTCGTGGTCGGCCATAGTATGTTCGGTCATGATTGGCCATGGTCTGTTCGGCCGTGGTCGGCCATGGGGAGGTCTCGGTAGGTTATGGTCGGCAGGTCGGGCTCGGCGTGGTCTGCTCGGCCATGGGTAGACCTTGGTAGGTTATGTTCGGCAGGTCGGGCTCGGCGTGGTCTGCTCAGCCATGGGTAGACCTCGGTAGGTTATGGTCTGCAGGTCGGGCTCCGCGTGGTCTGCTCGGTCAGCCATTGTAGGGGTCCTGATCAGTCATTGCGAAATCAATCCCCATCATTAATCATCCTTCATCATTCAAATTTAGGTATAACAGTCAACGTTCAAAGCTATTTTGGGGCTTAAAATAGGTTCAAATCCCGCTTTTAAATATACCAGAGTGTTGGTCATTCCGAGATACATGTCTAGGCACAAAACTTACAATTTTTCATTGTGAAACGAATGTGAAAATGAATTTGGAAGTTCTAGGTCTAAGTCAATTTAGTTAAAACTACTCCGAAAAAATGATGAATAATAATTTTTAAGTACTTCAAAATATAATTGAAATGGTTTACATAGTTTTACAATAGTCGTATATATATTCAGTAGAGAATTAAACACAAGTTAATAATTTTTGATAATTTGGCAGAATGATGTGTTTTGAAGAAACCTGATACTACTGTTCGAATAACAAGAAATTGTTAGGTAGGGATTTTTAAACTAATGCAATTAGTATGATTATTTGTCTACAAATATTATTTCAAGCTTTGATAATTGTGTATTGAATTGTGCCGTATATCTCGGCCTAATGGAGGATATAAGAGCCTTGTTGCCAGGCCTATGTGGTTTGCTGGTGTATAAGGAAGAACTTCCGAGCGTGGTGTGAAGTTATGATATATATATATTGATGCACGAGTGCATGGGACAATGTTGTGCCATATATCCCGGCCTTGTGGAAGGTATAAGAGTCTTGCTGCCAGGCCTGTGTGGTATGCCGGAGTTATAAGATGAGCTTTCTGGCATGATGTGAAGCTAGTGTGAGCCTTATTAATGGGCCACAAATGATTATCTGTTATTGATCGAGATAACTATACTAGAAATTCTCATTGCTTGAATATATGCATATTTTTTTTAAAGAAAAAAAAATGCTTAAACTATTTCTTGTGATTTCGAATTACATAAAATTGTATTGTTGCGTTAGTCAATACATCACTACTGAGCTTCATAGCTCATCCTGTTTTATGGATAACTGTTCAGATAACAGGTGCGACAATGAAATTGGGTTTCTGATAGGATCTGGATAAAGAGGCGATACTGTAAGTTTGAAGCTGGGTACCACTCTACGTGTATAATAGGTGGTGTAAAATAAAGCTGAAACCCTTGTAATAGTACATGTAATATAAATGTTTTGTATGAGGCGTGATTGTGTAATATAACTTTAGTTATGGTTTGTATATAAGTTGAGCTTAAATATAAGTCAGTAGGTATTATCATGCCTTTTAATGATCCAAGTAAATTGAAAAATTTCAGGGTGTGATAGATTGCCCACAGTTAGCCCAGCCCTGTTACCCATGCTTGGCTGAGTGGCACGAGGATTGCCCATAGTTGGCCCAGCCCTGTTACACATGCTTGGCTGGCTTGTACAGGATTGCCAATACTAGGTCTTGACTTCTTACTCATGGTTGGCTGGCTGGCATTGGCACTGGCGCTAGCGCTAGCGTTGGCACTACCACTGACACTGGCATTAGCACTGACTCTGGCTCCTGCAATAGAGCTCCTCCTCACCTGCAGATTTACACACATTAGTAGTATCTCAGCCACAATACATAAATGTACTACAATGTATAAAATTACTTACAAGCAATTTAGTCCTACCACCTCCTCCCTTCTGATTTATGGGTTGTCTTTTACAAGCTCTTCTGTTATGTCCAAGTTTATTACAAATGCTACAGGTTGTTGTTATATGTTTTCTCTTCAACTTGTGGGGATTTTGGGGCTCATCAACATCCTTCTTTCTTGCTTTCTTTGGCCTACCAGGTTACTTTTGTACTTTTGGGATGGAATTGCAAGCAAACTTGTCTTGGGCCACATCTCAAGACCATTCACAGAGTATATGATTGGCTCATAACTGGCTAAATAAGTCTCCTTTTTGTACCAATGGGCTACATAATCCTCAAGCTCATCATGTTTGTCATAGATGGTTGATATAGCATGCCCACAAGGTATTGGCCAATTAAGATTAGACTTCAAAGTCTCAAAATACTTTTTGGATAGGCAGGTGGAATTCATTATTCTGTTATAAAAAAAAGAAAGGCCTTCCACAATTATGTGTGGCGATATATGTTTTCACTTGAAATGTTAGTTGGCCTTGTATTTTTTATGCATATAGCAACCACTGACAAGGAGGCTTACACATAGTCTTCACCCTGGATGTGTCATTTTTCACAAACTTTATGGCTTTTCCAATCCTAATGCCATGCTCTTTGACAGCATCTTTAAACACTTTTGCAGAGCCAAATAGCATGCCAACTTTAAATTGGGGATTGGACATGTCTGCTTGGGGATTAAATTCAGGATACATACATGCATATATATATATATAGTTCTCTACTTTTATAGGGTATAATAAGTAATGTTAAGCCAAAAGTTAAAGCGAAAAGGATAAATAGGTATACTAAGATATCAATGTAGCAATATACACACAACATAGCCACACACACACACACTGATGCATGCACAAATACAGCTATAGCAGGAACCTCTCAAGACACACAACATGAAGAAGCTGAAAACTTATGGATGAACTCAAGGACGTGTTTGTTGATCTCCTCAGGCTTCTCTTCATGGAGAAAATGGGCTACACCTTCCATTACAACTACTTCCTGCAAGAATGGCACATCTCTCTTGAACCCACCATTGTGAATGTATTCCTTGGTACCAGGTGAATTATAGGTCAAGTCAAGATCACCCACTATAAATTTAACCGGCACTTTTACTTGAACCCCCGTCCATGGTGCTGTCAGTTCCCAATTTCTGCAATAACATAAACATATTATGCTATTTGTATCACTAAGATTAAGATATCGGAAAAACTCGGATTTAGTAAAGGATGGGAATGAAGGTACTTACAGATCCAAAGCTCGATAGTAGTTCACACCTCCAGTAAAGCCAGTCTGCTCGTATTTGCTAGCATAATAATCAACGTCTTGTTCAGATAACCAAGAGGGAAGGCCAATTGGAGTATCCGGCGAATCTCCAAATCCTTTGCCCTTAGGCAGATACAATGGGCCGGGATTGCGGTATGTCAGAAAATTTGTCAGAACTCTTTTAGTACCAATCTCGGCAAACTCAGCTTCTATTTCTCCAGGTTCCTGCAAGTCAATGAAGGATTAAACTGTCTGTTAGAATGGACCCTTTTATGCCATATTCAAAAACTCATCTCAATTAATTGATCACAAAATCAAAGGTATAAGAAGAAGTTTGCTACTCATAGCCAGTAGTTATATACATGTCTTTTAGGATACACCTCCGCAGCATATGGGTACAGCAAGCAGGAGACTACAAACATTGAAATGCAATTGAACATACCTAATGTATGCGTACGCATAAATACTAGAATACATCTCTACAGCACACAGAGACCAACAAGCCCAAGACTACAAACATTAAAATGCATTAAATATATACAGGGGTACATTCAGGATTTTTGTTTAGTGAGGACAAAATTTACATAGAATCGTACATAAGATTTTTGTACAGTGGCGTGAAACTTAGAATTGTACACGGAATTGTTTATCATCTTTTACTTTTCATAAATAAAGAGAAAACAATATCATAGATGTCAAAAGATGGGGCATCACCTCTATACAAAGACTGCATACAAACAAAATTATACCTCTCACCAAAATTAAAATAACCTATAAAGTCAAAAGATAACTCTATAATTGCCACACAAACTCACAATTTTAAAGAGAGAACAAGAATGGGATTGTGCCATTTATTTGATCAAATAATAAGGGGTAGTAAAATTCAGTTGGGACAAATGTTGGTGTTAATAGATTTAGTAGCGCCAAATGTAGAGTGTTCAAGGCAATACATTATATTTGCAATGTAGAATCAAATAAATAAATTTTAAAAATAATGAAATTAAGTTGTCAAGTTCAGTGGAGGCATTGTGGTTGAAAGCTGCCCTCACTCGTCCTTGGTACATCTGCCCATGAATTTATAAATATATATATATATATGTATATATATAATATTGTGTATTCACATTCACCAGATGCTCTGCTTCATGTGCAGGTTACCTCAACTTAGCTGTCCTCCATCTCCTAGAAGTCTCTGTTTAGATAGTTGTGTTCATTGTGCTTGAAAGATGAGATCACAGAAAGTTTATATTTTCTTTCAAGTGGGGTTGTACGAGGCAATAAGCATCTCCACAGGACCACAGCAGCCAGCGATCTTTGAGATTTCACTGGCTTGATATAGTATTTCTGATGTTAATATTTGCATTCATTCATTGTAATATGATGTTTGGCATTCATGGCAATTCTGAAAGGTAATGGTCAGGGCAACAGTCTGTGATGGCGGTAGAGATAACAACGGCTAGGATTAGAAAGCCAAATTTTCAGGATTTATGAAATGAAACAGAAATTCTGTATAACTTTACGCAACAACACAGCCAAAGCCCAAAGGGATTTTGATCAACCTTTTAACTTGTTGGCTCTCCAATTCTTCCTCCTTCAAATTCTTGTTATGACACTTTGTTGGGTCCTTGAATTCATGAAGGAAAAGCACAAGGCCTGGTATGCCATAAGCTTTTATAGCAGTTTTTGTTTCTTGTTTTGTGGTCTTTAGGAACTTTTTTAAACGAAATTCAATTTTTTTTTAATTATTTTTAGGAACGGCTACTGGTGGATCTTTGCCTAGAACTGAGGCTGACCTTTAGCTAGCCGACCATGTTGAGCTTTAAGCTAATACATACTCACTAAATAAACAAAAATGAAGAAAAAAACTATTTCAATCAACTTTTTCCCTTCTAAATTTCAGTTCTTTAGGGATTTTTTAAATTAAAATTTCATTTCTTTTTCCTTAAATGAGTATCTATAAATTAAGAGTCAATAAAAAAATAAAAAATTGAATTTCATTTTAAAATTTTGCTAAAGACAAAAAAAAAAAAAAAAAACTAGCTAGGAAAAGTAATGAAGAGTTTGTAACTTTGTTATGTTTGTAGTGGCCCCACCGGGTGTGAAAGAGGGCTAAAGAAAGTAAAAAAACAGCTGTGAGAATAACATTTTCAAAAGAAAGGAGAAGGCATTTCCATCTCATTTCTTAAGATACATTCTAGTGTATGTTACCCATAAAAAACTGATAGACAAATGTAATTCGTTTCTTCCCCCCCACCCCCCCCCCAAAAAAAAATCACCTATCATTTTTGTAAATGCTTGAGAGAGAGAGTTTGTTTAGGGTTTGAACAATCAAGAAGAATTTCCACAAAAACCAAGTGTAGAGATCAAAATCGAAGAATTAGAGATAATGGTCAACCCAATTTGATCCATTGGTTTACCCTACAATTGAATTCGAATTCAAATAGACGCAGAAGATACTGTTTAAGGATACTACTGCTGATGCGATTCTCTACACACAACTGAAGATTTCTACTGTGCTATTCATTGATCTGATTTGATTTATTTCGATTTCATATCCTTGTTTAGAGATCCATACATATTATATATATATATATATATACACAACTATACATAGCAGAGAACACACGGTGGAGAGAACCTGAAATCGGCAAATATAGTAGTCGTTCCCATAGCCTGCGCGCAAGGCGTCGAGGGGCTTCCTCCTAGGGTTTCTCTGAGTGAACACCACACTCATGTTCACCAGAGCCTTCACTTTATCGGGTCTGTACAAGCAAAGAGCCCAAGCGATCATTGCGCCCCAGTCATGGCCGACCACGAACACCTTGTCCTGGTCCGGCGCGACGGCGTCGAGGAGCGCCACCAGGTCTCCCACCACGTGAAGGCTGGTGTAGGCGGCGGCGTTGGCGGGAGCGCCGGTGGTGTCGCCGTAGCCGCGGAGGTCCGGAGCGATGGCCCGGTAGCCTCGGGCCGCCATGTGGACTATCTGGTGGCGCCAGGTGTACCAGAGCTCCGGGAAGCCGTGGAGGAATAGGACCGCCGGGCCTTGGCCCATTTCCGCTATGTGCATGTTTATGCCATTCACACTAACTGTCTTATGCTCTATCCCCTCCATCTCTCTCTCTCTCTCTCTCTCTCTCTAATTCCTCTCTCTACCAGAGTGAGAATGTGTTTAAAGCGTGAAGAGTGCTTGTTTCGTTTGGTTGGTTACTTTCAGCTTTTACAGAGGCTCGAGGGGCAGTTATGTAAAGATAGAGACGAGCGGTAAATTCTACTGAATTTGATACTTGGCAATGGAATTAAACCGCAAAGGATTTATCTCTCGTGAGTGATGAATTTCTTAGTCTTGACATAGATAGTCTGACTTTGATCAAATTAGAAAAGAAATTAATTAAAGTATATATAAATTAATCTGAACATCAATTGTATAATTTTAAAAAAACAAAAATTGTATAGATGGAAACTATTTGGGAGATAGAATATTTCATGTAATAGTGAAGTCATGTTATTTTATTAGCGGGTCACAAACCAACAAAATTAGAATAATTTTATAAATTTTTTTACTAATCACGTAAAATTGAGGTGTTAAATGGATATATTTTCCTTAAACTATCATGCTAACGGATATGACATTTTTATTGATTTCAAGTTCAAGATGTTACATTATTTTAGGTATTTGCAGTGCCATGTTAGTAAAATAATGTGATATCACTGATACATTATATATTTTTATATTTAGAAGAAAATAAAATGCATACAATCTCATTTATTACGTGTAAAGAAATTATTTTCATATTTCAAAACACTAGCGCTTCATGCACGGGTATAAGTGTTTTTAACCACCTGAAAGTTGGTGTACTGTAATGGATATTATTGGGGATGCATGTGTATTTCAAAGCTTTGAATTGGAGATTAAATTAGAGTTATCCCTTACGAGGGTAAGCATTATATTATTAATTGCAAGTGAAAGTCCAAAGCATGTTTGATTTTTATAAAGCAATGAATGGATATAAAGATGCTGAACTATCAACATTTTTGGACTGAATAGATCGCTCACCGGGCCACATAATGTCTGCATTTGGGATAAAGCTTTTTGAGGACTGGTTTGTCTCTACATAACAGCCTGTCCCACTCTTTTTAAAGGTTAAGTATTGGCTAGCTAACTAATATCATATTTCTCGTTGTACTGAGCGGGTCTCACATGTGTGGAGAACCTGAAAATTTGGCTTGCTAATCTTGGCCGTTGTTATCTCTACGTACGTCATCACAGACCGACCGATGCCGTGACCATGACCTTCACTATTCCTAAAGAATGCCAAAACCATCATGACCTTTCGCAATTGCCATGAATGCCAAACATCATAATACTACAACGAATGAATGCACACATAATATAAGAAATACTATATTAAGACAGTGAAATATCGAAGATCGCTTGCTGTTGTGGTCCTGTGGAGATGCTTATTGCCTTGTACAACCCTACTAGAAAGAAAATAATAAACTTTCTGTGAAGCAGAGCATCTGGGGAATGCGAATACACGATAATATATCTATCTATCTATACATATATATATATATATATTCAATGCGTTTTAATGTTTGTGCTCTCGGGCTTGCTGGTCTCTGAGTGCTGTGGAAATGTATTTTGGTATTTACGCTCGCTCTCAGACACACATATGTGATATTATTAATGCATTTCAATGTTTGCAGTCGAGTGTTTTTTTTTTTTTTCCTTCTGGTTTAGGGTTGTTTAGAAACTTATTTCCTCTTATTTCCTAAACCCAGGTCCTCTATAAAGTCGTTGAATGAGTTTCGAATACTTTGAAACAATGGCTGAGTGCAGGTGTAGCCGTACAACTACGATTCGGTTTCGCCATGGAAGGGAAGCCATCGCAGGCCCACTTGAAACACCCACTTCCGAAAACGATGACTCAAACAAACCCACTTAACTTCTCATCCCTCGTTTCTCTCTCTATACGTATATATGCACATACACCATGTGTATATGCATAACCCTTGTCTCTATTATGATTTTTTGTGATACTTTGCTGTTCCATTCTTTTTCTTCACTTTATTCTGTTTGTTCTCTTCGATTTGCTCTTCAGACTCACATTAGGGTTCATTTGTGCATTCCATTGTTTCGAATTGTTCCATCTATTTCAAAATCAAGTAATTCTTACATTTCTTGTTTGGTTGCTGAGAAAATAAAGAAAAGGAAAGTAGATCAAGGTGTGGGTTGCCAGTTGCCACATGTTAGGATAGGAATGGTTTCAATCACCACCTATGTGGGTTATCTCTGAATCATATTCACTAGTTTCTGGCTTTTGCATATGCAGAGTTCGTCTATGACTCTACAAACTTAGAAACTTGGTTGGCATAATGCCTTTTGAAGTCGTGGGATGAAAACACGATTTTAAGCTTGAAGTTGCGTTTTCATCCCATGACTTTATAGAGAAAAATAAGTTTAAAACGACCTTAGCTTGGGAAATAAGTTTTCCAACTACCTGTTTTTGTAAATAACTCGTTTGTAATCTCCTGCTTGCTGCACCCATATGCTGCAGAGGTGTATTCTAATAGACATGTTTATAGCTACTGGCTATGCATAGCAAGCTTCTTCATAAACCTTTGAGTTTTTTGATCAATTAATTGAGATGACAATTTGAACATGACATAAAAAGGTCCATTCTAACAGACAGATTAATGCTTAATTGTCTTGCAGGAACCTGGAGAAATAGAAGCCGAGTTTGCCGAGATTGGTACTAAAAGAGTTCTGACAAATTTGGCTTGCTAATCTTGGCCGTTGTTATCTCTACGTACGTCATCACAGACCGACCGATGCCGTGACCATGACCTTCGCTATTCCTAAAGAATGCCAAAACCATCATGACCTTTCGCAATTGCCATGAATGCCAAACATCATAATACTACAATGAATGAATGCACACAAAATTTGGCTTGCTAATCTTGGCCGTTGTTATCTCTACGTACGTCATCACAGACCGACCGATGCCGTGACCATGACCTTCGCTATTCCTAAAGAATGCCAAAACCATCATGACCTTTCGCAATTGCCATGAATGCCAAACATCATAATACTACAATGAATGAATGCACACAAAATTTGGCTTGCTAATCTTGGCCGTTGTTATCTCTACGTACGTCATCACAGACCGACCGATGCCGTGACCATGACCTTCGCTATTCCTAAAGAATGCCAAAACCATCATGACCTTTCGCAATTGCCATGAATGCCAAACATCATAATACTACAATGAATGAATGCACACAAAATTTGGCTTGCTAATCTTGGCCGTTGTTATCTCTACGTACGTCATCACAGACCGACCGATGCCGTGAACATGACCTTCGCTATTCCTAAAGAATGCCAAAACCATCATGCCTTTCGCAATTGCCATGAATACCAAACATCATAATACTACAATGACCGAATGCACACATAATTTGGCTTGCTAATCTCGGCCGTTGTTATCTCTACGTACGTCATCACAGACCGACCGATGCCGTGACCACGACCTTCGCTATTCCTAAAGAACCTGAAAATTTGGCTTGCTAATCTTCGCCGTTGTTATCTCTACGTACGTCATCACAGTATCGCTTTACGAAATAACACAGCCAAAGCCCAAAGGGATTTTGATCGACCTTTTAACCTATTGGCTCTCCAATTCCTCCTCCTTTAAATGTCCTTGAATTTATTAAGGAAAAGCAAAATGAGTGGTTTGGCCGATGTTTTTTTGGCAGCTATTTAATAGCTTTTTTTTTTTTTTTTAGTTAATTTCACTTTTCACTCTTATAATTTACCTCATGTCCTATTTTGCCTCTTGTACTTTTAAATTAGACAATTAACACCCCATAGTTTGGGTTATGTTTTAATGTGACATTCCTGGTGGATGTCGTCTCTTTTTTTTTACGGAAATGACTCTTGTGTCTCTTTTCTTGAGCTTGCACATGGGTCATTGCTGTCAAGAAAAGAGACAACATCCACTAAAAGGGTCACGTTAAAGCATAATCCAAATTGTAAGGTATTGATTGCTTAATTTAAAAGTACAGAGGACAAAGTGGGACATGAGATAAATTATAAAGATGAAAAGTGAAATTAACCTTTTTTTTGGTCTTTAGAAACTTTTTTTTTACTAAATTCAAATTTTTTTTTAATTTTCGTTATGAGCTTTAAGCTAATATATACTCGCAAAATTGACAAAAGTTAAAAGCTATTTCATTCGGGTTTTTTCCCTTCTAAAATAGCTATTTTTGTCTTTGGTAATTTTTTAATCGAAATTTAATTTTTTTAATATAAGTATATAAGGCCATAAAAAATAAAAAAAATTGAATTTTATTTTAAAATATTACTAAAGACCAAAAAAAACAAGTTATATAAGAAAAGTAATGAAGAGTTTGTTATTTTTACAGGCCCCACCTAGTGTGAAAGAGGGCTAAAGAAAGTAAGAAAGCAGCTGTGAGAATAACATTTTCAAAAGAAATGAGAAAGCATTTCTTAAGAAAATTCGTTTTGTTGTTTGTTACGGTGTTACCCATAAAAAAACCGGATAGACAAAAGTAATTCATTTCTTCCCCCCGCCCCAAAAAAAAAAAAACCTACAATTTTTGTAAATGCTTCACAGAGGGTTTGTTTAGGGTTGAACAATCAAAAAGAATTTCTACAAAAGCCAAGTGTAGAGATCAAAATCGAACAATTAGAGATAATGGTGAGCCCAATTTGATTCTATTGCTGATACGATTCTCTACACATAACTGAAGAACACTACTGTGCTATGTATTGATCTAATTTGATTTATTTTGATTTCATATCCTTGTTTAGAGATCCATACAAATATATATGTATATGTATGTGTGTATATATATATATAAGAACCTGAAATCTGCAGATATAGTAGTCGTTCCCATAGCCTGCGCGCAAGGCGTCAAGGGGCTTCCTCCTGGCGTTTCTCTGAGTAAACACCACACTCATGTTCACCAGAGCCTTCACTTTATCGGGTCTGTACAAGCAAAGAGCCCAAGCGATCATTGCGCCCCAGTCATGGCCGACCACGAACACCTTGTCCTGGTCCGGCGCGACGGCGTCGAGGAGCGCCACCAAGTCTCCCACCACGTGAAGGCTGGTGTAGGCGGCGGCGTTGGCGGGAGCGCCGGTGGTGTCACCGTAGCCGCGGAGGTCCGGAGCGATGGCCCGGTAGCCTCGGGCCGCCATGTAGACGATCTGGTGGCGCCAGGTGTACCAGAGCTCCGGGAAGCCGTGGAGGAATACGACCGCCGGGCCTTGGCCCATTTCCGCTATTTGCATGTTTATGCCATTCACACTCACTGTCTTGTGCTCTATCCCCTCCATCTCTCTCTCTCCTCTTCTCTCTCTACCTGAAATGAGAATATGTTTAAAGCGTGAAGAGTGTTTGTTTCGGTTGGTTGGTTACTTCCAGCTTTTACAGAGGCCCGACGGGTAGTTCGAGACGGAGTGAGGCCGCGTGAATTCTTTAGTGGTAAACTCTTTTGACGTAGATTACCTGATTTTGATCAAATTAAAAAAAAATTAATTAAAATGTGCATAAATTGACTCAAATATTGACTGTATTAAAAAAAACTGTTTGGAAGACAAATATTTCATGTAACAGGGAAATCATGTTATTTTACTACCGGGTCACAAACCAACAAAATTAGAATAACTTTATAAATTTTTTTACTAATCACATAAAATTGAGGTGTTAATGGATATATTTTCTTTAAACTACCATACTAACGGATATGATATTGTTGTTGATTTGGAGTTCAATATGTTCATTTAATGTGATTTCATTTATTTGTATTGCCATATTAGCAAAATAACGTAATATCACTGATACACTATATATTTTTATGTTTAGAATAGAATAAAATATATACAATCTTATTTATTATGTGTAAAAAAATTATTTCCATACTTCAAACACAAGCACTTCATGCACGGTTATAAGTGTTTTTAACCACCTGAAATTAAAGTTGGGGATGCATGTGTATTGCGTGACTTTGTGGATTTCAAAGCTTTGAATTGGAGATTAAATTAGAGTTATCCCTTACGAGGGTAAGCATTATATTATTAATTGCAAGTGAAAGTCCAAAGCATCTTTGATTTTTATAAAGCAATGAATGGATATAAAGATGATGAACTATCAACATTTTTTGACTGAATAGATCGCTCACCGGGCCACATAATGTCTGCATTTGGAATAAAGCTTTTTGAGGTCTGGTTTGTCTCTACATAACAGCCTATCCCACTCTTCATAAAGGTTAAGTATTGGCTAGCTTACTAATATCATATTTCTCGTTGTATACTCACTCTAACACTACTGAGCTGGTCTCAGATGCATTTTTGTTTAACCTAAATTTTATTATTTTATGTGTGAGAGTGAGCAAATTTGATAAAAATAGGATTATTTGTAGCATTAATGGCCTCATTTTCTCACTTCCCAATACAAGCGAGGGGTCTGTTACATGTATTTATTAATTTAGGTCCTATTAGCCTATGTCCAAGAATGAGAAAATAGAATATAAAAATGAAATTACTTATCGTTCTCCTCTAAATGAAAAATGCTATACATAATCTCATTTCTTACTCCTAAACGCAAGTGAGTGCGTCTCACATGCATTTAATAATTTAAATTTCATTGTCCCATGTCTATGAATAAGAAAAGAGGACAAAAATATGATTAATGTATAGCAATTTCCGTAATGGGTAATGCTATAAAAACGTGAAATTTATATACAGAATAATATGATTGAATTAAAATAAAATACCCATCATGATAACTCTAAATCATGAAAATATTTTAGTTGCATCATTCTAACAAAATTTTATATATAAATTTCTTAAAAGAATAACATTTTTCGTGATAGCATTACTCTACCCAAATATGCTCACGAGGCTTTTGGGGGTTTGTGTAAGGATTACAATCATCGTTGCCTAGATAATTGATGTCCAAAATCCCAATGTGCTTCTTGTGACTCTTGGGAGCTACTGTAAGTCTATTGACACCTTCAATGCTTTTGTTAGTAGACTTTTTTTGACCAAAAGAAATAGTGCAATATTGTTCAATATTTATAGAGTACATTGCTTGTTTTGGCAATACCTGCTTCTTTGTTACTAAATGACTAATTAAATGAACACAAATCATACTTCTAGATTTTCTTTCTCCTTTTATGGAGATTAACTACAGAAACAGAAAAAAAATTCAAATTGTGATCCCATCATTCCCTTTAAATATGTTAAAACTTTAATCACTATGAATTTGATTTTAATTGGAAAATGATCTAAAAACGAAATCATACTTCTTCTTGTATAGCGCTTAGTAGAATTCAAGAACACAATTTACTTTTGATGTGCAAATCTACTCTAGTTTTTAATTAAAATCCATGGTAACTGTCTTAATAATAAGTGAATGAATGTGATGCTACACCTAACTAGGAAGAATGAGAATTATATTTTGGACCTAAACCTAAACCTAATTCTTTTTTTTTTTTTTTTAAGAAAAAGAATCCAACACCTTACATTACTTTTAAAAAAGGGCTATTACACTAGTAGTCCTTGTATTTTGAAATTAGTATCGATTTTGTCCCTCTAGTTTCAATTTGGACAAATGTACCCTTGAATTTAGAATCTTGTTCCTAAATGGTCCTTACTGCAGACACCCGTCACTTGTTTAGACGGAAAGTGACCATGTGCACAGCACGTGGCCACTTTCCATGAGCAAAAGCGGGATTTCACCACCCATCCCGCCCTAAACCCCCCTACCCCCCCCCCCCCCCCCCCCCCCCCCCCCCCCCCCCCCCCCCCCCTCCCCCCCCCCCCCCCCCCCCCCCCCCCCCCCCCCCAAAACCTCTCCCTCACATGCGATCTAGTTAGAGGATTTGGGAAATTAGGCCTTCTTGTGCCTACATTTTAACAACTAGCCATTTGGGGGAGGTTTGCAATGTTAGTCATGGAAGCCTACTGTGAAGAGGAAGAAAAGCGAAGCAAAGTGAAAGAGGAAGAGGAAGGAACAAAGATGGAGGCGATGATTGCTATTATGGAAGAAAGACTAGGTTGAAGACCTCTTGGACAGATCAAAACCCAGGAAGGAGGTTCCTAGTTTGTCGACAATATGGGGTTTGTAAATCACATGTTTCAAACTAGTTGATTTCATCATTTTATTTGTCCTTTATTTTGGTTGGGATTTTTGACATGCAGAGCATTAGTGTCTGTGGCTTCTTCCTCTGGGTTGATCCTCCCATGTGTGCTCCCAGTCAAGAAGTTATACCAAGGTTGCTTAGAAGAATGACATTGTTGCTAGACCAAGCAAAGGTGTATAGAGCAAGAGAGAGGGTACTGGGGGCATGTTTGATCTTGTCATGGTTTTTCTTTGTCTTATGGAGTTTAAAACCAATTGAGAATGCATCTGTTGATGGTAATGGGAATGACAATGGAAGTAGAGATGGGCATGGACAGTATTTGCAATTGAGTTAAATAGTAACGGGAATGAAATTGTATTTGTGGATGTCTTCAATGGTGAGTCTAATGTAAAGGAGTTGTGGTGAAGGAATGTAACATCATGTAATTTGTTTGGTTTAATGTAATGAAATGTTATGCTCTTTTTGCACAAATTTGTTTTGTTTACAAATGAATTAACTACTAGCATTAAATATCAAAGCTGGGAACAACAAAGAACAAAAACCAATAATAATTTGCATTAAGTAGTAGTACCAAAGCTGGATGTCTTCACATAGCATTAAGCAATAGTCCCAAGTCTTACACTTGATTTGGTAACAAAAATATCACTATATGATTCAGTTTAGAAAACATAAATAACTATCTTTTCACTTCACTTTATAACAAAACATAAAAACTATCCTTCAAAGCATTCATTTCCCCTTCCTATAACTATTGGCTTTTGCAATTCCTTGCCTACCCCTTGCTACTGTTGCTACTTCTTTCGGTGAAGATAGGGTTACGAACTTCTTTCCCTTATGCATGAATATAGATGGTCCTTCAACAGTTGGTGGAGTCAATGCGCTTGTCCTTATAATGTGTGGTTGTACCCCTGGTGGTGGTGCCCTAATGTTTACACCATGCCCTGGTGTTGGTTTAGTGGCAATAGGATTGCCCACAATTGGCCCAGGCCTATTACCCATGCTTGGTTGAGTGGTACTAGGATTCTCCACAATTGGCCTTGACCTCCTACTCATTGTTGGTTGGTTGACACTAGGATTGCCCATAATTAAGCCAACCCTGTTGCCCATGCTTGGCTGAGTGGCACTATGATTGTCCACAGTTGGCCCAACCCTGTTACCAATGCTTGGCTGGCTTGCACTAGGATTGCCCACACTAGGTCTTGACCTCCTACTCATTGTTGGTTGGTTGGCACTCGCATTGGCGCTGGCACTCGCACTGGCTCCTGCAGTAGAGTTCCTCCTCACCTGTAGATTTACACACATTAGTAGTATCTTAACCACAATACATAAATGTACTACAATATATAAAATTACTTACAGGCAATTTAGTCCTACCACCTCCTCCTTTTTGATTCATGGGTTGTCTTTTACAAGCTCTTCTGTTATGTCCAAGTTTATTACAAATGCTATAGGTTGTTGTTGTATGTTTTCTCTTCAACTTGTGGGGATTTTGAGGCTCATTGAGATCCTTCTTTCTTGCTTTCTTTGGCCTACTAGGTTGCTTTTTCACTTTTAGGGCATAATTGTAGGCGAAGTTATCTTGGGCCACATCTCAGGACCATTCACAAGGTATGTGATTGGCTCATAACTGGCTAAATAAGTCTCCTTTTTGTACCAGTGGGCTACATAATCCTCAAGCTCATCATGTTTGTCATAGATGGTTGATATAGCATGCCCACAAAGTATTAGCCAATTAGGATTAGACTTCAAAGTCTCAACATACTTTTTGGACAGCCAGGCGGAATTCATTATTCTGTTATAAAAAAAAATCTTTCCATAATTATGTGTGGCAATATATGTTTTCACCTGAAATATTAGTTAGCCTTGCATTTTTTATGCATATAGCAACCACTGACAAGTAGGCTTACACATAGCCCTCACCCTGGATGTGTCATTTTTCACAAACTTTATGACTTTTCCAATCCTAATGCCATGCTCTCTAACAGCGTCTTTAAACACTTTTGCAAAGCCAAATAGCATGCCAACTTTAAATTGGGGATTGGACATGTCTGCTTGGGGGTCAAATTCACGATACTTCTCTTGGGTGGGAGCATCTTCTTCATCAAATGAAACATAAGGGCTAACAAGATGATCTGGTACTACTTCATTGGCTTCAATATCCTTCCATATTGAGGTGGCAAAGCCTTGCTTGCTGCCAACACCCTCAACCCCTTTACCCTTATATTTTCCTAATTCACTCCACTCAAGATTTTTATCAACATTTGCTTCAAACAGTCTATCATCTTCACTACAATCAAATTCACTATCATAAGACTCTTTCAAATCTGTGGACTCACTATCTAAGTAGTACTCATTACTGTCAATCTCATTATCATCTTCACTTTTCTCATCCATTTGGAAGTCTGCCTCAAAATGCCTCTCATCCCTGTGTTCCTCATGTGTCTCATGCCCAGCTCTTTGATCATACTACAAATCAAGATCTAGTTGTTGTTCTAGATACAATTCTATCAATCTACTGATCTTAACACAATTAAGCATTTTCAAAACGTCTTTGTCATTGATTATCTGTCTTAAACCATGGTTCAAGTTCAACCCAAGCACTCTATAATGGTAGGTTATAAATCCTACATAATCCAATTCACTAACTATGCCCCCAATCTAAAGCAAACTCATCCTATTAACATTGCGTCTGTCAAAGTAAGCAACCTTTCCCCCTACGTATGCCCTATTTGAATTCACAACAAAAGCCCCACCATAGTACATTTTTATTGTAAAAAGGTCACCATCTGGATCTGCAACAAAAACATATACTCAGTTTACAACTTTTTTCCCTGTGGTGTGTGAGACACATTGTCTATAAACAGGCTACCATGTGTAGACATTATGGGGACCATAACATATAAAGACACCACATACATATACAGTTATGTTTGACAATATAATGACATGTCAGAATCTGTGATTGACATTATCAGTGCAGATGGCAAAAAAATAATGTTAAATAACTCTAACCAAGCACATGAAACTACATTAATGCAATGAAAAGTTTATTATAGCATCCCCAACACACAGAGACACACACACAGTTACCAAGATCATGCGTACAATATAAAAGTTATATACATTTCTTTAACGAATCACCAATAGATACACACAGAAACACACACAGGCATACACACACACACACACACTTATTCACGCCAAGCCATTTATCAAACATGTAGAACACATATCATAGTCAGGTACTTCTCTGCCAAGCCTAGCCAACGCCATTTACAGATGGATTGGTACTCTCTTGGTGCTTCACAAACTTCTTCGTGCTTCATAGTAGGCTTCAATGACAATATTGCAAGCACCCCAAGTCTACACCTTTGAAATATATGCACAAGAAGCCCTAATTTCCCAAATCCTCTAACCAGATCGCATGTGAGGGAGAGGTGTGGGGAGGGGGGGTTTATAGCGGGAAGGGTGGTGAAATCTTGCTTTTGCCCATGGAAAGTGGCCATGTGCATGTCACATGGTCACTTTCCGTCTAAACAAGTGACAAGCGTTTGGGGTAAGGACCATTTAGGAACAAGATTTTAAATTCAAGGGTACATTTGTCCAAATTGAAACTAGATGGACGAAATTGATACTAACTTCAAACTACAGGGATTATTGGTGTAATTAGCCCTTTAAAAAAAGATAGAGCCCAACCAAGGTTCCTTCAAACTCTGTGTAATATTGCATTGCTTAACAACAAGGTGGTGAAATGTTACTCAATAAAAGTTGTGCTTGTAATTATAATGGATGACTTTATCGCCAAGGCAACTCCAACTTTTAACGGGTAGTTGTTTTGTGAAATAATGCTATAAAGATACCAATTTCTCAATCTATTTTCATACTCACAAAACACAATACAGTGAGACTCACATTAATAAATGCATATGAAACTCATTTATTTGTGTCTTGTAGATGAAAAAATAAATTAAAAAATTAGTTTATACATTAAAAAAAATTTAACAAATATTGCCATAAATAAAACCATTATTTTTTTACCGAGTCCAGAATCGCTTAAAATTGGGTGGGCTGATTGAAATGGCTCAAGCAGTAAAACTTACATTTTTGTCATGATGTATGTTAGATTTTGGGCAAATTTCATCATTTTATTGTAGCATTAGTCTTCAAATTATCCATTTTTTTATTATAAAATTGTTAGAAGTCTCCAATTTCAGTCAAGTTTTTTTAGAATGTTTAGGATTTCAGTATCCAATTTTGAACATAGCTCAAAATTATTATTTTTGATAATCTTATTTATTTCTTTGTTATTTTGTGTTTTATTAGAGTTAGGATATATTACTTTAGCTAGCCCTTTGTTAAGTGATTCGTCCTTTCCACGCTCACCGCGATGGAGTTGCTTGTAGTTTAAGTAGGAGTACTCCCACTATCGTTTTCTCCCATGAGACCTGTGCCAATCTAGCAATAGAAATGAGTAGAGTTTAGAAACTTATTCAAATTGGAGTCGCAAACCAAGAGTGGAATCGATACCTATGGTAACTAAAATTTGACTGAAAATCTTGTGGTGTTTAAAGAGTTGTTTTGTTAATAACTAGGCAAACAATTGAATTGAAATTAAACCCAACAACTTGATTCTAACTAAAGCAATTTGACAATTATGAAAATTCTACTACAACAACCACAATTATGACTAAATTAACTCTTAATTTAACTGAAATTCCAAATGAGCACAAGTAGGGATTTAACTTGATTAAAAAAGAGATTTGGGTTCAAATGTTCCAATCTACCAATTCTAGTACGGAATTTGAAATGGGGAGTTTGGGTTAACTCAAATCAAGAACCGTCCAAAGGCCCTTGATTCGAAAAGTTTAGCTTTGAAATTTTATGGATCTCTAATTATTTTGAAATTAAGTTTTATCACCATTTATGGGTTCTTTAGAAATAAATCACATGTTATTAACTATGATTATAGATCTAAGATTTCTACAACAATTAATTCCAATATAATTAGAGAAAAATATGCAAAATGGATATTCAACAAGATTCAAGGACTCCCCTTTCATTTTCCATGCCTTCCTTGGTAGATCTTCACATTTGTTCCCAAACAATGAGTTTAGCTTGAAAATTCCATGGTTGAGAGCTTTCCAAAGTGTAGAGACAACATCTTAACTTTAAATCAAAAGTGAATATATATTGAACTATAGAAAATGTGAGAGATTACACTAAATCAACACTAGAAAACTATCTAAACACTTTCCAAAGTCCTAAATACAACAAAGTAAAGTAAATCTAAGCAAAATACATGATTTTCCCCTCTTCTCCCTCTCTACCCGCAGCTCAAACCCTAAAAACTAACATAACCCCCCTTTTCCTTCGACTGCTGGGTTGTAGGGCAAATCTGCGCTCACCATCCGAAGTGCGTTTTAAGTACGTCTGAATAGCGTCCGGACGCATCGTCCGGACGGTGGCATAACCGTTCGGATGGTTATTTCACCGTTCAGACGGTCTTCAGACGAGGAATCTCGGCTCTGTATTTCTTCGAACAGAAAAAGACGACTCTATGATAGCTTAGAACAGGAAATATCGACTCTGGAACGGCTTTGGACGGGAAATATCGACTCTGGAACTCCAATCTCCGTCGTAGCGTCCGAACGGTAATTCGCCCGTCCGAACAGAGCGTCCGAACAGTGCAGGCGTCCGAACGGGCATTTATTCGTCCGAACGCACCGTCCGAACGGTCCGTTCGGACGGACTTCTTCTCTTTAAGCCATTTTTTCACCATTTTATCACCAAAAACCTACAATACACATGAAAAACCACTTTAAATCAGTTTATTGCTAAAAATCTATTCTAATACCTATATAGAGGCTAACAAACACTTAATTAGGGGATAAAGATTACACTTTTATAGTGGAATCAACACCCCCCAACTTAGCTTTTGCTAGTCCTTAGCAAAAAATGTGTTATAGACAAGAGATAATTAAAGACGAAAAACGAAACAAGGTATGCACAACCCACTCAAGATATCGATGGACGCATCTCAAACTTCAAACACATGCAGGAGCTTATGCAAAAATTCATACACTAGAGAAGTTTGTACGCGTGTGCTTGATAAGCCAATGCTAAGTAACATATAAGGAACTCAATTATACACTTCCGAATTGTAAAGTTTTGATTCAATCCTCACCAGACAAACACTCAGAAAGAAAGGCCCACATGGTTCACACAATGATATGTTCAACAATGGAATAAATGTACAAGGCAAAACAAGTGAACATATCCAAAACAAAGAACCAGACAACATGTATGTGTATCGCGTTTGGCATAACTTCATGAAAGAATGTTCATAGATGCACAATGATTCAAAGAATTGACAAGATAAAACTTTTATTCTAATGAAAATTATAATGAAGCATCTTTAGATTGATTAAGTGATTTGGAAGGTGAAAAGGTAAAGTAGGAATGATGAAAGGTAAATACAAAACACATCACATGTCAATGAGGTGATGAAAATATATCATATCCAACTCCTCCCTTGTTATGTTCCCAAAGATCCAAACAATAAACATTTTCAATTTTTACAATTCCTTCTCTGTAACTTCGATGCCACTTTGCATGATGCTCATAACTTCTTCTTCTTCTCTTTTTTTTTTTTTTTTATATTTTTAAATCATATACCCACTTCTTTTCCTTTTCTCTTACTCTTCTTCTTCTTCTTCTTCTTTTTTTTTTTTTTTGATCTTCGTTTCCCCAACATAGTATAGAATAGGGTTATGAAGTACAAAAATTTCAATGATATATTTCGAGGAAGAAGTTGGTGATAAATGAAATGATAAATGGTTTATATGGTGAAAAAAAAATAAAAAAAATAATGGCTATCAAGATGGAAATGGACTTAGAATTACATAAAAATGCCAAATTATAATATTTCACATAGTAAAAGTGTCAATGTCAATATCAGAACTTATCTTATAAACCAAATGCAAACATAAAGAAGTTATTCAAGAGAAATGAGGGTGAAAAATCAATCCTTGAGTAAATGTAGACTCTCAAAAAGACGGTTAACGCTCTAAAGCTCACAAGATGATAATCTCCACTAAGTATGGACGAAAATGCAAAGTAGAGTAACAAAAATATGTTGCAAAGCATAACTCATGTGAACAGTGTATAACTTTCTACCAATGCATGAATCAAGCACTCTCCATGGAGTCAAAAATAAGACAACGAGTCCATCTCAATCTAAGTTGGGTCTTAATGTCAAAAACGGTGTTATAGTGCATCAAAAATGAGGAGACAACGCATCTATCGCGAAAGCTAGCAAAGCATGTATAATAAGAGATGTAATTAGATGCGTGAGAGAAATGAAGACTGATACTGATACCATACACTACCAAAATTCCCATAAAAATGGTACATGCGAGTAACATAAACCAAAATCTGAGAACACCTGTAGCTAAACCATCCAAAAATACAAGATAAAGAACAAGGGGATACAAAAATAAATGATGTACAGTAAAGAAAGCTCAAAATATAATCCACTATATCAAAACACTATAAACTATGTCAAAACAATATACAAACATGATGCAATGATATGCTATGTGTGTACAAAAATGCATCACAATCCTAGACTATCAATCATCTCTATCATCATCTGGAGGTGGTGCAACAGCAGACCTAAGGGCCCGGACCTCAACAAATAGCTCCTCTATGATCCTAGTCTGGCTTTGGGTCTGACCCTGAAGTGCGATAATCTGCTCAGACTGGGCTCGGATCTAGCCCTCAAGTACAGCAAAATGAGCTATGTGGGCAGCCTCCAGCCTAGCAATGTCGGCAGACTGCTGTGCTGATCCCGCAGCTAACATATCTAAGGTCTGTCGCATCTGCTCAAGCATCTACAATGTCGAATCGGGCATCGACGGTGACTGAAAGTGCTGCTGCTGCTGACGGTGATGAATATTTGGGTCATACTAGTTCGGGTCAGCAAGATCCGGCTCAGCAAGTCTCGGCTGTTGCTGCTGATGTGGTTGTGGCTGTGGCTGGAACTGCTGCTGCTGCTGCTGCAGTCTGCGAGATCTCAATCCCCACTGGATGGTGGATCTACCGATGGCCTCCCTCGACTACGGGAGACGAGGAAGTCCAATAGCAGGGGCCCCAAATGCAGTCTCGATCACCCGTGTCAAAAGAACCGCGAAGGGATGGATCCCTGAGCACGCGAGTGCAAGACCTCCTCCGCTAGGGCTCTAAACTGAAATAACGGGAGATCTCTGGTCCTACCCACCCCAATAGCCCACAAAAGACTAGCTCCACCCCTCTTAACCTTAAAATGCCTAGCAATGGGGTAACGGACTGACAACAAAAAATGTACAAGGGGGCGTAAATCGGAAGCACTGAGCTGACCGTCACCTGCCGACGCATACCCCAATCAGTGCCTGGGAGGCAAACCTCATCGGAAAGGACACTGAAGTCATCCGGGGCCCCCCTAGATAGGAAACCATACTAAGGGTCTGCCACCCTAAGCAGCCCATACAACTCCGCAAAAGTGCTGGGGGTGATCCCAATGTCAAACCCCCTAACCCAGGATGTAATCTGCTCGTGTCCTAGGGTAATACAACAGGCTGTCACGTTCGCCATAAACTCGGTAAGCAAGACAAATATGGCCTCTCCCTCGAAGGTAGTGAAACGGACCCAACCCCTGGCCTCAAAGGCCTGGGCCCACAAAAATCCGGGGTCCTCAAACTGATCTAGGTTCATCTGGCGCTCAAGTACTATACCCCTCTTAATCCAACTCTGGGAGAATGCCTCGAAGGCATCCTTCAACACAAAACGAGTGACATCATAGGTTGGGGCTGGCTCAGCCTCAGCTGTGCCAGCCGGAAGGGCACCTAGGGCCCCTCTGCCTGCCATAAATATCTAAACACCCTATAAAGTCTCCTAGGTAAAGAATAAAATACGTGAGGAAAGGTATAGGAATACCTAGGGAAGCGTGAAACAAAGGGTGGATGAGTCAAGGGCGCGTGCTCGGGCTCCGGCAGGGCTCCGCTGTAGTCCAAAAGCTCTTAAAACTCTTAAAGACTCCCTGTATAGCGTCTGTAGTGAGTCTGAACTCACTACGGACGCTGCCTATTTAAATGGGAGGCAATGCGTTCGACGCGCGTCTGGATACCGTTCGAACGCACCGTCTGAACGGATAATAACCGTCTGAACGGTCAAAAAGACGTCCGAACGGTCAAAAATTCGTCCGAACGGTTCGATCGACGCGCGTCTGGATACTGTTCGAACGGGAAATGATTACACAACGGGCCATTCGAATTCACCGTCCGAACGGTAAAGTAAGCGTTCAGACACACCGTCCGAATGGACAAACGCGTTCGGACGCACCGTCAGAACGGTAAATCCCAAAAAAATTCGATTATACACAGGAAAACCCAAAAAACTTAAGAGACTAAACAAAAACTAACTTATACAACAAAAACTGCAAAAGAATAAAGGAAAACAAAACAAACTATACAATTTTACACCAAAAAACCGAGCGAGAAACAGGCTCGCCCCACCCCCCACTTAAGAGGTTGCATTGCCCTCAAAGCAACAATAACAAGAAAAAGACCGGGACAACAACCACGGGAGGGTGGGAGCACATAGGGGACAATCATCAAGTCAAGATTGGTGGATCAATGAGATCCACACAATCTACCTCGCTTCGGAAGGGCTCGAAGTAAGGCTTTAACCTTTGCCCACTGACCTTGAAAGGTGTGCCATTATTAAGATTTTGCACCTCGATAGCACCATTGGGAAAGATTTCCCTAATTTGGTAGGGGCTGGACCATTTACTCCTCAACTTTTCTGGAAAGAGATGCAACTGGGAATTGTAGAGAAGGACTTTTTGAATAGCATGAAAAGATTTGCGATGAATGTGTTGGTCATGACGGACTTTCATTTTAGCCTTTGAAATTTTTGCATTTTCATACGTATCATTTCTTATTTCATCTAGCTCATTCAATTAGAGCTTTAGGTGGTCGCCGGTTTCACCTAACCCCTCATTATATTGCCGAATAGCCCAATATGCCTTATGTTCAACCTCAACCGAGCGGTGATATGCTTTTCCATACACAAGAGGGTATGGGAAAGCACCTAGAATAGTTTTGTAGGCCATTCGTTAGGCCCACAATGCATCAATTAAGCGCAAAGACCAATCCTTTCGAGACGGATTAATCGTCTTTTCCAAGATTGTCTTGATTTCACGGTTGGGTAATTCGATTTGACCTTGTGTTTGGGGATGGTATGGCAAACTGACATTGTGAATAATGCCATACTTTCTCATGAGTATCCCTAATGGCTTATTATAGAAATGGCAGCCACCATCACTGATGATGGCCTGAGGCATACCGAACCGGGAAAAAATATATTCTTTAAAGAATTTGACCACAACTTGGTGGTCATTAGTTCGTGCCGGTATTGCCTATACCCATTTGGAAACATAATCTATAGCCACTAAGATATAAAGATACCCAAAAGAACTAGGAAATGGACCCATAAAGTCTATACCCCAACAATAAAAAACCTCCAAAACAAGGATAGAGTTAAGGGGCATCATGTGTTTCCTAGAAAGGCTCTCTAGCCTTTGACATCTATCACACGCCACACAAAATGAATGCACATCTTTAAACATGGTCGGCCAATAGAGTCCACTTTGCAAAATTTTGGCCACAGTTTTTTTTGAAAAGAAATGGCCCCCACAAGCATGAGAATGGCAAAATTTCATTACACTTTCAAATTCCTCATCCGGCACACATCGCCGTACAACTTGATCCGAGCAATATTTGAACAAATAAGGCTCGTCCCAAAAAAATTGTCTCACTAGCCTAAAGAATCGCCTCTTGTCCAATGCAGACCAATAAGAAGGAATGGCTTTTGTGGCCAAATAGTTGGCCACATCGGCGTACCAAGGAGTTAAGGCTTAATTCAAGGCGTTACAAGACATGAGTTGCTTATCAGGGGAGGTCTCACAAATAGGAGAGTCATCTTTGGTAGGGTGCTCAAAAAGGAGGCGGGACAAATGATCCGCGACAACGTTTTTCACCCCCTTTTTATTCCTAATTTCAAGATCAAACTCTTGAAGAAGGAGAATCCACCTAATTAATTGAGACTTTGCGTCTTGTTTGGACAAGAGGTATTTAAGTACAGCGTGGTCGGTGAAAAAAATCACATGAGACCCCACTAAATAAGAGCGAAACTTGTCCAAAGCAAACACAATAGCCAACAGTTCTTTCTCAGTGGTGGTATAATTTATTTAGGCCTCATTCAAAGTTTTGCTCGCATAATGGAGCACATGAGGTTTCCTCTCATTTCGTTGGCCCAACACGGCCCCCACAGCAAAGTTGCTAGCATCACACAATAATTCAAAAGGTAGGCTCCAATCCGAAGGCCGAATTATAGGAGTCGTAGTCAAATAATTTTTCAACTTATCAAAAGCTAGCTGACAAGATGGAGTCCACTTAAATGGAACATCTTTTGCCAAGAGGGTGCATAAGGGCCTAGAAATGGAACTAAATGATTGAATGAAGCGCCGGTAAAAACCGGCATGCCCAAGAAAATATCTAACATCTTTAACGTTCCTAGGGGAGGGTAGCTTTTGAATAAGCTCGACCTTGGCGGGATCTATCTCAATGCCCCTCCCAGAGATGATGTGGCCTAGGACTATACCATGTGTCACCATAAAGTGACACTTCTCCCAATTCAACACAAGATTGCTCTCCTCACAACGTTTTAATACCAACTCTAAGTTTTGAAGACATTGAGCAAAGTTGTCTCCATAAACGGAAAAATCATCCATAAAGACCTCTAAAATTCGCTCCACCATATCACTAAAAATACTTATCATGCATCTCTGAAAAGTGGCGGGAGCATTGTATAACCCAAAGGGCATTCGCTTGTAAGCAAATGTGCTAGAGGGACATGTAAATGTGGTTTTATCTTGGTCTTCCATGGCGATTTCCAATTGATTATATCCGGAATAACCATCAAGGAAACAATAGTAAACCCGTCCCACTACCCACTCCAAGACTTGGTCGAGAAAGGGAGGGGAAAAATGATCCTTGGTAGTGGCGGCATTCAAGCGACGGTAGTCTATACACATACGCCACTCGGTTTGGATTCGGGTGGGTATCAATTCATTATTCTCATTTTCAACTATCGTCATCCTGGAATTTTTGGGGACAAATTGGGTAGGACTCACCCATTTAGAGTCGGCAATTGGGTATATAATACCCGCATCAAGAAGTTTTTGCACCTCACCCCTCACAACTTCCTTCATAGTTAGGTTCAATCGGTATTGCATTTGGCGCACCGGCTTAGTCCCTTCCTCAAAATATATGTGATGAGTGCATACAAGAGGGCCAATGCCTTGTAAATCGGCGATTATCCAACCTATGGCTTTCTGGTGCTTTTTGAGCACCTCCAACAAGTTCCTTTCTTGAGCCTCCATAAGTGATGAAGATATCACTACGGGATAAGATTCACCTTTACCCAAAAATACATATTTAAGGGTATAAGGCAAAGGCTTCCTATCGGGTGTAGGAGCCTCTAGTTCGGATGGTTGGGGCTTGGTAGGGTTAGGGATCAAAGGTTCAAAAGTGGGGGTCCATTGACCCACCGCCATGATAGGACACTCCTCTAGACCGCTACCCTCATTAAAAACATCCCCCTCGTGCTCATCTCCCAGGCAATCTAGACCCTCACTAAATGTTAACATTCTCTCCAAAGGGTCTTCTACCACTTGCCTCGCGAAGTGCTCTTGCATTATCGAGTCAATAAGATTCACCTCCTAGATGTCCTCTAAATCCCCCGGTTGTTTTCCCACGTTAAACATGTTAAGTTCAACGGACATGTTCCCAAAGGACAATTTCAAAAGACCCCCCCGCACATGGATGATGGCGTCACATGTGGCTAAGAAGGGTCGCCCCAAAATGATAGAAAATGTGGTTCCGGGCATGGGGATCTACAACCGGGTGAGTATCTAAGACCACAAAATCGGTCGGGTAATAAAACTTATCAACTTTCATTAAGACATCCTCAACTATTCCCCTAGGGGCTTTGATTGATCAGTCCGCCAACTGGAGTGTAATCCTTGTAGGTTTCAATTCACCTAGCCCCAATTGCTCATACACCGAGTACGGCAGTAGATTCACACTCGAACCCAAGTCTAGAAGGCACCCCTCTATCCTATGCTCTCCTATGACACAAGTCACGGTAGGACAACTGGGATCTTTGTACTTTGGTGGGGTTTTGACTTGGACAATGGAATGGACATCCTTAGCAAGAAAGGCGTTCTCCCTCACATTTAATCTCCTCTTAATAATACATAAATCCTTAAGGAATTTAGCATAAGAGGGAACTTGTTTAATAGCTTCAAGGAGTGGTAGATTTATTTTGACTTGCTTGAAAGTCTCATAAATCTCCGAACTTAATTGATTCTTGGGTTTAACTAACCGGTGAGAAAATGGAGCGTGAGCCAAGATCTCACGTTCCTCTCTCAAAACTTCCTCACCATTGGGCATAGACCCACTCGGCTCTTTCTTCTCACAATTCCCTTCCTCTTTCTTTTCTCTCTCATTTTTCTCTTTCTCACTCCCCTCCTTCTTCTCATTTGGCACTCTCTCAACCCCTTTTTCTTTTCTAGACTCTTCTTCATTAACGCCCGACCCCTCATCTACCTTAGACACTTTTACCCCACCCTTAGGGTCCATAGGAAGGATGGTCTTGTCAATGGCTTTACCACTTCTCAAAGTGGTAATGGCCGAAACATTCTCGTGGCTAGTTGAAGGTTGGGCCAAGGTTTCGGTGGAAATGACTTGCCTAGAAGGATTGGGTTGAGGTTGTGCAGGCAACTTACCCTTCTCAGTAAGTGTCAAAGCTTGAGTAAGAAGAGTCAATTGACTATTGATGTCATCTAAAGTTTTGTCAACCCGTGAGTTTACCCCCCCTTGGGTTTGGATGAATTGTTAGAAAGTATCCTCCAACGGCTTTCGATGTGGGGGGTGGTATGAGTTGGGTTGAGCTTGAGGTGGAGGTTGGAATGGTTTAGGTTGGGTAGGAAATGATGTGACCGGTGGAGGTTGGTAATGTTGTGGGTATGATGGTGGAGGAGGTGCTTGATAAGATTAAGGGTTGTTATACCCTCCTTGATAAGCTCGGGGATTTGAAGTCCCCTCATTGCGCCATCCAAAGTTAGGATGATCCCTCCATCCCGGGTTGTAAGTATTGGAGTAGGGGTTTCCCCCACCTCAATTGTATTGCTCAATAACATTGGTTTGGCCATGCAAGGCTTCCTTAATCCCCGGGATAACTGGGCATGACGTGGTGTCATGCTCTTTGGTCTTACAAATCGCACAACACATTCCTTTAGGCTCTTCACTCCCCACAACACTTACATTCTTAAACTCTAGAGCCTCTAATTTTCTCGCCATGGTGGCAAGCCTAACATTCATATCATCAACTTCTTTCAATTGATATTTCACCCCTTGCGTGTTTGGTCTATCTTCGGGATTTTGGGTCCCGGTGGTTGCTCAATCGCGAGCCAAATTAGCTAGGTGATCAAAGTATGAATAAGTTTCATGAGGTTGCTTATCCATAAATGTTCCTGCACACATAGTCTCAACAAATTGCTTGAGTTGGGGCGTTAACGAAGAGTAAAAGATGTTGATAATGTGTCATTTGGCAAAGCCATGGTGTAGACAAGAAACTAAAAGCTTTTTAAACCGCTCCCAACACTAAAAAAATGATTCTCCCAACGTTGGAGCAAATTATGAGATTTGGCGTCTAAGCACCTCTGTTCTATTTTCTGAAATTTTTTTTTTGAAAAACTCTCCTTGAAGAGTTTGCCAAGAGTGGATGGAAAGTGATCTCAAAGAATTAAACCACATCTTAGCAGTGTCCTTTAAATAAAATGGAAAGATTTTAAGAAAAAAGATTTCCCGTGGACACGAGTTATCCATCACTAAGGAGCATGCATTCTCAAATTCCTTAATGAAGGCATAAGGCCTTTCCGAATCAACTTCGTGGAATTGAGGAAGCAATTGCATCATGCCCGGCCTTATGTTCAAAGCGACATAGTGGGGCGGAATAACAAGGCAAGAACTCAGTGCTTGCCACGGTGGATTCAAGAAATCCCTTATTTGGAATTGGGGAGCCCCCATGCCCCCATGGTTGCTCTCATTTTTCATATTCTCACCCCCTAAACCATGGGTCGGATGTAAAGGAGGGTGTTGTGGCAATCCACCCATCGGTGGGTTTGATAAAATATTTGGATTAGGTGGAGTAACATTAGGTAGCCTACCTTCGGGATTTTGGTCATCCATAGGAGGTGCACCTAGGTCGACTACTAATGAAATTCCGAGAGAAGGTGTGTTAGCCGGTGATGGTGGGTCAACTCGTAAAAGGCGTCTATTGTCAATTCGTGCCCAATGAGACATGCAAATGCAATGCACAAATAGAATGCCTCAATCCTAGTCAACACATCATACACGTGCTAAATTACCCATTCCATGTGCTAAATTACCACCGATTAGCAAATAAAGCGCATACTAACCTAACTCCTCTAATGCTCTTAACAATATGCAATGCTACTAGTTAATTAAACAAAATAAACTATTGAGAAGAAAGAAATAAAAATCCTAACATGGTATCCACATTGAGTTTAAAGAAATTACCTAGGCCCGAAGCCGTAGATGCTTCCCTCGTAGGTGGGTGATCAATTCCCACTTTGTTTTTACGATTTGCAATTTTTTTTTTCGTTTTCGCACTCTGCTCGTTCCTTCAAGTCCCCGGCAACGGCGCCAAAACTTGACTCGTCCTTTCCACGCTCATCGCGATGGAGGTGCTTGTAGTTTAAGTAGGAGTACTCCCACTATCGTGTTCTCCCATGAGACCTGTGCCAATCTAGCAATAGAAACGAGTAGAGTTGAGAAACTTATTCAAATTGCAATCGTAAACCAAGAGTGGAATCGATACCTATGGTAACTAAAATTTGACCGAAAATCTTGTGGTGTTTAAAGAGTTGTTTTGTTAATAACTAAGCAAACAATTGAATTGAAATTAAACCTAACAACTTGATTCTAACTAAAGCAATTTGACAATTATGAAAATTCTACTACAACAACCACAATTATGACTAAATTAACTCTTAATTTAACTGAAATTCCAAATGAACACAAGTAGGGATTTAACTTGATTAAAAAGGGGGTTTGGGTTCAAATGTTCTAATCTACCAATTCTAGTACGGAATTTCAAAGGGGGAGTTTGGATTAACTCAAATCAAGAATCGTCCAAAGGCCCTTGATTCGGAAAGTTTAGCTTTGAAATTTTATGGATCTCTAATTATTTTGAAATTAAGTTTTATCACCGTTTATGGATTCTTTAGAAATAAATCACATATTATTAACTATGATTATAGATCTAAGATTTCTACAACAATTAATTCCAATATAATTAGAGAAAAATATGCAAAATAGATATTTAACAAGATTCAAGGACTCCCCTTTCATTTTCCATGCCTTCCTTGGTAGATCTTCAGATTTATTCCCAAACAATGAGTTGAGCTTGAAGATTCCATGGTTAAGAGCTTTTCAAAGTGTAGAGACAACATCTTGACTTTAAATTAAAAGTGAATATATATTGAACTATAGAAAATGTGAGAAATTACACTAAATCAACACTAGAAAACTATCTAAACACTTTCCAAAGTCCTAAATACAACAAAGTAAAGTAAATCTAAGCAAAATACATGATTTTCCCCTCTTCTCCCTCTCTACCCGCAGTTCAAACCCTAAAAACTAACATAACCCCCTTTTTCCTTCAACTGCTGGATTGTAGGGTAAATATGCGCTCATCGTCCGAAGTGCGTCCTAAGTACGTCTGAATAGCGTCAGGACACACTGTCCGGACGGTGGCATAACCGTTCGGACGGTTATTTCACCGTTCAGACGGTCTTCAGACGAGGAATCTTGGCTCTGTATTTCTTTGAACGAAAAAAGACGACTTTGTGATAGCTTAGAACGGAAAATATCGACTCTGGAACGGCTTTGGACGGGAAATATCGACTCTGGAACTCCGATCTCCGTCGTAGCGTCCGAACGGTAATTCACCCGTCCGAACGGAGCATCCGAACGATACAGGCGTCCGAACGGGCATTTATCCGTTCGAACGCACCACCCGAACAGTCCGTCCGGACGGACTTCTTCTCTTTAAGCCCTTTTTTTTACCATTTTATCACCAAAAACCTACAATACACATGAAAGACCACTTTAAATCAATTTATTGCTAAAAATCTATTCTAATACCTATATAGAGGCTAACAAACACTTAATTAGAGGATAAAGATTACACTTTTATAGTGGAATCATTAAGATTCATTCAGAATTATTTACGAAGTCTTGTCACCATTTGTAACTTGTTAGTTAAGATATTCAACCTGATCCCACCATTAATCGGTGGGTTCCAGCCAATGTGTCTAGTGTCTATTGGCAATTGACCAATGATGCTAGACATTTTGTTATCCGCACAGTTATTAGAATCGAGCTAGATCGATCGGTTCAAACGGCTGACTTGGGAATTGGATTCTGAATTGATTCGGTTCAATTAAAATACCGAAAATGTATTAGAATCGGACTGAACTAAAAGAATCGGTCGGTATTTTAGAAAACCGGTGAACCGGTTAGTATTTAAAGAACAATACGGTTTTTTTTTAAAAAAAAAAAAAGCCAAAATGGTATAAATTAAACATGATTTAAAATCATATGTTTTTTTATAAACATGCTTTTTGATGAAAAATATAATCAAAAAGTAAAAATTTCAAACCTAAACCAAAAAAATAAAAAAATAAAAAAGAAGAAAGAGGAGAATACAAAAAAGTAGGACAAGGCAAATGATGCACAATCTTATTTTCTTACTTTGCATTATTTTCTCATTTTAAACTTATGTTTCTATATACTTTTCAAATTATAATTGGATATATCGATATAATTATCACAAAAATAATAAATAAAATTTATAAAATATAAACTAAACCAAAAATAAAAAAATAAAGATCAGAAAAATGATGGTATAGAATAAAAAAAGAAAAAAAAAAGAATAGTTAAAAAGTAAAGAACATTATTTTCTTAATAATACATATTATTGTCAAGTTTTACGCAATTTTTTTAAAAAATAAAACTACCAGGGAACACTAGATTAAAAAATATTAAATTAGAGAGAAAAATAAGTCCACTTAAATATTTTTATACTTATTTGTTTGTATATTTTTTCTTATAAAATATTTATTTATATACTTATTTTGAGTTTTTGTATGAAATAGAATATTATTTAACTCATTAATAATTTTTTACTTAAATATATTTTTATTATTTATTTATTATATACCTGATTGAATCAATAAATTGTTAAACTAATAACTTAATCGAGTTAATCACCGATTAGATTGTGATAACGATGGTAATGGTTAGTAGCTTACTGCCACTATAAATTAAAGATTAATAGTCAACACCTGTGGCCTCTTACCCAAATCCAAGACTTACACAGTCACATTACAATGCTACAACAAAACGACAAAGTTTGAGGTGCTTGGGCCGGACTAGCACTATTTTTATTTTTATTTTTTTTGTTAAGTGGTCGGGAGTGTCCGAATTGGGTGTATCTAAGAGTGGCCATAGACTCCATGGTAAGGATTAAAATTTTGTTTCCGTGTCATGTTTTGATTAGTACGGAAATAGAAATATTTTAAAAGTATTTGGAAATGTTTTAGAAATGGTAAATATTAATATGATAATTTTTTTTATCTTTCTCTAAATAAAAATTATACAATAATTAAGAAATTTATAAATTTGTATTCACACAATTTTTTATTTTGGCATATAGCATTGTATTTTAATACTTTTTTTTTTTATCTTCTGATAGAAACAACAGAGTTTTGTTATTCTCCTAATATTTTGGTCTCTTAAAAAACAGAAAGGTTTTGATTGGAAACAAATAGAAATTTTTTTCCTTGCTCAATGGTCCGCGCAAGCATGTTAAAATTTTTTTTGATCCAATTATATTAATAGATATGCTTGAAAATTTTGTTTAAAGTCTGGTCCAGCTTGAAATATATTTAAAATAGTAAATTTATGTATTTCAATATATAAAATTAAATTTTATGTTATTTAACATTATTTTTAAAAAAATTTATTTATTAAACAAATTGTGTTAAATGGGTGGGTTTGGAAATATGAGTTTTTAATTGGGCAGGCTTCGAATTTCATTTTATAGGCTCAATGAGAATTATTTTTAGTATAAGCTCAAACTGGCATACTAATATCCACTCCTCGACTAGTTCTCTTACAATATTTAGAATAACAAATTTATGACTTCAATATATTTAATTAAATTTTACGTTACTTAAATTTTTTTTTTAAAATTTATTTGTTAAATAAATTGTATTAAATAAACGAACTTGAGAATTTAAGTTTTTAATTAGACAAACTTAAAATTTATTTTAAGCTTGATGAAAATTATTTACAGTGTAGGCTTGAACTAGTCGAGGAGTGAAAAACCGACTAATGTTCACTCCTCGACTAGTTCTCTCACTGTTTAAAAACATAACTCAGATTAATGACTAGTCAAAGATGACACACGTCAAATTTAAGGAATTTACAAGGCCTAACTCTAAAATATTATCAAATTTAAACTCAAGACATTTAAGCTACAACTCATCGTGCAGTACCGCGCCCGGCTTGTTCCTACTTTGGACCTTAGTGCAGTGCGGCCAATGTCGTTTCTATGCCTTCCCTTCACTACCGTTGTGAGCTGCTACTTCGAAATTTTAGAGCCGTTGTTGAAAGTTGAAACTTGGACTTGTACCACTGCTCCTGCCGCGCCACCTGGGTCCACCAACCCCCAACCACCATCACCACCCCATTCGCAGCCCTTTCATTTTAATACACACATATTACACATCCTATATATCTATTCTTATTTATAAATTTTTACTGAACTGTCAGTTAGGGTCGGTTTTGTTGGACTTTTTCTTGAGCTTTTTTTGGCTTTATTTTTTTTGTTTATAAAAAAAAATCCAAGATTTTAAAAAAAATTTCCTTTTTTTTTTTTTTTTTTTTCTGTTAATTTTATCCTGTTAAAAACTTGGTTGGACTTTTTTTGAGCAGTTTTGGCTTTACTTTTTTTTTTTTTTTACTTATAATCAAAATTTTTAAAGTTTTTTTGCTTTTTTTCTTTGTTTTTCTGATCTTATCCTGTTAAAAGTAAAAGTTTAAAAAAATCTAATTTTTTTCCTATGGATTAAAAAATAAAATTAAAAAAACTATAAAAAAAAAAAAACTGTACCTTAGAGTATATTATTTATTGCAAGGATGTATGGGATGTTTATTCAAACCGCGGGACCCAAACGGTAACTGGTTTAGATTCCGAATCAAAACAGCAATTACAACAAGAAAACAAATTATGTCAGTCACTAGAAGTGCTATGAAAATGTAGGAAGGCAGCTATGCACTTGGAGGCATATAAAGGTCGTCGTATTTCCTATTTCTTTGTCACTGCCTTAGTAGTCTCCTCAGCTAGTACATCACTTTCCTGAGAAAATCGGAGAGAAAATAAATAATTTCGGGCGAGTTCAAACCACCAGTTCATTATTTGCAGAAAACAATAAACTGAGAGAGAGAGAGAGAGGGAGAGAGCGAGAGAGAAACCAAGAGAAAGGAGGAAAACAAACAAACTTTCTTCCTCCAATGGATCAAAGTACCTTTGCACAAAAGCTAAAAGGATAATCCAAAAAGATAAAAAATCAAAACCCAAATCACCCAAACTAAAATGCTAACCAGACAAAGCTCTTCGAAGTTCAAATTTTTATGTGACGAAATATACAGGCATAGCAGAGGTTGAGATCCTGTGTTGCGGCTCCATGTTAAGCTCTCTGAGGCTGATGTACGGAATCTCCACCTCACCCTTACTCGCCGGCGTCAGCTTTCCGGCGAGCTGCCGGGTTGTGAACCCACTTCGGCTCTCAGTGATGTACACCGGCCCGGATATTGCACCCCTGAAGGCACGTGTACGGTGGACCCCAATCCCATTGTCGCGATGATCAGAGTCGCTGCGGGTCCAACTGCGCCTGAAGAAGAGCAGGGGATTCCTCCACCAGCGCCTCTTGCTCTTCTTGATCCTCTTGGAGTCGTCTTTGGAGATGGGTTTTTGGAGCTTGAAATGTAGAGCGTCTATGGATCTTGAGATCTCACGCTTGTGCTTCCTTGCATCCTCTAACACCTTCGTTTTCATCCCATGCAAATTAACACCAAAATGGGTCAGAGAGCTAATTCAAATCTATATACGTTTGAACTTATTTACATTTATATATATATATACACATTTATATATGTATGAATAGAGGAGGTAGACCTGAAAATAATCAATTTGAGGATCAAAGCCATAGTCACTAAAGTGGTGAGGCTCTAGCATTGGAAATATTGGGGACTTGTTGGACATGCTCTCTCTCTCTCTCTCTCTCTCTCTCCTCCTTTTCTCTTCTGCAAAAGTTAACCGTGAACCCTTTGCCCTTTGCTAGAAGTAACAGAACAAGCAAACAGTATTCAACCAAGTTGAGAGAGAGAGAGAGAGAGAGATAGAGAGCTGTAAATGCTTAGAGACTTTGATGGCTCAAGGTGCGAATGGCCGTTGGTATTTACAAACCCTGGTAAATACCCTCACATTTTTTTTCCAGATTCCAATGTTTCACACGTTTAAATGCATTGATGATCTCACATGTAAGGACGGTGGGATAAAGTTAGGAGAAAATGTAGAGAGGGTTGCATTCAATTTAAAAAGCTTTGTTTTTTTTTCTTTCTTTTTTCTTTCTCTTTTTACCGAATGCATAAGATTTTCATGAATTACTTTATTAAGCACATGCAAAATTACTGTTTATATAATTAAAAATATGTAATTTTATGCATAAAATAAATGATGATACACTATAAGATATGAAGAATGATCAAATTTAAGACTTGATGCTTACTTGAGAGCTTGCGGATTATAGAGCCGGAGCCACATAGTAGGTGTCACACATTTAAGTTTTTAAATTAGTTTTTGTTTAACCTTTTTAACTAATTTTTTAAAAAAAATTATAAATTTTTTTACCTTCTAATCAATTTTTTAGTTTTAGATTTAAAAAAAAATTACCAAAAAAGGAAAAGCTAATCAAGAGCGGATAAAAAAGTTGGTAGAAAACAAAGCTTTGCATCCTCGGTGGGTGAGGAATGTGAGCAATGAATGACCAGCAAGAGGATCACGTGATAGGGAATGGTGATTCTTATTAAAATGAGTACGGAAGCATCGAAGGGAGACAAAAGATAAAGTAGAAGATCTCAAACGAAATGTGCCTTGCCAATTCCTATGCACCTCATACAACAATTTTCAATTCGTGGCCATTCTATCATATATATATATATATATATATATTATCAATTTCAACAATTTTTGGTCAGATTAATACACACTATTTCATATTACAAACACATAAAATTCATAGGGCCTAAACGAAATATTAAAATTTAAGGGGTCTGAACCCTGAGTTTGAATGTAGGTCCGTACGAGCCAGTGGGCTCATGGTCAACAAGAACCGGCTCGCTAAAACGTATTTGAAAAGTCAGTAGGTTAGATGATCAAATTCTTTTGGCTCTAATTCTCTTACTTCGTTTTTTTTTTAATTCTATTCTCTGAATTTGTTAATTCATTTTTGGTGAATACCTCTGAGTCCTTATCATGGTGGAGATAGAATTTGGATTCTCTCCATTCCATGAATTTAAATAGTAATTTTCATTCTATTGATTGAGGTGTTGACATGTTAGCTAATAGAAAAATAAATGGTTCAGATGAGTTGACTTAAAATTTATTTAAAAATAAATGATTTTATAGTTATATATAAAGAAATAAAATTTAATACAAAACGATGTAGTTTTAGTAAAACGTGTGATAAAATTATATCTAAGTCATTGATTATAAAATAGAGGATTCATGGAATGAACAGAATTTAAATCCGTGGAGATGTATAGTTACGATACTGTATAGTCTGTACACGCGCATTGACCAAAGGTCAAGGAATTCTAAACCCGTACATTACACGCCAAAGGATCTAATTTTTGGAGGAGAGATGGAAACTTATACCAAATCATCCCTTCTATTGGTTAGTTCGTGCTCTAAGAGAGTCGGGGCCTGTTTTGTACAGTTTTTTTGTTTAATTTTTTTTAAGTTTATTAATAAAAAATCAAAATTTAATTTTTTGATTTTTGCTTTTTTACTTATATTTAACTAAACCAAAGCCAAAAAAGTAAAAAGTAAAAAAAATTGACTTTTTTACTTGTAAACTTAAAAAAAATTAGCAAAACAAATGTACCAAACATGCCTTAAGTACCTTCTTAGCTGAAGAAAACAAACCATTTTCTACTAATAAACTCTATCGGCAGGCAAAGTTGTTGGATTCTAGTTACAACCTTAGGCTAAAAAGCCTGACATTGGTTAATGGGGTTCCCTATTTTGTGGAATTCATGGATGACAGAAAGGTTTGGCCATGATCAAAGAGCCTTAAATCTTACTGGGCTAGCCTCTTCAAAATCTTCAGCTTCCATAATGCTCTATTTAAAATTCAAATTTATCACCAAAAAAAAGTAAAAAAAAAATCAAGAAAAAAAATAATGAAAGAGATTTTTTTTCTTTTTCCCTCTGTCTTTTCTTTCTATCACCACATCCATCTCCAAACTATTTGCCAACAGCTCCCCCAGCCCAGAGAGAGAGAGTAGCCGTAGTAGGTACTGCTGACTCAATGGAGTTTTAGGTATACATTATTAGACCCAACTAACTCACCTAGCCCACTTCATGTGTTGGATTAGGGAGGAGGGCAGAATTAGAGGCCATTTCCGTCATTTCGGCAACCCCGCGTGAAGCTTGGCGTCTATTAGACTGCAAGAAGGTAACATATGGTAAACCTAAGCACAGCTACTCCGAAACCATCAAGAACCTTCGTGTTCTCTCTCTCTCTCTCTCACTCCTACGCGGTAACCCAGAACCAATCCGCCATAAATATAAACCCTCTCTCCTCTGTGTCACTCACTCCACAAAACACTCCCCCACTTCTCTCTCTTGAACACTCACAAACACCAACACAAACTTTCTCTCTATAGAAACAGCAAATGTCCACGAGTGAAATGGATGGTAATACGGTTATCGACCACAAGCCTCCGCCTTATCCAATGAAGGGCTATGCGTTAAGTGGGAAGATTATGTTGAGTGCAATTGTGATTTTGTTCACAGTGGTGGTGTTTATGGTCTGCCTCCATATCTACGCCCGCTGGTACCTCCTGCACGCTCGGCGGCGTCACCTCCGCCGCCGGAACCGCCGCCGCACCCATTTAGTTTTCTACATGGAACCCAACAACCCGAACGCCGCCACCGTCACTGCCGCCTCTCGCGGCCTCGACGCCTCCGTCATCAGCTCCCTCCCGGTCTTTGTCTACTCGTCGAAGACCCACCCGGAAGAGCTAGAATGCGCCGTGTGCTTATCCGAAATTGAAGAGAACGAGAAAGCTCGCCTCTTGCCCAAATGTAACCATTGCTTCCACACAGATTGCATCGACATGTGGTTTCACTCTCACTCGACTTGCCCACTTTGCCGATCACCGGTTGAGCCGGTGCCGGTTAACCGGTCCGACGTAGTTGTTTCTGTGGGCGAAGCCGAACCCAGTTCGAGTTCTGAGTTTTGCGCCACGTGTCAGCACGATGAACATCTATCCGCGGCTTCGTCGTCGTCGTTGGGTGATCGAAGGAAGGGATTTGAAATGGCGAGGGTGACGGTAGAGTTGCCCAGGAGGGCCGAGTCGATGGACGAGTTAGAAACGAGTTCGCCGGGGAGTCTGGGGTTCAAATCCCCGGCTAGTCGTTTGTTGTCGTTGAAGAGAATACTGAGCATGAACAGAAAAGCAGCAGTGGTTTTGCCGTCGTCTGGGATCGGAACGAGTCGTGGGTATGCGACGGCTGGGTTGGATATCGAGTGTGGGAGGGACGAGTCGACTCAGCAGCACACTCGGGTTCAGACACCGAGGTGAAAGAGAAACAATTTTCAAAGTCATTTGATAGTCAGACGTCAGAAACATTCGGCGACTTGGCAGACTATCTTGCTGGGCTCAAGGAGCGTGTCACTTACCAAAGTGGTGTGATTTACACGTGGCACTTACCAATGCGATCAGCTAGAACAATTCTATACGTGGCATGTGATTGTGAGGGAAGGTTCGGAGCACGCAGCATTCGTGGACCTTGAATTTGACTTGTATATATTACCGTGTCATTAGTTTTTATTATTTTGTATTTTTTGTTGCTTTTACCTTAAAATTAGATGTTTTTGTTGAATGAATGTGGAGTGTTACAATCTTATAGTTCCTGCAATTTAGCTTATATAACCCTATGCTTTTCCACGAAGTTAGAAGTTAGTTACTAGAGATTTGGTAAAATAATATTTTTGAAATTATGATCTAAAATAGTGGATATTTTTGTGTGAAATAAAAAAAATTACAAAAGATCACATGTATATTGAATTTTGTTGTATTAGCATTACTCATAATAATTGACCTTAGACATTAAATTTTATTGTATTAGCATTACTCATAATAATTGACCTAAGACTGTAATGCTAATACAATAAAATTTAATATATAACAGTAAAAGATAGATATCATTATTTACATATTACATAACAAATACGGATCTAAATCAACAGCCTTGTTTTGTGTCTATTTATCTCTCCTTTTATTTGTATTGATTCACATCACTGCATGTGGTAATTACAAAAATGTTTGAAAAGAAAAGATTTTTATGAAACAGTGAAAATGGATGACTTTTAAACGAAGTATTGACCTTTTTTTATTATTATTATTGTGTATTTTTTTCGTCTATATATAGAGCTGGAAAAAGAGAAAAATTGTGAAAAAAAAAAAAGAACATGAAGAGAGAGAGAAAAAGAATAAGAGGGAGAATAGAGAAGAGAGAAAATTAAAGAGTGTAGTTAAAATATTCAAGTTCAAATTGTATATTATGGTAATCAAGAAGATCTATCCTTAATAATTCTAAAAGAACTATCTAATTACTAGCTGACAGTTTTAGAAGAACTAATTTTATTATATATTATGTTTAGTTATTTTGCCTGTTTTATATTCCTTTAGTTTTATAACACGTTATCAACACGAATCTCTAAGTGCTCGTAAATAATGTAACTGTGTTCTTCCTTACCTCATGAAAGTACTTCATTATATATATGAAGGTACTTCATTTTATGTGTAATTAATACTTCATTTAATTTATCTTTGTTTTTTGTTCTTTCATGTTCAAGCTTTAATTCATCACATAATTTATATTTTTGTTAAAGGTTAAATAGTTGATGAATAGTCGCTTATTTTGAAACTTTAGTGATTCATTTCTCTTTGATTTTAAATTTTTGGCCTATGATATTTATAGATTTAGAATTCTTATTTCAATAGGTTTTCATAGACATGTGTCTTAACTATATTTTGATATCTAGATTAAAAGTTATAATTCGGACATAAACAGTGATATTATATATATATATATATATACCAATGAATTGCATAGTAATAAATACTATGCATCAAATTATTTTTATTATTTATAATTGATAATTACTATTTATAAATTATGATTTTACTATTGATAAATTGTAATTATATATAATTATACAGTTTTATTATTGTGATTTAGATGCTAAACTTTGTTATTTTGTGAATGTAACATTCTGAAAATGTCAAATCTAGCAAAGTTAAAATTTACTGCTCTTGACATTTCGAGAAAAAACTATTTATCTTAGGTAACTGATGCTGAGATCCTTTTGTGTGGAAAGGGTCTTAGAAATACTATAAAAGAAGAGAATGAAGAATCCCATCAGGATCGTGTAAAAGTAATGATTTTTCTTCGCTATCATATTCACGAAGAATTGAAAATTGAATACCTTATGGTAAAAGACCCACTGACACTATGACAAATTTAAAAGACAGATATAAGCACCAGAAGACCATGTTTCTTTCCAAAGCTCGCTATGATTGGATGCACTTGAGGTTGTAAGATTTTAAAACTGTTAGTTAGTACAATTCTGCATTATTTAAAATTAGCTCACAATTGAAATTATGTGGATAAAATATTACTGATTAAGATATATTAGAAAAAATATACTCCACATTTCATACCTCGAATGTGCTCTTGCAACAGCAATATCGATAGCGGAATTTTAAGAAATATTCAGAATTGATATTATATCTTTTTTTGGCTTAACAAAATAATGAGCTGCTGATAAAAAATCACTAGTCTCTTCCGACCGGCTCTACACCATTTCCTGAAATGAATGCGGTCTCATTTTAAGGACGTAGTCGTGGACATGGTCGCGGTCATGACTGTGGAAGAAATAATTTTCGTTATCGTGAGGGTTATCGTGGAGATAACAGTTATAATTCATCAAGTTTTCAAATTAAAAATACCACACCATATCACCAGCTGTGGAACCAATCTAAAACAAAAGAAAAAAAAGAAAAAGTTTACAGAATAAACCTCCTAAAAATTATGAAAATGTTTGTTATAGGTGTGATATGAAAAGACAATGGTCACATACCTATCATATGCCCAAACCATTAGTGGATCTTTATCAACTATCAACAAAAGATAAAAGAAAAAAGAGAGAAATAAATTTTACGGACTTTGATGACTCAGTAAATGTCATTCACCTTGATATTTTAGATTTCTTTTCAGATCCTAATTGAAACATAGACCATTAAATTGGTGATGGAAATATCCACACCAACTAATTTTATTTTCATATTCCTTATAGTTTATTGTCTCTCTCGTGTCATGTTTTCTAGTATATTTCCTGTTAGTGAAGTAATGTTTTGCAAGTATGTTTCATTTTGTAAGTAATTTTTATATTTTGTGTATAGAACCATGTAACGTATCAATACATTAATTACTTTCAAGATGAATGATGGAGATATATGTCTAATACACAGTACAACAACTCATATAATTCTTTAAGAGAAAAAATATTTTATAAACTTAACATTAGCTAAAAATAATGTTAAGACAATATCTGGCACTACAAAATTAATTGAAGATTTCGGAAGAGCCAATATATTATTACCAAAAGGAACCAAACTCTTTCTTGATTATGTTATATATTCAACCAGAGTTACAAGAAATTTGTTCAGTTTTAAAAATATACGTAGTAATGGGTATCATATAGAAATAACAAATGAAGATAATAAAAAATATATTTACATTACTTCTATTATTTCATGCCAGAAGCATATATTAGAAAAACTTGCTACCTTCTATTATGGATTATATTATACAACTAAAAGAATTATAGGATCACCTAAAGTGATGCACTAGAAGTTTTTTAACTCAAAGAATTTTGTACTTTGGCATAATCGTCTTGATCACCCAAGATTAACAATGATGCGTCGAATAATGGAAAACTCTCATGGGCATCCACTAAAGAACCAGAAGATTCTTTTTTCAAGTAATTATATATGTCCCACTTGTTCACAAGAAAAATTAATTATAAGACCATACTCTTCAAAAGTAGTAGTTAAATCCTCAACCTTTTTACAAAGAATTCAGGAGAATATATGTGAACTAATACACCTACCATGTGTACCATTTCGTTATTTTATGGTTTTAATAGATGCATTCACTTGATGGTCACATATTTGTTTACTTTTTACTAGTAATGTTGCATTTGCTAGGCTTCTTGCTCAAATTATCAAATTACGAGCATAGTTTTCAGATTAGCCGATTAAGTCAATATGATTGGATAATGCTGGTGAGTTTACATCTCAAGCTTTTGATAATTATTACATGTCTATAGAGATTGATGTTGAACATCCTATTGCACATACACACACACACAAAAAAAAAATGGTTTAGCTGAATTTTTTATCAGACGCTTTTAGTTAATAGCTTGACATTTACTTATGAGAATAAAATTACCTGTCTCTGTTTGGCAACATGTCATATTGTCTACTGCATCATTGATCCATATTACTTACTATGAACATTCATTATTACAGTTTATTTTTTTTCAACAACCAAATATTTTACATCTAAAGGTTTTTTATTGTGCTATATATGTACCAATTGCACCACCACAATGTACAAAGATGGGTCCCCAACGTCGACTTGGGATTTATATTGGTTTTGATTCTTCATCTATTATTAGATATCTTGAACCTTTAACAGGGAGATATATTCACTACACGTTTTGCAGATTATCATTTTGATGATACACTCTTTTCACTATTAGGGGGAGATAAAACGCAACTAGAAAAGCAGCATGAGAACACTTGTAATGCTTTCACAATATCTCCTATTGATCTTCGAATAAATCAATATGAATTAGAAGTTCACAGGATCATTTATTTGCAAACGATTACAAATCAATTATCTGATGTATTTACCAACACAAAGAAGATAACAAAATTATATATACTAGCTACAAATACCCCATCACATATTGATGTCCCTGTACGACAATCTGCTAATATACGAGCAAATGAATCTAAAGCATGCATGAAGCGTGGGAGATCAGTCGGTGGAAAAGGCACAGTTTCTAGAAAGCGGAAGGTACAAATACATAAGTAAGTCAGTATATCTAAAGAAACCATAATATCTAAACCTCCAGAGGAAGGAATTCCTGTAACAGAATTCCTAGAAGAAAAATCTCTTGAAGAGATATCCCTGCAGAGGAAATGATATCTGAAAATAATGAGATCTCAACAAGCTATGTGAATAAAGGAGAAAGATGGAATAGAAATAAAATTGTTATTGACAACATATTTTCATTTCAAATGGCTCTCAAAATTATAAGAAGTAATGAAAAGATTGAACCATAAGCAGTTGACGAATGTCAACGTAGAAATGATTGACCAAAATAGAAAGAAGTTATTAAGACATAATTAAACTCATTAGCACAACGCAAAGTATTTGGACCTATAGTTCAAACATCAGAAGATGTAAAATTGATTGAATATAAGTGGGTATTCATGCGGAAACGAAATGAGAAAAATGAAATTGCGAGATATAAAGCACAACTAGTAGTACATGGTTTCTCACAGAGACCTAGTATTAATTATGACGATACATACTCTCCTGTAATGGATACAATTATATTCAGATTATTGATTAGTTTGTCATTCTCAGAAGGACTGGATATGCTTCTGATAGACGTAGTGACAACCTACTTATATGGTGAATTAAATAATGATATATGTATGAAAATTCCTGAAGGATTTAAAATGCTTGAAGCAAATATTTCAAAACTTCAAAATTTATATTTTATCAAGCTTCAAAGATCTTTACATGGGTTAAACAATTTGGACACATGTCGATGATCTGAATCTTGTTAGAACTCCTGAAGAGATTACTACAACTGCTAGTTATTTAAAGAAAGAGTTTTAAATTAAAGATATTGAAAAAATAAAAATTTTTCTTGGATTACAAGTTAAGCGCTTATCAAATGGAATTCTCACCCAGCAATCTACGTATAATAAAAAAATTATGAATTGATTTTATATTAATAAAGTTCATCCATTGAGTTCTCCTATGATTGTCCAATTACTAGATATACAAAATGATCCTTTTCGTCCTTGAGAAAATAGCAGAGAAATTTTTGGTCATGAAGTACCATATCTCAGTTGTATTGGGACTCTTATGTATCTTGCAAATTGCACAAGACCCGACATTGCATTTTCTGTCAATTTACTGGCAAGATATAGTTCGGCATCAACTCAAAGGCATTGGAATGAGGTGGAGTACATATTTTGTTACCTCCAAGAACAACAGTTATGGGTTCATTCTATTCAAATGGATAAGAATCAGAGTTAGTTGGCTATACAAATGCTGGTTACCTTTCTGATCCACATAAAGTATAGTCACAAATCGGGTATGTAGTTACATATGATAACACTACTATATTTTGACGATCTGTAAAGCAAACACTAACTGCAATTTCTTCAAATCATTTTGAGATCATTGTAATTTAGGAAGCAAGTCGAGAGTTATATGGTTGAGATTTATGATCCAACATGTTCAACAAGGTTGCGAATTATTCTCGATCAAAGACACCTCAATGATATTGTATGAAAATAATGCAGCATGTATTGCATAAATTAAGATAAACTACATCAAATGTGACAGAATTAATAATATATTGGCAAAGTTTTTTTTTCATACACATGAACTCTAGAAAAACGGTAATATTGATGTCCAACATATACTTTCAAATGACAACTTGACAGACTTACTTACTAAAGCACTCTTAACTGCAACATTTAAAATATTAGTACGCAACATTGACATGTACCGTCTCAAAGATCTTTCATTTTGAATAAGTGAAGCTATTAACTTTATACCAGATGTATAAATGAAGGGGAGTCGCATATTGTACTCTTTTTTCTTCACTAACAGTTTTTTTTTGTAAGATTTTTTTTTTTGACAAAATTTTAATGAGGCAATTTTAACGCACCTATTCCTTACTATGCTGTACAAGAATATTGCATTCTTTTTTTTTGCTAAAATTTTTTTTCACTGAATTTTTCTAGCATCATTTTATTGAGGCATTTTTTTTGTGTAAAAGTCATTTAAGAGGAGTGTTATGAAACAGTGAAAACACTATTCATAAGTGATTTTTTAACGTAAGCACTAATGTTTTTTTTCTCATTACTGTGCGCATTCTTCGTCTATATATAGAGCTGAAGAAAGAGAGAGTGTCAAAAAAAAAAGAACCATAAGAAAGAGAGAAAAAAAAAAGAGATAGAAAGAAAAAGAGAGAGAATAGAGAATAAAGAAGACAGAAGAAAACAAAGAGTGTAGATAAAATATTTAAGTTTAAATTGTTTTTTATACTTTATTTTATAATAAAAATAAAATTCTGAGTGATCAAGAAGATCTATCCTTAATAATTTTAAAAAAACTATCTAACTATTAGTTGAGAATTCTAAAAGAATTAATTTTATTATATATTATGTTTAATTATTTTACCTACTTTATATTCTTCTAGTTTTATAACCAAGATTTCTTAGTCAATTTGTTTTATATTTATTACAAGGGAAGGAAGATGAGTAGAAGAAGGCAAACTATGAGCGGATCTGTGGTCATGCAATATAACAGGCAATGTCCTTTTAAGCGAATGTGAAGTGTTAAATGAAATGTCAGTCAAATTGCAATAATAGATCATGATGTTATGTTAGAACGCTCACAGCTGTGATAACAAGAATGCGTTAATTATTGATCTTTTATTGCTTGGCGGCCAGGAAAAGCTTACAACAATGCCTTGTGGGTGGACTTAGAAACCGCCATTGGAGTTGATGTGGGTTTGTGCTTTCATGTCAAAAAAAGCAAACCCAACTACCCACAATAAAACTGATTAAAGAATGGGGGATACTGGTTTTGGTAGCTTCAAGACAAAGCCCTTTTGCTGAGTAGAAATTTTGCCAACTAAAAAGCCAAATTCTGTTGAAGAGTGACATCAATATACACACCTCCTGTTCTTCCTCGTCTTTTACCCCCGTCCCTCTCTCTCTCTCTCTCTCTTAATGTGTTTTTGGAGAAAGATTTTTTATCATATGGGTTGCAGGAAATTACTGAATAAAATATATATATATATATATATTATAGTTAAATTGATAGATGCAGAGCAGGTGAAAAATTAACATCACATTTACTTTCATTTTGTAGTTGAGATGATGGATGTTGACTGGATGAAGAATTAACCTCACGTTTTGATTTTAACAGAGTCCAAACTTCACACCACTTGCCACCGACATGAGACGACAAAAACTCTTGTAGCACATCCTATAGAAAATCATTTTTCTTTCACAAAAACCTAAATAAAAATTCTATATCTGCATATTTCACCTCGTAAATCTATACTATATATTATAACATAATGTTATTAGAGTGTTGTTAAGTTATTGAACTTGAAAGTTTTAATTTATTTTTTTCAAATTTTTGAATTTAAAAAATTACTAAAATATACATGTTATGAACCCATTGGTTATTTAATTTATATCGTAATATTTTTTAAATTGTTATTTTTTAATATGCAAACTTTTAAAGTCATTCAAAATAATATTTAATATCTATATATAAATATGTTATTATGGATTTTTTAAAAATCCATTCGGTAATTGAATTATACTCTTTTAAAATTCCTAAAAAATAGTATCTTTCTATATCATTTTAGCTTACTTCAAATTTAATTTTTGGTTGAATTAACGTACATGTATATCTAAACTTTTCTATTGATTATATTTACACAAATCTTATAATTTGTTTAATAAGGGGACTTAGTAAATTTTTTTAATGAGTTAATCTAATTTTTGATATGTTAGTTTCAAAACTATTATTAAAAAAAAAAAAATCTTTCAAAACTATTATAATGATAAAAGGTAATAAGATATATGCACAACTCAAGTGACTTACTAATCTTAGATATTTAGACATTACTTTTGGTGTAATTGATCTTATTATATATATTGAAAACAAGTTAACATATTTTTGTTTATTTAATTTTATAGATTATATAGTTTAAGTATGGAATTAGAGAATTTACCCATTTTTATCTTCATCAACTATGGAGACCTTATTTAATCTCCCTTCATTATTAATTTTTATTTTTTATAGATAAATATGTTATTATTGATTCTTCAAAGTCCATATGGTAATTCAATCTATACTCTTTTTAAAATTCCTAAAATATAGTGTTTTTCTAAAACATTCTAGCTTCCTTCAAATTTAATTTTTGGTTGAATTTATGTACAAGTATATCTAAACTTTTTGATAGATTATATTTACCCAAACCTTATAATTTGTTTGATAAAGAGAATTAATAAACTTTTTTTAATGAGTTAATCCAATTTTTGATATGCTAGTTTCAAAACTATTATTTTTGTCAAAGAAAAAATCTTTCAAAATATTATAATGATAAAAACTAATAAGATATATATACAAGTCAAGTAACTTACTAATCTTAGATATTAAGATATTACTTTTGGTGTAATTAATCTTATTATATATGGTCAAAACAAGCTAACATTTTTTTTTTTTATTTGATTTTACAAATTATGTGGTTTAAGTACTTATGGAATCAAAAAATTTACTCATTTTTATCTTAATCAAATATGGAGACTTATTTAATCTCCTTTCATTATTAATTTGTTTTTTTTAATAATAAAGTACATTAATATTTGTATTTATTTAAATTATCATTTCGAGATAGTGATAAGGCACATATGTAAGATCACAAATTTAAGATGGATGATAATTTTACACTTCATATTGAGCAAAGTAATTTAAATAACGACATTAACCATAAAATATATAATTGTTGCCTATCTTCAAACTTTTTTTTCTATGATTTTTGTTTTTTTTTCTTTTTCAATATGAATACAGCCCAATAAACTTGATTTTCAAACTTATAACAAACATATTTTTTTGTAAAGGACATAGATATTTTTAAAATATAACTTATTATAGTAATTATATACAAATTGCTTTTTATATATATTTTTTTTTTTTTCAGTTATATGGAATAAAGAAATATGTTCAACATTATTAATTCATTTAGGACGATATTTTAAACTCACATGATCCTGTAAAAAAAAAATTGTCAATATTTTTCTAAAATCATATTTGATTGTAATTTCGTGCATAGCACGAGTTTATTGCTAGTATACATATATATAAACCACAATTGTTGTTAACTATAAAATGAGTAATGCTATGTAAATATAATTTTTATACAAAATTCTCATACAATGTGTCTTTTTGTGGTCCTTTCATTTTGACACAAAACAGCCACTCATTAATTTCAAGCACTATCACATTACTCTCATAAATTTTTTTATGCAAAAATTTTGCAAGAATAAAAAATTTTCTTGCAAAATGGGAGGGGACAATGCGCATATGACCGTGTCTAGTTTGTCTTAGCGTTCAGACTAAGCACATTAGCAACTTGTGATTTCTTCAATTTTCAATCATTGTGAATGTTAATTTGTCAATAGTTGAAAGGTTGAGGGAAAAATTCTCCATTACCTTAGGACACGATGCTGAGAAATTTTGATGGTAAGTCAATAAGAGCTTGGATTCTCTCTTCTTTCGTACGTGAACATAGTTTCTTAATTATTGACTGAGAATTAGATTCAATTTCAAAGCAAAACATGTTGGGTCGTCGGAGAGGTCTTTTCATTTTGGAAATCTAGCAAGAAAAGGCTATACCACACGGCATTACATTGACCGAAGGGCTTTGCATTTGGAATCTAAAAACTGACGGGTCAGCTTGATTGACGGCATATGGGTTGATGTATCGTAAAAGGGGGAAAATATTCGGTACAATAAAATCAGTCATTTGATGTGATACAACTAATAAATTAAAGTCACGTCATTATTATGTAAATTTTAATTATTAAAATTAAACAATTTAAAATTTAAAATTTTTCTCTTAAAATATAAAGATTAGAATTTTAAATATTTATATAACTATGCATTATTGGTTAATTGTATATCAGCATAATAACGTAATATTACTGTTATATCTAATATTTTTTTCATAAGAGGTTATCCTATTTGTCCGAAGCTCGGAGTGTAATTATCCAAATAGGTAGCGGAACTGGCAACAGTGGAGGAGATGAAAGTGAGGAACGTGACTAAAAAATATAGAAAAAATAAGAAGCTAAGAAACGATTACAAATTGATAGGGAACTTAGTAAGAATCTAAATAAGAAATTTTGCAAAACTTAAAAGAAATCTTTACAAAACTTATTGGAAATTTTTGAAAGACTAAGTGAAAAAATATATAAATAATTCAATAGATACTTAGGTGAAACTTAAAGAAGAAAAAAAAAAGTCTAAAAAACAATACTTCAAGTTTCTGAATAGTTCACACATAATTTCCTACCAATTTTTCCTTATATTGTGTTTAAAACTTAAATTTATCAAGGAAAAATAGAACAAAACGAGAGATTCAAAATCTTTCTTTCTTTTCATTTTATGTTCTTTTATCTTCTACTAACTGCTTTTTTTAACAACTAAACATACTATGTAATTTCATATCTTTTTCGCTTTCCTTTTTTTTTACGAAATCTTTTTTCATTAAATATCCCAAAAGTATCTTAAACATTTTTCAAAAATTTTCAAAATATTCCTCAAACATTTCTGAAATATTTTTCTAAATTTTCAATGAGTTTTTCGATAACTATGATTCAAAATACGAATATCAAAAATATTTCAATTTTTTTAAAACTTTTTAAAAAAAATTTCATAAAATTTTCATCTTCATCGTGCAAGCAATTTTTAGAAAAATGGATTTCACTGTCGAAGCTCTCTATGTACGAGCTCAGCCCCGATTGAAAGGGCAAAGCTTTCTCCAAGGAAGTCAGAGAGCAGAGGTTTCTTAACAATGAAGTTACATAAACGACCTGACATCACATATACGCGTATGACTCCGAACTGGTTTAAACAAATAAAAAAGATAAAACCCAATAAAGAGGAAGTCTAGTCTTTCTATTTTATTTTATTTTTAATACAAAATCAATTTCATAATAGACAAAAACTAATTAGTCAAATAAATACTACTAATAAAGCTACATATATTATTGATTGAAGACTTTGGAGAAAAATTTAATTTAATTCCCTAAGAACGTGTACACCATCTCCTCCTTAAATTATTTCTTAAAAAATTTAGTTATGTCTATTCAAGGAAATTTCATAAAAAACTTTTCTTAACTAATGGAAGTCTTCGAAACGCGGGGGAGCTCAAACACGTTGTCCATAATCTTCTTATCTTTAGGTGTCTTGAAGTTGAAGCATATGTAGGTTATTAAAGTGACTAATGAATGTCTTCGAAGGTGTGTTAGTTGTTCAAACTACTATGCATACGTCCATGTTGACAGTGTTATATAAGGCAAATTACATCCACTTTCTTTAAGATTTTAGACTAATACAACTCACAATTCACCCTTTGAGATTTTAGAAATTAAATCCCTCTTCTTGGAGATTTGAGGTGAGTTTCATTTTTCTTTAGATGTTAAATTTTTTAACAGAATATATGTGATATTAACAAAAAAAACAGATTTATTACCTAAATTGTCCCTAATGTGCATGAAATAACATATATAGATTTGTTTTTTTGCTTATGAAATTAATTAGTGTTTTGATTTTGAGCCTTCTTCAAATAAAAAAAAAGAAAGATGCATTACCAATACAAGATTCTAAGATCAAATTAAATGTCACATCCGTATAAAACATCATTTTAATCAATAAATAAATTATAAGTCTCATATTTTTTTTAAAACTTTATATGCTATAATTAAAGCCCTATATAGATTCTATAAAATTTTTATAAAAAAAAAAGTTCTAGTCAATATAAGAAAACATATTCTGCAAAAATTAATATAAAAAATAACAACGTTAGTTAACTTATTTTAAAAAGACAACGATTTAACTTAAGAAAATCAATTATACCAAAGTTTCTAGATCCTGTATATTATAAAATTAAAAAAATCAACATACATATGAGAGAATTTGAAAGCAAAAAAACAAAAATTTAAAAAATCAACTCACACTAATTAATTTTAGAAGTAAAAAAAAACCTATTTGTGTATATTTATGTTCATTTTAGAAGTAATAAACTTATTTTTTTTGCTGGCATACATATATTTTGTTAAAAATTGTAACATTTAGAGAAAATATAACTCACCTCAAATCTTAAAGAAAAATAATGTAATTTCTAGAATATTAGGAGGTGGGTTGCATTAATCTAAAATTTTAAAAGAGATAAATATAATTTGTCTTATTATATATGTATTATTTACATTTTATTTTCACTTTTTTAATAATTTTTTAAATCTAAATAGTAAAAATATGCTGTCAACCATACCTGCTGGTTAAACGCCAACTAATGCATATCACTTCGGCATGAACTCACAATAAATGTTCGGATCACGCTAACATAGCATGCATCCGCTGATCTGACCAGCAAGTGTGGCTGATGCAAGCATTGGTCATACACAGGTATAGAGATGGTATTTGACCCAAAAAAAAAAAAAAAAAAAATTTTTACAAATAGTTAAGTACTCAAATAGCAGGCTTCCCGATTTGCATGAAATGACACGGAGATGTATAATAGTTTTCTTTTACTTGTACGACATAAACTTTTAGAGAAAATTCATGGAAGTGGCATTGACCCTATGTTGTGAAAGTGTGAATGTAAGTTAGGTCTGCTAATCACCAAAATCAACATATGACCCACCAAAAAAAATTAGTCTAACACGGCAGGCAAATGTCTATTATTGTCAAAAATCAAACATCTACCCCACCATCACTTTCACTTATTAGCTCTTTGCCACCCATTGCCACTTACGAGTTCAACAACTACTAAGGGGAAACTATTTAGCCTATTTCCGTGCACAATACTCTTGGAAATGAAGAGAGGAAGACTGGCAAGTTATTCTCCATTTATTGTGAATGGGCCCATACGTCGGCCCATGGGAATACATAAATCGTGCATCTCTACCCTGATTCCCTCAGCCCATCCAGCTATAGGCCCAACCCTCTCAAGAACATCAGCCAGTTGCTTCACGTAGCCGAAGCTGCCTATGTACATTGAACAAAAAATTTCAATACCAAGCTTAGGCTTGATGTTGATTCAGGCTTTTGTATAGTTAATGGTTAGGGCTATCAACATACTCAATCTTCAGCACTTCAGTATACTCAAATGAAATGAGTGGTACAAAGACGAATCTAAATCAAAAGCACAGTGCATTCAAATACAGATGAACTATGCTGATCTTATATGTATCTGAGAAGTTTACATGTTCAGCTTATGAACAGTGGCAAACCCAAAAAAATTTTTCAGTGAGGCAAAAAATATTCTTAAATAATTATTTATAAGTAAGATTCAAGAAATGCAAAGACAACAATAGTATTCAAAAGTCTATATATCGATAACAAAATTTTTTAACGCCAAACAACGTTCAAATTAATATCACAGGCTACAATAATCTCCTTCATTGTATCATATTCTGAAACCTTTGCAAAATAGCTTCATTGTTAATGGTGTATGTCACCAAGCAATCATTCATCCACTTACAAACCGACTTAAGATAGTTTGAGGCTTGAAGCAAAAATTTTAAATGAGACTTTTTACATTTTTAATACTTGTGTAAATTTTTTACTTAAAATTTGATTTTTTTAGAAGAAAAATTATTAATTAATTAATTTTTCTCTCTTTTCAAATATTCACTGAGTCGCAATGGATTTAACTATCTAATAAAAATTAATTTTTGATTGAGTATTCATGAAATGATTCAACTAGCATAATACAAAATTGGTGATTCAACCAACATAATAAATAAAAAAAAATTCTTATGCTTTTTTTTTTTTTTTCATTTGAAGTAGGCCTTTTGTTTATTTAGATTGAGACTTTTTTGTTAAAAAAATGTCAAAATTATGCATAATATTTAACTATAATAAGTGATTTTTAAAACTTAGAGGCCTTCAAAAATTGAGAGTCTAAAGCCACTTTGATGGCTTTACACTTGAGCCTACTTAGTGATAATATTCATTGTGAACAAAGCTCTCTTAACCGATGCAATTACAAAGCTTTCTCAACTTCACTAATGGGTAGACTATCCTTCTACATCTCAACTAATTTTTTAGAAGAGGAAATGTTTTTAAGGGTTAAGCCATTTTTTGTGTATTTTAGATGGATATGAGTTTGGGTTGGATTAAAAAACTTTTTGAAATGGGTATTGTGTTTGGTCAGACAAAGTTTATTTTTTGGGTTAAAAAAAATTTTCAAAATCAAGTGGAGTGACAGAAGCTGCTCGGCCAAGCGTCGGTCTGCCATTGGTTCTGCCATTGGTTTTGTATAATGATAGAGATAGCATATATTAATGGGTAGATCCTTTTGCGTCTCAACTAATTTTTGGGCGGAGTAAATGTATTTTTTAGGTTTAAGTTATTTTTGGTGTATATTAGATGGGTATGAGTTTGAATTGGGTTTAAAAAAAATTGAAATAAATGGTTTGGTCGGGTAAAGTTCATTTTTAGGTGGGTCAGGTTAAATTTTTTTTTTTTGTTTTAAAATCCAGTGAAGGCAGTCAACGCCAGCCAAGCGTAGGTCCGCCACTGCTCATGAAGATGATGATGAAGCTAGGGATCCGACGACAGTGCTTGTTCTGTGACTGCAAAATTTCTTTGTTGATGAGGCACCAAAAGATGCGCAAGTCTGCATTCACCAAAACTTGATGTTAGGAGCCTCTTGAGTTACAAGTAATAACTTAAGGAGCAAAGAAAGTATTACATCAGATATCCACCTCACAGTTTATTATAGCTAGTGATCTACAACTGCAATGGTGGGTAATTTCCTCATTTGCTTCTAACTGATCAACGGAAGAGTGTTGAATTCCCAAAAGCCACATGAGACAATCGCTTTACTTGTCAATGGATTTCGCATCACCCAGCAGAATGCAAGTCACCTGGTTCAGTCATTCGAGACCTTCGTCTCCCCTAACAATTGGGAGTGCACCTAATGCTGCCAACCTTTCCCTGAATTCATCATTCAAGTCCATTGAACATGTCAGCTAAAGTTCAACTTTTTCTCAAGTTTTGCAAACTCAGATATCATTCTCGCATCTTTCACAAGCTCCTATACCCCTTTCTTTGTAAAAAACCAACTTTCACAATGTAGCTAAAACCGAACCTCTTCTGCGAAATGAACTCCAAGGCATGCAAAACCAGTGAGTAAAGATATTCAACCTTCCGACTGTAGACTTGAATCGATCCCTGCAGCAGCAGAGCAGCTACACAAACCCAAAAATGAAAATCAAACTCAAACAACTACGGTTAAACACAAAAGCATTACACAATCCCAAAGATACGAACCCCCTGTGAAATTCACAGAGAAATGCCCGTGGTCGTCGCCGGTGATCTCGCCGGAGCAAATCTTCAGTGGGTACTCTTCTAGGTTTTTCGGGAGATCGACGGCCCAATTGGACTCCGGGTCACGAAGGAGTTGCACTGTGCAGAATCGGTCACTGTTGTCGCCACCGCTGGGTTCTTCTCTATCGTCATTCATCTTCTATTGAGCGAATCGGACCGTCCATTCCGGTGCTACTCGTACTTCATTTGAAAACCCTATCTCTTGAATTTGAACCAAGAAATAAGAACACCCCAGAAACCCTAGAATGGAGGGGAGAGAGAGAGAGAGAGAGAGAGAGAGAGTTCAAAAGTTCGGATGACCGTTATCCCGCTCAGGATTCAGGAATGGTGATGCAGTTTTCAGAGAAAGGTAGCTTTTGTGGGCTTCAGCTGTGATTCATTTGGACAGTCCAAATTAAGATAATAATACCGTTGCGATCATGCTGTTGCATGTTGGACAAATTGGGCCCTTTTCTTACTAAACAGGACCCTCCTTTCCCTTGGAGAAATCCGAACAACTAATGAATGGTTCCATTGCTTAGCCCTTTAATTAAACTTTTAAATATTGAATTTCTAATATAAATAAAAATGTAGGTAGGGTAATGTTATACAAACATAAAATTTATACAGAATTTATTATCAGAATAATGTAAATGAATGAGTGCTATTTATTTTCAAACCAAACACCGATCATGGCGACTTTTAATTATAAAAATGTCATTATCACATTATTTTGGTGAAATTTTTTATACAACTTTTCTATAAGAGAATAATATTCCCCATGTATATATAAGCCTTTCTATACATGCTAGAGAATTTATATGCATGCAAACAATGTATGTATCAACCGTATATAGTATGATTCGATGCCTAGAAAATGTTATCCGTAGCTTCATTTGTGTCCAGATTTTTTCCAACTCAAATATTGTTAGAATTTTCATATCGAATGATCTGCATTTTCATGGTCTTTTCATCTAAGACTAGAATACTTACATGTGGGCTCATAGTTTTAGAGAAAATAATACTAAACAAACATAATTTTTATATTGAATGATATAATTATTTGTGGTGTTTTCATTTCAAATCAAAATAATCATAATTTTGGCTCATAATTTAAAAATATCACTACCACGTCTATGGTAGAGTTTAGAAATAAAATTTTTATTTCAAAAATACCACTGCCAATTACAAATTTTTAAACATATAAAATTTCCATTTCAAAAAGGAAAAATGCTCTACTTCTACAAAATTTATACAAAAAAAATTTACCATAATTAATGACATGACAATTATATTTTTGTAATAAAAAACTATTATGATTGATTTTTTTAGAAAAATGGTATTTATACAGAAACAATAATGTGGTAGTAGCGATGACAGTTTTGTAATTAAAAGTCATTATAATAAGTGTTATGTTTTGAAGTGAAAGTATGCTATTAAAACACATCATTCTGTATAAAAAATTTGTACAAATTTTCTGTTTCTATAGTATCACATTTTCTTTTGGGTTAATTACAAGCACACACCCTAAATTATGATTCAGTATTACTATGACACTATAAACTCTAAAACATAACAAATTAACTTTATTAACTACCAATTTGTATCAATCAATCCCTCATGCTAGCAATCCGTTAGAAAAATAAATAAGAAATTATTATTTAACTAGTACATGTTAACAAAAGTTTAGTTTTATACCTAAATTGATTTTATCTTGTTATAATAATTGCCTAATGATTAAAATATCACTTGAAATGACATATAAATATAAGGGTAAAATAAGGAATATTTTAATTATTAGATAATTATTACAAAAATAGAATATAATTTAGGTATAAAATAAATTTTTGTGAATATGTATAAGTTACATGATAATTTTTTATCCACTCTCTTAATTGATTGCTAACAGAAGAAGTTAATTGATAAAAATTAGTAGTTCAAGAAGTCAATTTGTTACGTTTAGAGTTTAAGAGCATAATAATATTGAGTTATAATTCAAAGAATGTATTTGTAATTAATTTTCTTTAAGTAAAAAATTCTCAGTTAATCATATTATTTTTTGTACATGAATTTTACATGCATTTTACTTTTTCAATAATACCACTCCGACGTTGGGTTTTTTTGTACCCTTTGATAAAATAAGAATAAAAAAAATTCCCACAAGTGGGGCTCCCCACATGGATTTATTGAAGCTAACAAATAATGGAGTACAAATATGTAAATGATCAGTTGGTGTTTTGATATACTATTTCAACCCCAAGAAAATATCAAAAAAAGAAAAGAAAAGAAAGACTCCTCCTCCTCTATTAGGCATTCATCATGCCGGGAACATAGGCCACCCCACTGGCCGGAATCCACTTATCGCCGTCGATGAACTTGCTGGGAGTGAAACTTGCGGCAACCTCTGCGGTAATCTTCTTCTGCAATCCAAGCCATTTAACTCTCTTAGTTTTCAATGCACCAGGGCCTCTGTTATTATACTCGGCGTACCAGAGAGTGTCAAGATTAACAGTTCCAATCCATGGGGCCCACCCAGTTGGGTCGATGAAACCATCTATCTGAGAATTCATCACCACGGTTCTAGAGTACATCTTCCATGGCCGTCCGAGGTACGACTTGAACTCTGATTGGACGGCTAGCAACTCCGGCGCGGCGGTGATGATGCAATTCTGGAGGACGATTCCGGTGGCTCCACGCTTGTCGGTCCTTCCTTGCGCCGTAACCATGCAGCTCTGGTTCTCAAGAGGCTTCCGGACGATCAGTTTGCAGTTCTGGAAGACGGCGGCAGAGTCGCCGAAGATGAAGTCGACTGTGCCGGAGATGGTGCAGTCACGGTAGAATTGCCTGTGAGCGTGAGCATAGAGGGTATCTTGATACCCATCGATCTGGCAGTTGTAGATGACTGATCTATCGGACGACACACGAAGCGCCACGGCTTGATGCTTCTCTCCTCCGGCACTGTTCTCAAATCCAATGTCCTTGGCCATGAAATGCTCTCCATCCACCGCTGCACAATCATTTTAAGAAGAAAATTATATTTAGTATTGGCATTTCAATAGGAAAAAACGTTGAATTTGTACACAAAATCTAAATTTAAAACGGGCTATTTGGAAGTGAATAATGCTACATAAATAAAAATTTTGTACAAATTTTTTTTATTGTACAGAGAATCATGTGAGTTTTTGTGGACCTTTCATTTTAAATCAAAACGTTTATTATTTTTTTTATAAATTAAATATTTTTATAGCCCACATCATTTTGGTGAAATTATTTATGAAAAATGTTATTCACACAAAATTTATATATAAAATGATATAACAGTGTCAATTTCATAATTAAAAGTCATTATAGTGGGTGTTTATTTTGAAGTAAAAAATTCTTATTAAAATACATTATTTTGCATAAAAATTTATATAAATTTTTTATTTGTATAACATTACCCGTTATTTATAGTAAAGGATTGGGCATACGCAATGTCTATGCAAATCATTTGACATCATTATTAAAAAAAATAACCTTAAAAATGTATTAAGATCATAAAAACATATATGAGAAAAGAATAAAATTACTAAAAATACAGAAATTTGATGTTAAGACCAATAAGAATACATTTAAAATAATAACAATTTGAATTCTTTTTTGGAAATCACCTAATCATAAACCTTTCACTCAAAAAAGGAAAAAACGAAAAAAAGAAAAATGTAAACCTTAACCTATTCTGCTCCTCCTATTACTTATTCAAGTTATAGCCTAGGAATGTCATAGCCCACGTCATTCTATTGAAGTTATTTATATAAAAGATCTACATGAAACAGAATTTTACTTTTGAAACCAGAAACCATCTGATGGGTGTTGTTTTAAAAATTAAAACCCTCAGGGTCTGTTTCATATAGATTTTTTTAAACTTTTTATATTTTTCTTTTTTAATTTATAAGTAAAAAATTAAAAAAAAAATCAACTTTTTTTTTTTTTTACTTTTGTAAGGTGAGACAAGCAGAAAATAAAATAAAAAACCTAAAAAGTTAAAAAAAATTTGAATTTTTACTTATAAGTCCAAAAAGTCAGTCCAAAAAACACTTAAAAAATTTAGAACAAAAGGGCCCTCAAATTAGTCATACTATTTTGTACCAAAAAAGAAAAAAACTTTTTACAATTTTTTTTCAATTGCATAGCATTTATGTTCTTTTTGTTTTAAAATGACAGGATATATACACGAAACATTTCTCTTGTAATGAAATTGAGGAAGAAGTGACTTACCCACTGTTGCAGTTCTATAAGTGTTGAATCCGCCGACGTAGCTCCGGTTTCCGGTGATCTTGGTTTTGGTGGGGCCATCTCCGATCAATAAAACATTGCTCATTGCCTTGGTGAAGATAACATACTCTGCATAAACGCCAGCCTTTACGTATATGACAAAAACGGCGGTGCCTTTCTTGGGGACGTCTTTCAGGGCTTCATTGATTGTCTTATACTTCCCAGACCCATCCTTGGCAACAACCACGTTGGGTTTCAAGGTCGCCGGAGTAGCTTGAAGGAGTTGGCGCCTTCCGCCGCTGACCCATGAAGGGAATCCATCGTCGGAAAGGAGCCGCCTGCTCGCGCCTGGGATGTGATAAGCCCCTAAGGCCTTGGACAGCTCGGTAACAATGGCAAGGCCATTGCTGGTGAGCTCGCCGGAAACCTTCAAGAATTTCTTCATTTGCTCTCCGGTGTTGCCGGTGGTGTTCTCGAAGCCGTCCAAGCAAGTCTGTTGGTAGGTGATGGCGCCGGAAAGCCAAGTCTTGAGGTTAGCGATATATTCCTTCAACTTAGTAACGTCGAAGGAGCCAACCTGCTCGAAAGACTTCTGGAGATCGTTAATGGAAAAATCCAAGAGTTCACGGCAGTTTTCCAGAGCATCGTGGACCCTTTTGTCCTTGGCCCCGTCTTGAAGAATGCTGGTGTTTTTTATGGCATCGCCAATGTTCTTCATGGTGACCTTGAAAGCTACCTTGATGAGTTCTTTCGGGTCAGTGGTGTTTCCGGCGGCCGCCGAGATGGTTTTCACACAAGTCTCCTTGTAATCAGTGGGTTGGCAAAGCTGTTGGACGGACTTTGATGTGGTTGATACATTATTGCCGGCCGGAGCACCGGCAGCTTGGCTGTTCTTCCGGGTGACGCCGATGGCCACTGCCACCACCATTGCCACCAACAACACGGAAGAAACACCAATCACGGCGACCTTCTTCTTCCCCATATTTGATCGGAAACAAAGTTTATATCTACACACCAAGGGAGGTTATCAAACGGAGCTCTAAAGCTTGAATGATTTGTGACAATAGAGGATATGAATATATATAAGGGTACAGACAAAGAAGAGAGATGAATTGACATCAAAGTACAGGTAATGCCATTGGCAAAACATGAGGTTCAGAAGAAAGTACCTTCTGTATTTGCCAAATTTGGGAGTCCGCTAAACTAAATTGAGTCACCAGTGCAAAGGTTATCTCCAAAGCCTTGACGAGGTTTTTGTTTGAAAATTCTATTTCTATAGGCAAATGCTATAGATAAACTAGTTTATCAATCTATTTCCTCATTCTACAAACACAAGTGAAAGGAATCTACCTGTATTTGTTAACGTAGTGTATTGTATCTTATGGGCGAGAAATTTGTTTTTGTATATAGCATTACTCATTTGTATAACATTTTTTTTGGGTTAAATGCATATTGCATTCTGAATTTTACATCAAATTTTATTTTAGGACCTTCAATTTTATTTAAAGTAATTAAGTACTTACACTTTTAATTTATAGTAATGTCAACCTTTGTTAAATTTTGTTTGAACAATTGACAGAAAATTCAAATGTAACAAGCACATGGCATTTTTTTAAGGGGGTAATGTGTAAAATTCAGTCTGTTTTCCACCCAAGGACACGTGTGTTGTATGTGACTCGAATTAGAAGTTTTTACATAAAATTTAATTACTTTATATATATTACAAATATAATTACACTCATGTTTTAGAATGATTTGAGATGTATTTGTGATAGATTATTAGGAAAAGCACATGATTGTAAATATTTGCCCCTTGAAAAATCTCACTTGTTTGTCACGTGTAAATTTTTGTCTATTTTTCAAACCAAAGTGATCAGAAAATTGACATTGCAATAAATTAGAAGTGTAAGAGTTTAATTATTACAAATATAAATGAGGATCTTAATTAAAATAAAATTTAGTATAAAATATAAGTGTGCAAAATATAATTAACCCTTTTTCTTTCAAAGATAATTATTATTATTCTGGTAATAAATTATAAGACTAGCTAGCTATGAACAATTGATTTGGATTCTCTCCATTCACCCGAGCAAATGAAGAGGTCTATTTCAGTTTACGGATGTGAGTCACGCCCAAAAGGGGAAAAATGAAGAGCCAAAATGCGGCCACATCACCAAGATTAAGAATAAATCCTAGAAGACTTCGTTTTTATTAAAAGAACAAAATAATAAAAACGGTTTGTCAATTTCTACATTAATACTATGTTTGGATGTCAGTTTTAATATTGTCAACATAACATGAGTTGTCCCCTCTCTCTGTACCCAACAAGGAGAACTTTTCTATGCTTCTCTACTCTTTCCCTTTGCCTAATTCAATTCTTTCTCTGGTAATGAAAAAATAAGCTCTTGTTTGGCTAACCCTATCTTTGTTTTTCTGGTTTTGCAGTCAGGAGTGTTCGGGCCATTTTGTAGAGACCTCAACTAATTCTTTTCTCTATCCGGTCAAAAGTCAATCATTCATGTTGGGATTAGAATATTCTCAAAAAATAAATTCTTTGAATTTCAAAAGTTAAACTTAGATTGGTCAATATGAAAAGCATACTCACTCTGCCAACGTTGGCTAACCCTACCAAATAACTAGAATCATTTACAAATGAAAACTCTTCTCACGGTTCTTCGCTGTGTATATTGTTTTGTACATAAAAAGAGAGAGGTCGCGAAATCATTTTAAGACTCTTTTACTTTTTAGTGTTGTACGGATTAAAGGTGAAAGAGAGTGACGAGACTCCGTCTAAACAATGTGCACATAACGACATAGTTTTGAGGTTGGGTTCTAATGAACGTGAGGGTGCCGCAAATTTTTTAACAACAATCAAACCCACTCTCAATCGACAATGAACGTTTGCCTTTCTATACATGCTAGAATAACAATGCTGGAGAATTTATAGAGATAGAAATTATATATATGTTGTAGAAATTTAGAAACTATCTATATATTAATTTTATCTCGCAATTATATGATATTGGCATGATAAAGGACGTGATGTCAACAAATTGCTATGCATAATTTCATTTCTTATTGTTTTTCTTATTTGAGTAATGTTATGCAAACACTCGAGTAGAATTTTATATGTAATAGTATAGTTGTTCATAGTCTTTCAACTTCAAATCAAAATACATATCATACTAGTATCAAACTCGTGATATGCACGGAATGAAAAGAATAAATACTAAATTTAAAATTTTTATAAAATTAAATTTTTTATGATAAATGTTTGGATCTTGCACTACTTATATAGTTCATATTAAACTATAATAATCTAGACCTGAAATAAAATTGTAAAAGTTTATTGTGAAAAAATCTCTAACTTGTAATAAGAAGCTAAAGTTTTGATGTTAACATTTTAAAGTGGTTTTTTTCTCTTCAAAAATTAAAGGTGTAAAGTCATGTATTTAGGTGAATTATTTATTAAATGAATTTATAGTGTAAACTCATATGTACATATATAGTTACTTAGAACTGAAATTTTTACTTAAATGAAATCTATATTTTTAAGTTAGAGAGACTTGATCTATCACTAAATACTTAATGTACTATTTGATTTTCAACCTTAATGAAGAAACTTATCCTTGAATTATGAATTTAAAATTTAAAATAAATTAATAATTCAATACATGAGTGTAGTTACATTCAATATTCTTTTGAGTTTAATGATCAGCATTTAAAACAGCTTGAAAAGAAAAAAAAAAAAAAAGAAGAAAACTTTGTCGTGTATTCTTTGTTAGATTAAGCTAACTTTTGTAGTCATTATACTTGCATGAGTTATGAATGCTAGGGTAAATTATATTTAAAAACACTGGTCAAGCCAAAATCAATCAATCTTTATTGTGAAATCAATCATGCTACAACAAAGTTGTTTCATTCTTCATTCGAGGTCACAAAGTAATATAAAATCATATTAGAGCTTTTGAGATAAAATAAAAAAAAGTTATAAAAGTTTTATTATTTCTTTAGTTAAAATTTTACATCTAATTTAGTTTTATGCAAATAGTTGAAAAAATATTATGATTTAAAGGTATTTAAAAAAATATTGTATTGATCATTGGATAAATTTTATATAAATTGAAACAATAAAAATGTAAAATGGAAATAATTTTATACTTTTTATTGAAAAAAAAAAAAAGGTTAAACGAACAAAATAAGTTTATCACAGCTCTATTCATTTTATTTTAACTCAAAAGATTAGTTTCTCTTAAACATTCTTTAGAGGCTGTGAAATAATGCTAATAATTTCATTACATGTGTGATTTTTATTTTATAAAGTTAATAAATAATTTATGAATAATAAAAGATTCTTTAAAAGGAGCATAGTAAAGACAATTTGAAAACATTGATACTTCTATTAATGAATAGAATTTATAAAATTTTGAAGAAATAAGAAAATTGGAAAGCACCAATAATATTATTACACGTATATCTTGTATATGGAAAAGTTCTAATAATTTTACAACACATGTTCTTTCTATTTTAAAATTTTAAATTCTAGTTCATAATTAATAAAAATTCTTTAGAAAGAGCATATTTGAAGAAAATTTGAAAATGTTACCATAATTATTAATAGATAGCATTTACAAAGTTTAGAATAAATAAATATATTAATTAAAGGAACCAATAATAGTATGACACATGTATTTTATGTTTTTAAAAATTTAAAATTATGAGAAAAATGAATTGAAACTTTTAAGGTCAAAAGCCTCTTAACCTATTACTATAATATATAGTATAGATCGGTTCATAATTTACAAATAAGTAATGCTAAAAACCAAAATTATTTGTACAAAATTTCAAAACAGAATATATGGTTGTTTATGATTCTTTCATTACAAATCAAAATATCTACTATTTTAACTCGCTATTTCAAAAAGGATATGAATATCCTCAAACTTAAGTTGTAGGAATTTCTACTATCTTGTGTATGTGGCACAACATACTATTTGGTCATGTATTTATATATTTATCTTTTATTTAAATATCTTTTACAAATATAATAATTTCATAAATGATCTCTAAACTCGAAAGAGAATATAAATTAATTAATAATATTATTTTAATACATGACAACTTGACGTGCTGTCATACTACAGTTGGAGAAAATTCTCGTCTTTTTAAAAATACCACATTATATTTGTAGAGTTTAGAACCAAATTTTCCTTTATCACTACCAAGTATAAAAATTATGTAAGAATAAAAAAATTTATTTAAAAAATAAAGGAGACGTCCCTTCCCGTACTACAAAATATGTATATGATCAGTTGGTGTTTTTTGAGATTCTATTTCACCACCAAGAAAATATAAAAAAACAAATAAATAAAAAAGGAAGAGATCCTCCTCCATCAGACATTTATCATGCCGGGAACATAGGGCACCCCAGTGGTCGGAATCCAAGAGTCGCCGTCGATGAACTTGCTCGGAGCGAAACCTGCAGCAACCTCTGGCGTAATCGTCTTCTGCATTCCGGGCCATGTAACTCTCTTAGTCATGAATGCGCCAGGGCCTCTGTTGTTAAATTCGGCGTACCAGAGAGTGTCAAGATTAACAGTGCCAATCCATGGGGCCCACCCAGTTGGGTCGATGAAACCATCTATCTGAGAATTCATCACCACGGTTCTCGAGAAGTTCTTCCATGGCCGTCCGAGGTACGACTTGATCAATCCTTGGACAGCTAGCAACTCCGGCGCGGCGGTGACGGTGCAATTCTGGAGGACGATTCCGGTGACTCCACGCTTGTCGGTCCTTCCTTGTGCGGTCACCATGCAGCTCTGGTTGTCAAGAGGCTTCCGGACAATCATTTTGCAGTTCTGGAAGACGGCGGCGGAGTCGCCGAAGATGAAGTCGACGGTGCCGGAGATGGTGCAGTCACGGTAGAATTGCCTGTGAGCGTGAGCGTAGAGGGTATCTTGATATCCGTCGATCTGGCAGTTGTAGAGGACTGACCTATCGGACGATACACGAAGAGCCACGGCTTGATGCTTCTCTCCTCCGGCACTGTTCTCAAATCCAATGTCCTTGGCCATGAAATGCTCTCCATCCACACCTGCATATCATTTTCAACAAGAATACTATAATTAGTAGTGACATTTAAATAAGGAAAAAAAAGAGTAAAAGTTATAAAAATCAAAAATCAAAAAGAATTTGAATGCTCGTCATTCCATTATGGATTAGATGAGACCTTTTTCTTATATAATCTCGTTTTATAATAAAATTTATTTTCTTACTTATAATCACAAATCATTTATTTTCAAATACATTTGAATGCAACTCAGTCAAAATCTTGATTTTTATTTTAACTCATTTGTCAACATCTTAATCAATATAATAAAGATATGCATTCTAATCATGCACGGAATGGGTAGATCCTAAATAAAATGATATAAAAACGGATATTTTAAAATGAGTAATGTTATATAAATAAAAATTTGTACAAAATTTCTATGATGTAATAACTTGTGAAGTTTCCACTACAAATCAAGACATCCCACGGTTTGGCTCATATTTTTAGAAGATAAAGCATCCCAGAAAACAGAATGTATGGTTGTATAGCGTTTAAGTTCTTTTTTATTTAAAACGATAGGATATAAACATGGAACATTACTTTTGTAATAAAGTTAAGGAACGAGTGACTTACACACTGTTGCAGTTCTGTAGGTGTTGTATCCGCCGACGTAGCTCCGATTTCCAGTGATCTTGGTTTTCGTGGGGCCATCTCCGATCAAGAAAACATTGCTCATTTGGCTCGTGATATTAACATACTCTACGTAAACACCAGCCTTGACGTATATGACAAAGCTGCTGTTGCCTTTCAAGGGCACTTCTTTTAGGGCTTCAGTGATGGTCTTATACTTCCCAGACCCATCCTTGGCTACAACCACATTGGGGTTCACGGTCGCAGGAGTAGCTTGAAGGAGTTGCCGCCTTCCGCCGCCGACCCACGAAGGAAACCCATCGTCGGAAAGGAGCCGCCTGCTCGCGCTTGGGAGGCGATAAGAGGTTAGAGCTTTTGACAACTCGGTAACAATAGCAAGGCCGTTGCTTGTGAGCTCGCCGGAGACCTTCAAGATTTTCTTCATTTGCTCTCCGGTGTCGCCGGTGGTGTTCTCGAAGCCGTCCAAGCAAGTCTGTTGGTAGGTGATGGCGCCAGAAATCCACGTCTTGAGGTTAGCGACGTACTCGTTCAGCTTCGTAACGTCGTAGGAGCCAACCTGCTCGAATGACTTCTGGAGATCGTTAATGGAGAATTGCAAGAGCTCATGGCAATTCTTCAGAGCATCTTGGACTCTCTTGTCCTTAGCGTCGTGTTGAAGAACGCCGGAGTTCTTGATGGCATCACCAATGTTCTTCATGGTGACCTTGAAAGCTACCTTGACGAGTTCTTTTGGGTCGGTGGTGTTTCCGGCGACTTCCGAGAGGTTTTTCTCACAAGTCTCCTTGTAGTCGGTGGGTTGGCAGATTTGTTGGACGGCCTTTGATGTGGTTGTAACTGGAGCGGCGGAGGGAGCAGCGGCGGTTTGGATGTCCTTGCGGGTTACTCCGACGGCCACGGCCACCACCATTGCCACCAAGATGATGGAAGAAACACCAATCACGGCGACCTTCTTCTTCTCCATATTTGATCAGTAACAAAGCTCTATATATATCTACACAGCAGGGGAGATTGTCAAACAGAGCTCCTAGGGTTCTAACCTTTGGTTCCCCCTGGGGCTTTAGCTTAGATGATTTGTGACAATGGTTGGGTATGAATATATATAATGGTAGAGAAAAAGCAGAGGGATAAATTGACAGCAAAGTACAGGTAATGCCATTGGCAAATCGTGAGGTTCAGAACGAAATACCTTCTGTATTTGCCAAATTTGGGAGTCTCCCAAACTAAATTGAGAGTCAGTCCAAAGCTTTTCTCGAAGCCTTGACGAGGTTTTTCTATTTGTAATGTTATATGCAAGGACAATGCTATTATTTTGAAAAAAAAATTGTAAGGAAAATTTCTTCAAAATGATTGGTAAAGGCATTATAGTAATTAAAGATTAGCATGTTGGGTATTTTATTTTAAAGTGGATGACTCTTATTTAGTCATGTCATTCTAATGATAAATTTTGTATTAGATTTTTTTTATTTGTATAACATTACTTTTTTTGTAATCATTTCTTAATCTTTTTTCTCTCTTACAAACAAGAAATTATTGGATAAAGATGTCTCATCACATCATCATGTGTTGGTGGAGTGATATTTCATTTAAATTGTGATATTTATAATATTTTTTTATGGCAAAAATTTTTAATTTGAGAAAATTAATCTTTTGTTTTTCATACATGAAAAGAAAAGACAAGAAAAAAAAGAAACTAAAGCTGTCAATTTTAATTTTTTATTGTGTATTTTTACTGTGTATTTTTTGTAGTATGGTAATAGGCATTTGTAATTTACCGTTGTGCTAAAGTACCAAACCAATATTTTGAAAAAAGAAAACACACCCACCTTAGTATTTTTTTTTAAAAATTTTATAAACAACTAAAAACGAAAAACATTAAACAAACACTGTAAGGTTATCAAACAGTGCCTAAGCTTATTAAGGGGATTCCAACTACGTCGGTAACAAGTTTCTGTTCAGTTAGACGTGGGAATTCTACCATAACCACTAGGGTTTCTCTTGCTCATTTTGAAATTCTACCATAAAAACTAGTGTTCCTCTTGCTCATTTCCAATGTGATTGGAAAAAATTAATCATTTAGCTATGATTAAGATTGTAAAACGAATCAAGCTACTTAAATTTAGTATGTGTTCTATTTGTTAAAAATTCGTTGGAGATCGGCTCGATATACAAATAAGAACACATTTTAAAATTCGTTAATTTTTTTTAAGCTCAACTCGATAAGCTTACAGACACTAAAAATTCAAGTAACTTGAGATGGGTTCGTGATCGACTCTATTAAAGCTAGTTTGAGTTCCGCTTGAAAGTTAAACAAGCTAAATGTGAATACAGTTTCAAGCTTGTTAAGATTTTGAAATCAAGCTTGAATATGCCACCACTTGGCTTAATTCGTTTACAGCCTTAACTATGATAATCTCTATAATCACACCACAAATTTAGTTAAAAAAAATATCACTACCACATCATTCTAGTGAAGTTTTTTTTGTAAACAAAAAAAATTCAATATAGTTTTGCTAGAGTTTTATGTATGGTAAAAATTTAGTAGGAATAAAATTTCTCTTTCACACAAGCATGTGACCACATGAATTTATTAATCTCGATAAATACTAAAGGAGATGTCCCTTTACTTGGTACAAAACATGGGAGTTGCATCCTCTCGATTCCGTAATTGGAATGGAAATTTTTATTACATCAATAAATGGGCAAAATTAAATTTTATCATATATCTTACCAAAATTACATCATTTTATATTAGAATTTATTTTCTTATATATAACCTCAAAATTATTTATTTTAAAAAAATTAATAAAAGTCAACTCATTTGAACTCTTAAATTTTATTTTAGGTGATGTGTTAAAACCTCAATGGATTAAATGGAGATTTCCATTCCAACAATGGAATAGAGAGGATCCTCCCAAAACATGTAAACAAATTTTTTGATCCTATGATTAGAAAATAAGAAACTCATCTCTTAAACTAAAATTTCACATCAGTAGAAATCGGGAATGTGTGATGTTTATAACCTTAATCTCCGCTCTTCGTTTAATGAGTTATGTGGGGTTTGTTTCTCAACAAACGTCTAATTTCACAGGAGTAATTTTATGCAAACATTTTATTTTTGTCTAAGAGGTTTTATACATAAATATAGGAAATATTATGCAATCATTTCTTTTTATTTTAAACCCAAATACCGGCCATTGTGTCTCATAATTTCATAAATATTACTGTCATATCATTCTAGATAGGTTTTTTTATTTTTTTTAAGAAAAATTTATTTGGATTACATTTTCCTTCCAATATTATTATCACCAACAATCAAATGCACTCTAAAGCCAAAACGTGTGTTTGTCTAAAGCAAGAAGCTAATTGGTTCCAATCGGTCAACATAATTTTTCGTACAAATAATTTAGTGTATACACGTTATCTTTCCTCTCCTCTTCTTGTGTATGCTTTTTTAAGGACGGGGCTCCACCCCAGATCACCCTCCCTCTCTCTCTATATGTATATACATAAATGTACATCCCTTGTGTATATATATCTATATGTATGCATCGATACATATATATATATATATATATAAACATTATGGTAGCAGCATCCCCACACACACCAAATTCATATATATCAACCAAGATTTGTGTCTCAGTTGTATGTATTATTTTTGGAGGTTTTAATTTCTTTCTGTATGCTAAGATAGATCACAGATCTGAAGAACTAATTAATTTCACAAAAGACATGATTAATCGCTGATCAATCTTTAGAAATTGATTTATTTTTTTCATAACTATATTTTATCAAGCAATTGCTCGCTTTGAGACCAACTAAGCAAACCCATTTTCCTTTGCCAAAGAAAATTTATTTTAAAAACCCTCAATTCTAGTCTTTCTCTAAAAGTTACTGGGTGTTTTCGTTCTTTTTTTTTTTTTTTTTTTCTTTTGCTTTCTTTTTTATTTAATCTGTGTTAATACAGTTATGGTGTTTTGGAAAGAGTAATAACAGTATTTCTTTTTGTTGTTAGTATAAATGAAATAAAGGAAGCATTCCTATATACACATAACATCTACAATAAAATGAGAGTTATGAACCAATTAAAAGCTTATAAAACATACAAACTAAAAGGGTATTTGAGTGTGACTTTTTTAAGTACCTTATGACTTTGTTAAACTGTGTTTGACTCTTGATAAAAAAAAAGTAACTTTTTAAAATTAACTTAAGCTTGAAAAAATCATTTAAATAAGTAGCTTTTTAAAACTAGTTTAAACTTATGATTTCTTTAAATATCAATTCAAACACCTCATAACTAGAAAATGTTATGCTTAACTTATTTTCTTATTAGTTTTCTCGTGTTATGCAAACACCGAGTAGAATTTTAATATAGAATAATATAGTTGTTCATAGTCTTTTCATTTTAAATCAAAATAATGATTCATAATTTCAAATACAGTAATGTTAAACAAATAGAATATTCAAACGGATTGATGTGGTTGTTTATGGTCATCTCATTTCAAACCAAAGCATCCACAATTTTGAATCATAATTTTAGAAATATCACTACAACGATACGGTGGTGGATTTCAAAACAAATTTTTTCTTTCAAAAATACAACTGGCAATTAAAAAATTTCTGTAAGAATGAAAAACTAATTTCAAAAAAATCACTGCCATTATTTTGGTGGAGACTTTTGCATAATAACAATTTGGAAAATACTATTCTTTTAGAAAATTGGTACTAAAAATTACACTTGATGTGGTAATGACATCATTGTAATTAAAAACTATCGTGATGGATGTTTTGTTTTAAAATGAATGACTCTTATTTAACCAAATTATTTTGATGATAAATTCTGTATGAAAAATACTATTTTTACAAAAAAAAAATGCATATAAAATTTATATACAAAATGATATTGCAGTGTCAATTTTGTAATAAAAAATTATTATAGTGGGTATTTGTTTTGAAGTGAAAGACTTTAATTACGATACGTCATTTATATAAAAATTTTGTATAAATTTTTTATTTATATAACATTATCCATTCTGTATAACAAAAAATTATTTGTATAACAGTACTCAAAATAATTTAATAAGAATAGAATTTTTTTTCAACACAAAGCATGTGCATTTATTAACGTAAGAAGAGTTCTTCAGGTAGTACAAAACGTGTGTATTATCCGTTGGTGTTTCGACATTCTATTTCACCGCCAAGAAAATATCAAAAGAAGAAAAGCAATTGGATCCTCCTTTGTTTTTTTAGGCACTTGCCATGCCGGGGTAATAGGCCACCCCACTGGCCGGAATCCAAGAATCGTCTTTGAAGAACTTGCCGGGAGCGAAATTTGCAGCAACCTCCGGAGTAATCTGCTTCTGAAGTCCGGCCCATGTAACTCTATGAGTCTTCACCGCACCAGGGCCTCTGTTATTGTACTCGGCGTACCAGAGAGTGTTGAGATTAATAGTTCCCATCCATGGGGCCCACCCAGTTGGGTCGATGAAACCATCGATCTGAGAATTCATCACGACGGTTCTAGAATACATCTTCCATGGCCGTCCGAGGTACGACTTGATCTCTCCTTGGACGGCGAGCAACTCCGGCGCGGCGGAGATGATGCAATTCTGGAGGACGATTCCGGTGGCTGCACGGATGGTGGCCCTTCCTTGCGCGGTGACCATGCAGCTCTGGTTGTCAAGGGGCTTCCTGACGATCATTTTGCAGTTCTGGAAGACGGAGACGGCGTCGCCGAAGATGAAGTCGATGGTACCGGAGATGATGCAGTCGCGGTAGAATTGCCTGTGAACGTGAGCGTAGAGGGTATCTTGATACCCATCGATCTGGCAATTGTAGACGATTGATCTATCGGATGATATGCGAAGAGCCACGGCTTGATGCTTCGCTGCTCCGGCGCTGTTCTCAAATCCGATGTCCTTGGCCATGAAATGGTCTCCATCGGCGGCTGCATAATGATTGGCATTATAATGGGAATGGAAAATGCTATTATTACATAAAATTTAAGAAACTCATGTCTACGTGCCAATGAAAGTTTTGTAACTAAAAATTATTAAGAAGTATTACTTTTTAAAAAAAGTTATACAAAAAATTTATCAAAATAATATAACAGTAATATTTGTATAAATAAGAGTCACTATGATAGTGTTATATTTCTAAGTGAATGGCTCTCATTCAATCACATTATTTCGGTGAAAATTTTGTATGAATTTTTCTATTTGTACAGTATTACTCAAATTATTATGAGGAGTATTTTATTTTAAAGCGAAATGCTCTCTTTCGGATATATTATTATATATGAATATATTATTTATATAGTATTACTACAATATAGATATTTTTTATCTTACTTAAATGTCATACAGAAAATTCGTTTAGAATGATTTAAAAAAAATTATTTTCAAATGAGTAATGTTATACAGAATTACTGATGTTGCCCTTTGTGAACCTTTTATTTCAAATTAAAATATTCATCATTTTGATTCATAATTTAAAAATTATGATGGTCTATCATTCTACTAAAATTTTTTGTATAAAAATTTTGTTCAAATAGAATTTTCTTTCGAAATTAAGTAGTACTTTGATGGGCCTTTTTGTAGTTAAAATTAAAAGCCTCAAATTAGTCATAATATTTTGTAAAAAAAAAATCTTTTATAATTTTTTTAATGGTATAGCATTTATGTTCTTTTTGTTTTAAAATGACGGGATATATAAACGAAACAATTCTTTTGTAACGAATTTTAGGAAGGAGTGACTTACACACTGTTGCACCTTTGAAAGTGCTGAATCCGCCGACGTAGCTCCGGTTTCCGGTGATCTTGGTTTTTGTGGGGCCATCTCCGATCAAGAAAACATTGTTCATTCCCTTGGTGAAGGCAACATACTCTGCATAAACTCCAGCTTTAACATATATGACAAAAACGTCGGTGCCTTTCTTGGGGATGTCTTTCAAAGCTTCATTGATCGTCTTATACTTCCCAGACCCATCCTTGGCAACAACCACGTTGGGTTTCACGGTCGCCGGAGTAGCTTGAAGGAGTTGGCGCCTTCCGATGGTGACCCATGAAGGGAATCCATCTTCAGAAAGTAGCCGCCTGCTCGCGGTTGGGAGGCGATAAGAGGTTAAAGCATTGGACAGCTCGGTAACAATGGCAAGGCCATTGCTGGTGAGCTCGCCGGACATCTTCAAGATTTTCTTCATTTGCTCACCGGTGTTGCCGGTGGTGTTCTCGAAGCCGTCCAAGCAAGTCTCCTGGTAGGTGATGGCGCCGGAAAGCCATGTCTTGAGGTTAGAGACGTATTCGTTCAATTTCGTAACGTCGTAGGATCCAATCTGCTCGAACGATTTCTGGAGATCGTTAATGGAGAAATCCAAAAGTTCATGGCAATTCTCCAGAGCTTCGCGGACCCTCGGGTCTTTCGCGCCATCCTGAAGAGCGCTGGAATTCTTAATCGCCTCGCCGATGTTCTTCATGGTGACATTGAACACCGACTTGATGAGTTCTTTCGGGTCGGTGGTGTTTCCGGCGACTTCCGATAGACTTTTCACACAAGTCTCCTTGAAATCCGTGGGCTGGCAGAGCTGTTGAACCGCCTTTGTTGTGGCTGATACGCTACCGGCTGCCGGAGCAGCGGCGGCGGCTTGGGTGTTCTTGCGGGTGACGCCGACGGCCACGGCCACCACCATTGCCACCAACAGGATGGAAGAAACACCAATCACGGCGACCTTCTTCTTCCCCATATTTGATTAGCTACAAAAGTTTATATCTAAACACCAAAGGAGGGTTATAAAACAGAGCTCTAAGGGTTTCCTTCAACGCAGCTGGCCTCTGAATCCCCCTGGGGCTCTGGCTTGGATGATTTGTGACAATGGAGGGTATGTATATATACTGTAGAGAGATGAATTGACAGCAAAGTACAGGTAATGCCATTGGCAAAATGTGAGGTTCAGACCAAAGCTCTCTCTCTCTATTTGCCAAATTTGGGAGTCTCCGAAACTAAATTGAGTCAGTGCAACAGCAAAGGTTATCTAAAATTGACCTTAACGAGAATTTTAGAATTGTCCTGGTTGTTGCATTCTATTTTTATAGGAAAAGTTTTAACCATTCAAATTTCGACTTTGAATGACTGGTGATAGGTAAAAATTCTATTATGACACAATTTTTGTATAGAATTCTTGACCAGAATAATATAACAGTTGTATTTCTTTTATTGTTCAAACCACCATGATCGATAAATTTTTTTTTTTAGTAAAAAATGATAAGATCACGATCAGCTACATCATTCTATGTTGATTTTTTGTATAATTTTTCTGTTTATATAACATTACTCGTACTCTCTTGAACCAGCACATTAAATTGAGAAATCTCGTTGTTTCTTATTTGTGCAGGTGTAGTGTAACATGTAATCCTCGCATCAAGGAAATAAAAATTAAAAAAAAAAAAGAAGGTTTTTTTGGCTTGGTTGGTGATGTGGTGCCTACTAATGAAAGTGTTTTTCAGTTAAGAGTTTTGTAGAGAAGGATTGCTACACAACAAAACAAAACAAAAAAATGTTTGCTATTGTTTAATTAAGTATCTCAAATATAAAATGACAAAAAAAAAAAAAAAAGTATCTCAAATATTTTTTTCACTGAGAAGCACTTTTGGGTGACAAATCTAAAAGTCAGAAGTTCTTTAAGATTTAGACAAATGCACGTTAATACACTTTTAAGGGTCACAAAATCTCTTCCAAGCTAAATGCATTGTAGCACTAAGCAGGAGCCATTGTTAGCAAACTAGAGGAATCATGTGGTGTACAAAGTCAAAACTGAGTTAGAATATGGAAACTTGTTAGGGAGGAACTGAACTAAGTATACATGATAACTTCTAAGGGATTTGAATTGGATTCGGATTCTCTCCATTTTATGAATTAAAATGGAGATCTCTATTTCATTAATTAGAGAGTCAACGCATTGTTTTTTTTTTACCCGAACTCAAGCCGGGAAACTGAAATCTAAACCAAAGCAGTCACTGAATCATCTAAGTTTATCACTTATCCTGCTTACATATATATGATGTGGGTTCTTATTCTGCTCAAAATCCCTTATCAAGATTGTGATTAAATCACTTCCTGTGGCATTGTTCTATCTGCACAACATGACGAACTAATGCTTTAGCAGTCCAAACTTGATATCTGGTATTGGCTTCTCTCATCAAAATGCTGCTTGGACTGCAATAGGGGCAGGTTAAACTTGACTCAAACTGATCAGCAATGACAGGTTCCCTTGGGGGGTTAATTCCATCAGGTTCAAAAGCTCCTTGTCCGAGCTCAAATGGAGTCCGCAGGACGGCCTTTTCGACCACCGTCATTTCATTTTCAGTCACCATGACCAAATGAAATACTGCAAAACAGAACATAATACAGTACTTGTTTTGACAAAATTAATGTAAACAATCTAAGAATCTGATGATCCTCAACCAATCCGAACGTTTCAGACACCGTATATAACACAATGTCTTTGATAGATCAGGCTTTAATCAGGTCAAACATAACCTTCTGATGAGAGCAGCCATTAAAAAATTCGATACTTTTGAGAGCCAATTTGTGTCTATACTCATTCCCACATCGGACAAAGTTAACAAATGGGTTTTCCTTATAATGGGTATGTTGGGGAGTTATTAATCGCCGAGCTAGGTAACATTAGCTTGTAACTCAAGTGAGGGCATAACTGTGGCTGGACAATGGTTTGACCCACTCAGGCAGGATCTGCGAGCTGCGCTTGCTGGCTTGCCCGTTCCAAGTTGGGAGTTGGGTCATATGGCTTGGGCGAAGGTCTGGGTCATGTGGCTCCTAGAGTGGAGGGTACTGCGTCAGGCTGGCTTCACAGAACAGCGAAGACCTCCCGCTCTCGACAGTGGAAGGATTACAAGCCGGTGCTCTCCTGATCCACATTGTCTGGTTGGTCGGCTCAATTGAACAACCACTTTTTTTTTTTTTCTTTTTCCAAGAATTGATGGGTTATCAGTTTTTTTCCTCCATTTCCTGAATTTCTCAGTGGTCAGCAGCGAATTACGTTCATTTTTTATTTATTTTAATTTTTTGTAATTTTCCATACTTACTTCCCATTCTTTCCAGAATTGATGGGGTATCAGTCTTTTTCTCCACTTCGTGAATTTCTTGGTGTTTGCAGTCATTTGCGTTCCAGATATTGTATTGATATCAACATTGTCAAATTCGTGTAGGTTGGGAACCGCTCTGGTACTCACTCAACAATGGTTTTGGGTCCCTCAGCCTCTGGATTGATCTTCCAAATACTTATTTGTTAGGTCATAACTTGATCCGAGTATCTAAGTAGGGTGTCTGTTGGCTCCATTTTGATCTATTGCTGAAGCAAAACAGCAAAAATAAAGGGCAACCGGCTGATCCTAGTGGCAAGCAGTTACCGTAACGAGAATTGGTTGGAGTTCACAAGAAAATCATAAGAAAACGAATCAAAGACATTTAAGCCGCCAATATCACTGCACAAGACTTAAAATTGTACAGTTTTATATATGGATGTATATGTTTGTGCCCAAAAATCAAATGCACTCGTTCAACCACTTCTCGAAATGAAGTTACTCTAAATTGCTTTCTTGCTCATCTCATAGCAATTTCTGGAGCAATTCCACATAAAGTAATGACAGTCTAGCTCATATTTTGTTCTTATATAGTTCTTTCAAATCATCAATCACAATGCCCTATTTCATTTTTTTCTACTTGTGACTACGTAGCATATATCTCTTTTCTCCATTTTCCCTTTTCTGTTTAAGAAACTTCTGCTTGTTATAATGACTGCTTCCTGGATCTTCAAAGCTTAGCTCTCTGTAATTCAAGTTTGGCAATAGTTCCTAAATGGACTTCATCTGGACCGTCTGCAATTCTCAATGTTCTTGCCGTTGCCCAGAGATGGGCCAAAACAGTGTCGGAAGATAAGCCCGCAGCACCATGCACTTGCATTGCCATGTCAAGCACTTTCAGCGCCATATTTGGAGCTGCTACCTGCTCATAGCACCCCCGAACCATAAACATAATCAAAATCTCTGTTATGGATCGACAGGAAAGAGAGACCATATGCAGGAACTGAAATCTAAACTTCAAACATACCTTTGCCATTGCCAGGGTCCCACGAGCTTTTTTGTTTCCAAGCCGATCAAGCTGGTCTGCGGCTTCCAGAACCAGCAATCTGGTTTGCTCCAGCTCTATTCGACACTGCAATGGCAAGTAGCATTACAAAAAATATGGAAAAACAGTCAATTACTTTGGTAAATAACAGAGAGGTGAAAGAAACAATTATAATGCATTGGGCTAGTTTTTATGAACATTCTCTTAAGCAGTTTAAAGTCAAAGTTACCTTGGCAATATCGGAAAGGAATGAACCATGCTCGGCAATCAGTTTTCCAAATGTCCTCCTTCTAAGAGCCCTTTGGGCCATTATCTGCATGCCACGTTCAGCTGCACCTATAAGTCTCATGCAATGGTGCAACCTTCCTGGGCCCAGCCTACCCTGCAAGAATGCAAGGACAGTGCAAGAAGTAAAATAATAGCTATGTCCAATGCCAGCATGTGGTAAGATCTATTGCACAATAAGCCCTGAGAGATCCCCTCTGACAGAACCTAAAGACATGATCAGGGGCGGAGCCAATGTAGGCCTAGAGGGGGCAAGTGCCGCGCCCCCCCCCCCCCCCCCCCTAAGAATTGCATATTTCCCTATAAATTTGGAAAAATTTTCAATTTGCCCCCCTCTGAAATTTGTAAAAGCCGCCCCTCAAGTTTTCAAGAATGTCATTTTCACTAACAATTCATGAAATACTTCTCAATTTGCCCCTCTAAAACTTTATAAATGCCCCACTTAAATAGTTATTTTGCATTAGAAATCTCATTATATATTATATATTTAAGCCTATACATATTATACGTACATATAGAAGTTAAGTACCCTATTGGCCTGATTATGAAAAAAAAAAATTTCTCCATTTTTATTAACGGTTGCCCGTCCTGAAAATATTTTCTGGCTCCGCCACTGGGTCACATGATCATTTAGCAATCCAAACCAACTCCTAAGTTTTCAGAGTGCAGAATTCTGTGTGTTTTCCTCAAAAATGGCCTACTGATCCCCCTCATCAGTTTGTTTTAGCCCCAGCATGGGCGTTTGCAAATCTTCCTTGAACACTTGTGTAGCTTTTGAAGGTGCTAGTAAGCATGGTTAAGCCTCCTGGTGTTGATACGAGAGAGCTGAGTTCTAATTCCGCCTTCATCCTTTTTTCTTTTTTATTTATTTCCCGGCGCCGGGGGTTGGGGGGGTCGTGGTGGTCAGTCCACATTGTGTAGCGCATCACCGTTGGACCAAAAAAAAAAGAGAAAAAAAACTTAGTACAGGTTCTAGAGCTAGTCAAATTTCTTAGTTGGTTGGGGCCTTTGAAATCCAATATATACAGATACTGATTGAAGTTCAGCCTCCTTGGAAATGGAATTATTTATGAATTGTCATGGAAGACAATCAAGATGAAGACTATACTTCTTGTACTAGTCTTATAAGCGACCAAATATCTTCAAAAAATAGTAAACAAATTACCTGGGCAATCTCAAAGCCACACCCTTCTCCCAATAGAATATTCTTTGCTGGCACACATACATTCTCAAATGATATTTCTGCATGCCCATGAGGTGCGTCATCAAAGCCAAATACTGTGAGCGGCCTCTGTATGTGAATACCGGGTGTTTGGATATCTACTAAGATCATTGATTGTTGCTTATGCTTAGGGGCCGTGAAGTCAGTTTTCCCCTGCATATTGTTGAAATCACCTTTTCCTTAACTCTGTGAACTATTAGGAGAATCAACCATTTCTGTTATACCAAACAAGAAAAACTAACCATTACTATAAGAAGTTTGCACCTAGGATCCATTGCTCCACTGGTCCACCACTTTTTTCCATTGATAATATATGAGTCCCCTTCTCTGTACAAGGCATAAAGGTTGTGATGAATATAAATTCAGCATAAACTCTTAAACCAAAATTATACACGGTTATTGCAGTTGTATAAGCTGAGGGAAATTAAACAAAGAGGTTGATATCTGCTCTCTTCCAATTTTCATAATTGAGGTTGCTGGCTCGAGCCCTCCAGGTTTTGATAAAGAGGACAGCTCCTTGCAAATTATGCATTCAAAAATTGGAACTGCTCATATAATTTCCGAATACAGGACATGAATACAATAAATGGAAATTTGGAGTATCCAATTCATTGACAGGGGTTATACTCTTTAACAAACCAAAAAAAAAAAAAAGGGGGGGGTAAACCAACAGATGGTGACTTCTTTGCTTTCAGCAATGGTTTTGACAACTGCAAGATGTAAATCAGCACAAGGGGATTCCCCTAATTTCAATTATTTCGCATTCTACTCCAGTGGTTTTGAAAACACCCAGAAATGGATATCTCATTCTATACTCCCCCCCTCCTCTCATTGTCATTAGATTACTCTCCCTTAGGCCTTCTTAGTTTGCTTCTTAAGATGTTTGAAGGAAGCAAGGATTCAAGCACTTGTACAGCATATTTGCCCTTGAAGAAAGTTATTTGTCCATTATTGACATGTTTACAATAGAAAGGATCTAACCAAAGATGTGATGGACCATATTCAATAGATGCATGGCATGTTCAATTAGGATGTTTTACTCAATTTCATAATTTCCAAGGCCCTACTTTTAGACATCAAATTGAAATTAGAAAGCTATTCTGTCCGATAACAATTGAATATTTGGCCAAAAATTATTCATCAAATAAAAAATATTTGGCCAAAAGAGAAAAGGTGCAAAAAGTAGGGGGTATTAACAAATATCAGAAAGAATTCTACCCCTGAATACAAAACCATCCATCTAAATTACAACTATTGACACATAAAGAACTCAAGATGGCATTTGTGCTTAACAGTTCTATGAACAACTTCCAACACCAAGAGTTCATCTTTGAATTCAAAAAATCAAAATGCAAAGCAGGTCATTATCTCTCCACAGTGTAGTTCCAACTAATGGTTTAGAACCTAACAGCAAATCCAGCATGCAAGGGATTTTCTACCTTCACTCTAGTGTACCCATTTAACCACCACTTTGGCCGAATAGTATAGATATATGTAATCTCAAAAGTACTTATCAAATAACATATATATGTAATTTCAAAAGTAGATTCCTGACCTACCTTTTAAGTGAGCACTCTATATTGGTTGCATCAGAAGACGCAACTTGAGGTTCAGTCATTGCAAAACCAGATCGGATCTTGCCCTCAAGCAAGGGAATAAGCCATTCTTGTAGCTGCTCTTTGTTCCCATAGCGCAATAGTACCTAAAATAAAAAATGTGATGCATGATAACCAGACCAGACAAAGAATGCATGATGCCAGTACATTTGCATATATAGCAATAGAGGTCAATTATATTGCTCTCTAACCTTTCCATCAATTAACAAAGTGATTACATTAAGCACTCCAAAAGTTATGTAGTTGTTATTATTTTGCCTCTTTGAGGTTGCACAAGCAACTACCAGCATTGTCTTTCTTCCACTCTGAAATTTTCGTAGAGAATCTTACATAGTGACTACTCTAGGATGTGGACCATTATTACTTGGCACTCTAATTTATCACAAAAAAAGCAGCACGAGTACTCTCGGAATGTAACAGAAAAGCTATACTGTAGTTGTTCTAATTTAATTCCCTCTCAATCTTAATGGATCTCTAAACATGTACCTCCATATTTCCAGTGTCAGGTGCCCCACAATTGAACACCTGTGGAGCCCAAACAGAACGACCCATAACCTCGCACAGGAATCCATATTCAAGGTTTGAGAGGCCAGCACCCAAAAAGAAATCGCCTGCCTTGTCAATTGTAAATTCATTTCTTCCATCAAAAAGTAGTTCTCTTGCTCTTGCAGCACTATCAAGCTGCAAATAAATGTAAAGGCGTAGTCAAATATGCTCATTGAAAAAGAATACTATGTTCCATAAGTGCAACAGCTACATCCTGAAGTGAAAAGAGAGTGCACTTAAAGCTTGACTACCAAAGAGGAAAACAAAAATTGAATAGAATTATGAAGATGGGAACCAGAAGCAAATACATACAGGTATCCATAAGTTCCATAGGCCGTCTTTCTTTGCCAACTCCTTTAAGTTCTCCTCCTCTGGGTGAACTGTCCAACGCATAGTAGACTGAGCGAGTTCGTAGAACTCATTTTCCATGGGGTATATGTGATCTTCCATGAACTTAATTAATCTCTTCCTCAACCCTAGAATCTTCTTACTAGGAACAAATTTCCCCCTTTCCTTTAATTGGTCTTGATTTTCGCTCTGATCTTGCACAGTTGCACCTGAATCATTTATAGGAAAACAGCACATTAAGCAAATGGTTTTGGGTGACAACTACAAAAGCAAATGAAGGGCAAGAAAACCGTGCATATTTATACCGTATGTAATACTTTAGATAGCATTTCCAAACTGCTTAGCCTATTGTAGATCATCAAATATTGAATTTAGAATTCTTCATTTCTATTTCCACCAATTCCAAACAATTATTCACTTTAGCAGCAGAAAGAGCGATAGAAAGGAAAAAGAGTTTGCTAGACATATTACTGGATTGAGATTCACCATATAAACTTTAAAACCAAAAAAAATAAAAAATAAAATGGTGGCCAAATGTTCGTTATATTTCTATAGTCCATTGGCATGCTGGAAGTGCCATCCAGGCCATCCTTCAGTTTTGATGATTATGGCAGTGTCCACCTGATGCAGGAGGGAGCCTCATGAAGGCTGCCCTACATCCAAATATAGTGTGCTAGAGAGTCAATTTATAGTTTCATGGATGGCAAAATTAGATTAGAGTTTAAGGATAAAATATAGATCCAAACAGCAGAAGTTTGAGGCAATTTCAGGTTTGAAATTAAGGAATTGCTTGCTGTTGGTGTAGGCACACCAATATCCCACTGTAAAACTTAGCATCTGAATGTTTACCCCAGATTGATAAAAGGAGCTCAAGACACTGGGTTATTCAAAAAGTTGATCTCACCATACATTGGTTTCTCTTACTCGTATGTGCAGCTTAAATTCCTAGTTAGATTCTGCTTCAGAATAGATGATGCCTTACATGCATTATATGTGAGTCTCCTCACTGGCAACTACTGTCTACTTCCATAAAGTTGGTGTTCTACCAATCTATATAACCATTTTACTTCTATTTCACAATAAATTAATTTAAAGCTAAGAATTGTTAAACAACAGATCTACCAGATGGTGGGCGCTGAGGAAGCACTGATTTTCGTCCAACAAATGACCATGCAGTTTCTATAAGAACAATAGCTTTTTTCCCTGCATGTCGAGCAAGCTCACCTCCTGAAGCATTACCCTGCAATGTATGGCAAAAAGAATCATGTATCAGAGCCTCTTTAACAAAACTTTGTCGCCAAATCAACAATTCATTTTGAACTCTCTCCTCTGCAAGAATGTTTTGGCTAGATATACCATGATCGATCTGCTATGTATCCCTGCATAGATTGATGCCCCACGGAACAAGGAAAAGGCAACATAGAACTTCCACTGGGCTAGAGGCCACGGTTTTCCCTGCATTACAACGCCAGTAAAACTAATTCCTTTGAAAGTCAAGCATACAACATCAAATGAAATATCTACGCCAAACAAATACCAGAGAGTAAAGATGGCTACTAATGACACTTCCATAAAAGTCAGAATTTGTTCAAATTGTTGTTATTACTCAATTCAATCAATATCATAAGAAATCTTGTATGCAAAATCTAATTAGTTGATGCATCAGCACCATATATGCCGAATACTTTCTCAGAATATCCTTTTTTTCATTTTCTGATTTTTGGTTGTCTGTGGGACAGCATATCTGTGCATGTGAAATTGAATTTCTTCATAAGGGGTATCAGTGCAAAGAATGCCAATACAACTATTCAACCTAATTAGTGATATGGATCTTACAGCTGCAGAGCAATATTCTGCCAGGTATTCTGCCAGTGAAGGAATCCCTTCAGGTATGCCAGTAACTTCAAGACCTTCATGCTTTACTTTATCAAGCGCAGCATCCACAATGTAATGCTGCCAAGAAAGGAAACCAGCAATCAACCAGGGAATGTCACTAGTTATGCACTTAAGCTCTTTTTTTCCTTTTTTTTGGGTGCTCAATGTTGAATTGGTAAAATGTAAAACATCAGGACAACAATCAAAAGACTGCAAAATCAAAGAGAACATAATAACAACTTTGCAGTGGCTTAAAGCCAAAAATATAAGAGTCTTTCCATGCCAAACACAGGGAGTTGTAAAATGATGCAATTACCATGCAGCTGTATGCAACATCACACATTTGGTTTCCAAGGGTGGACAACTCCCAGTCTAGAATGCCAATCACTCTATCCTGCACAATCAACAATATCCAATTAGTCATGCCACAGATTTCTTTAGCCATTTAGGATGGTATATGTATTTTGAGATTTTAATGGCATGTCAAATACAAAGATAAGTAGTACAACATTCTATTTTCTTTTTAAGCCAGGATTTACTTTCAAATTTCATGATTTCTACAAGCCTATGCCATATCTCAACTACAAGTGAGCTGTGGCCAAACAAGATTAATTCGATGATTAAAGGTTTTGAAGTACTGCACCTCTATGGGATGGAATACAAGATTATCAATCCGAAAGTCACCATGAACTAGGCCAGATGTTGCTCCCAAAGAATCTTCCCGCGGAATGTGTTGCCTTAACCAATCAGCCAACTCTAACATTTTTGGAGATCTGTCAGACTTACCCTCACCAGTTGAAGCAATATATTGTTTGGCCCACCTCTCCACCTAAAATTGGCATTATATATTATTAGATGGATTGAGCTACAAAAGCCTCCATTAATCTGTAAGCACTACTAAGTTGAAAGTCGATATGAGATTTATTAGCCGACTATGACATATCAGTTCAGTGCACTAACAAAATTTATAATGGATGCTTTTTATATCATGTTTCTACCAAATGTTTAATCTGCCAAGAAGGTTTTTATTGGTCAAATATTTGATACAGATCTTAGAAACATAAACCACATACATTAAAAATCTTTGCAAAGGAGGACCAAATGTTGGCACAAAGGGGGTTAAAATAGCCAATTAGCCATGGACTGCTAAACTGAGGAAAGATCTCAAGTATGAGAGCCAATTGTTGGTCCGGCCAGTTTGACCAAGCACAAAAAAGTGGGGTTAAGGTTGTCTACCTACTACTTTGCCAAACTCGGAAGCAAATGAGGGCCTTGTGCATTGGGTACAACTTTTTTTATTATAGGCCTGGCCAATCAGGGTCGTGAAAAAGGTGTCCAGGCTTTGATATGCCAAACTCTGAAAAACGAAACAAACTTTCCAATTACATAATATGTATAAACAGGTTTTAAATAAAGTAATGCATGTATAACCAATTCAATGTTGTAACTTATACATGTTTTAGAAAAACGAAATTAGTTATAAGTTATTTGAATTAAGGTAAACGTGTCGGTGGGATAACTAGCAGGGCACCTGGTCCATTCTCATCCATAGAAGCATAAGCGCCAGCCCTAGCCCTAGCCCTTTAGTTTCGGATTTTATACCTGCATTCAATCTGTCGAACCCATTTTCGTGTATCATTGTGTCAAAAAATGAAAATTGCAGTTTCCGAATTGAGGACCTCCCAACCCTTTAATGTAACAGTACCCTGCAGCAAAACATATGTGGATGCTTCTTTGGACTTTAAGCTCGTTAAACATTAATGATCTAGAACTAAAGCCAGCAGTGGCAATTTCCTTTTGGAAACACCTTTAACTCAAACTAGGATACTTTTGCCACTAAGAAAGCCATATCAAGGTACAAGATTCGAAAAATAAGTAGAAGAGACTACATAATGTGAACTGGAGGAACTCACACACCTGTCGCTTACAGTAGTTGTCCCGACGCCCATATGTTCCTAGACCAATGGCGTCCACATTAACAGAATGTAAAGAAGCTAAAGTTTTGGCTGTCGCACGATATACTGCTCTCCTCCTGTTAGGTGCCAAACCCTGATCAAACAGATTAGTGCCATGACACAACTGAAAATAGAGCTAGAAAAACTGGTGCATAATCGACAAACCAATCTACAAAAAAGGATTAGACACGTATAATAGCAATCCAATTTGGAAATTGGCAACAAGGTGACACAGTTGAACTTCATACAGGTAGCCGAGGATCTATATATATGCGTCCATCCAAGTATTCCATGATGTAAAATGGAGTTCCAATTACACTCGAATCGTTACGCAAACAGAAGACCTTGGGAACCGGAACCTGTGTATGATCTCCTAATGCCTGTAGAACCTGTCACACGGAAATATGATCACATAAGACAAATATAAAGAAGCCCAGAACTGTGATAATTCACCAATAAATCAATTGATCACCATATTCTCATCAAGTGGTGTTGCTTTTGACTAGTATTATTGCTGACCATTTCAATGGGGCAGTACTCACTAATATATATACACAGGCGTATAGTTACATATCAGTCAACTTATTGAGAGCACACCTGAAATTCTCTCTCCACAGCATGAGCAGATTCAAGCAATTTCCCAGGGGGCTTCTTCCTCAGCACATACCGCTTCACAGAAGAGCCCGAACTAACTTCCACGAGAAACGTAGGGTTCGATTGACCATGCCCAAACTGATTTACAATAAACCAGATCAAATTCAAACCAAAAAACTCCCGAAAAATGCCAAAAAAAAAAATGTCAAACACGTCAGGACAAAAACCCGATCCGTTTGTGTCGCCGAGAAAATCAAGGAAAACGAAAATACAATAAATTTCAAACGCTGTGTCTTCACTCCTCAACTTAGCCAAAAGAGTCGATTCAGGCTCAATTGAGTCGAGCTGTTATCAGTTTCTCAAATTTTCAGTCCCAAGCAGTTTTCCAAAACAAAAGAATACAATTTCACATCCGTTATTTTCTTCATTTTCCTACATTTACTTAGCGACCAAACGATATGTACATACATACATACATATAGCCAATTAGGCATACATATATCCACACACACATATATATACATACATATATGCGCAGAGCAGAGAGAGTGGGAGGGAGAGGATTGGGACCTGAGAGACGGAGAAATTGGAGGGAGAGAGAGGGAAGCCCTGGACATTCGCAGATGAGTAGCGAAGCAACGCATCAAGGTCGAATGCGTGAGCTGGATTTACTCGACCAACAAGATCACAAGTACGGCTCGCCATTCGCCTTATCGATCACAACCGAAGCTAATTCGATCGATATATAAAGAGTTAGGCAGCAGAGGAGAGAGAGAGAGAGAGTAAACTGTATTGCCTCGAAGATATCGACCTTGTCAAAAGAGGGTATATGCCGGTTGCTAACGGACTCTAGGTGTACTTCCCCTCCGATACTCTACCGTATTTGTTTGGTACAATTTTTAAAATTTTTGTTTTTGTTTTCGTGTTAGCGTTTTTGAAAAACTAAAACAATGGAATTAAGAAAACAATATTGAAAATAATTTTAAATTGTTGCCAAAAATTTTGGCTCTCTATTACACAATGAAACATAAAATAAGGGTAGAGATAGAATTAATCCAATGGTGAAAGCAAACGATCTGTTTGGTTTCTGTTTTTTATTTTTTTAAAATAAAAAATATAAAAAAATATTAAAATATGTATTTTTTTTTTTTAAAATATTAATCTGACACCGTTAGTAGAATGATAATTTTTAATATTATTATTAAATTATAAAAAATAAAAAATAAAAATATATATTTATAACATACAATAAAAAATAAAAATTAATAACAATGAGTTTGCAGGATTAGAAATGCTAGCTGTCAATGCAAATGATAAGGAATTATTTCTGTTTTTGGGATGAAGGACAGGACAGGACTTGACCGGAATAGGAATTGTGGATAGAATTCTTAAATGGTCCCACACAAAAGGATTTTTTTATTAAATCCATAGCATAATTGTGAATTTTGTTTTTATTGAGTTTCTGTTTTTGGTTATTAAGAGCGCATTAGGAATGTGAGAAAAGAAAGAAAAATAAAGGAAAAATAATAAATTTTATTTTCTTGATTGTTTGGTTTTTAATTTAAGAGGGAAGAGAAAGAAAGAGAATAAAAATAAGAGAAAGTTATTTTTTTTCACTCTCCTTTCACTTTTTTTCTTCTTTCCTTTGAATTTTGAATAAGAAAAAGTAAATTTTTTTTATTTTTTATTTATTTTCTTTCCAAGACCAAATAGATAAAATAAACTATTTTTCCTACAATTTCTCTCTCACTTTGTTTCCTTTTTCTTACCTTCACCAAGTTCCAAACAGCCTCTTTGTTTTGTCAAGGTTCAATTTATTGATAAATTTTTTAAACTATAATGAGAAAATTATTTTAGAAAGCGATAAAAATCGTAGCTTAATTATAAATATAAACAATTATTTTGAATTTAATGAGCACAGCGAGAGTTGATTCTTAATTTTTTATTTATTTATCCGAGTTACAAAGAGCAACAACAAAGACACAAGGGGCAAAAATTCTTATCATTGTTCCCCGAGGAGGTGTTTACTTCCTTAAAAATATGGATAAATGTAATTTTTTTATTTTTATAATCATGATTTCAAAAGCAAAGGTAGAAAATTATTAAAAATTATCTTAACTACTAGCTTCTGAGTAGTTCAAAATATTTTAAATATTAAATAGTTTATGAAAGCATTTACCAAATTTTAAGTCGAATAAATTATTAAATTGGGTATAAGACTAGTATATTCTCATAATATGTAATATTCCCTTGAAGAATTACTTGATCAATTGTACAATTCAGTAGGCCTACTGTGGTTTACCTTAGCCAATGGCATACAATTTTGGCAATAGTAGTTGTCACTTGAATAAATATTAAAAAATATAAAAATATGTGGAAGCTAATAAAAAAGAGGGTCTAAGATTATAATCCAATTATAAAGAGTTAGAAGGCCAACTAAAAAATATTGGAATGAGGGGAGGAAATTTTTTTGGAAGGGAATAATATAGATATCCAAAAGAGTATATATATACAGCACAGTAACTCAGATACAAAAAGGCATATATTGTTCAGCCAAACACAAGTTCCACAGAAAACCAAGGTTCAACAGCCTGTGGCTGGTTTGACCAAAGACTTGCTAGTGAGAAGTTTGCTAGATTGTTCATCCACAAACACAATTCAAACTCTAATCCAAGAAGACATAGCGTTAACAGAGCAGAAACAGCTTCATCACACAAACTTTGATGAGAGAGTTTAATGTTCATCCACTGCCACAGGAACAGACTTCACCTGAAAGACAAGAAAATAATTATACAAACTTAGGAACAATGCTTCGAAAACTGTTTCTTTTGCGTATTTTCTGAATGAGAACTGTCAAGTTGAGCTGGAGCCAATCGATTGACCCGTGACTTAATCTCTCCAATGACTCACAAGGAATGTTGGTTAAGATTAGAATGCTTACTAAATCATGTTACTTGAGAATGTAGAACATTTCTAGATTGACCTGTGACTTAATCTCTCCAATGACCCGCAAGGAATGTTGGTTAAGATTAGAATGCTTACTAAATCATGGTACTTGAGAATGTAGAACATTTCTAGATATCGCCTTGTTTCACGCCTCTCGAGCTTTGACACATACTTCCAGAAGCCATAAACCCCAGCCAAAGTGAGTAGTCGTTCAGAGTAGATCTTCCATGTGTACCTGTAAGGTGGCATTTAGAATACAAGTTCACAAGAAAGAGAGTATGTCACACAAGTACACCAAGAGAATCAGACCTTTCACAGATACGCTTTAGCCCAGCATCAGAGATCTTGTCCCAGTGTGATGGATCCTTTTGGCAATGTTCAAAAAATCCGACCATAAGTGCAGCAACCTGATCAGGGTGATATGGATCGATATGAAATCCCGAAACACAATGCTTGATTATCTCAGCAGGGCCACCATGACAAGTAGCAAATGTAGGAAGCCCACAAGTCATGGCCTCCACAACTGTAAGACCAAAAGCTTCATAGAAAGCAGGCTGCAAGAAAGGATGAATGAAGTTAAAGAAGAAGGGTTGTCATGATGGTAAAACTTAAAAGTATTCAAAGTATTAGACAGCACCACACCTGCACAAAAGCACCTCTTGTATCTGCAATGTAGCGATAGAGCTCACCATTTCGAGCACGGTTCATTTGTGCTGTTATCCATCGAAATTGTCCATGCAAGTTGTATTGTTTTATGAGGCAGTGCATCTTTTGAATCTCTGTAACCTCTTCTCTATCCCTGGATTTCTTCACGTCAATGTGACCACCAACAACTACAAGGTTAACCAGCTCCCTTAGCTTTGTGCTCCTACCATAACACTCTACCAACCCTGTTATATTTTTCACCCTGTCAAGTCTTGCCATGGAAAAGACAATGGGCTTCGATTGGTCACTCAACAAGCCACTGCATCAACACAGATGAAGCATTAGATCAATGATCAGCATAACGTAACATTGCTTACGTTCAGTGCAGTGTTCAAAAACCCCCTCTTTTTTTTTTTGTTTTGGAAACAAAGGAGAAATATAATCTATCAACACTGCCATTATTTCTAAAATTTCATCCATGTATTTTCCTTTCAAGTTATTGTATATCATTTAGGTCTCTTTAGTCCTTACTTGATGACAAAATGGTAAAAATTTAGCCAGTTTCAAGTGCACATTTTTCTTATTTTAGAGGTGGTGATGCCACAAACTTGATTAATAGAAGGCACCGCTTGCCCCAAGCATTGCTGATAGCCATTAGTCGATTCAACAGTAGTATATGTTCTGTGGTTATTTCACAGTCAGATGTCTTTATCAGTGACTTTCAGCCAAAGTGAAACTCATATGTGCATCTTGAAGTTCACAAAATCATAGCGTTGATAGAAATAGAATGTTGACCAATTGGTCAACAGTTGTATATGTTCTGTGGTTATTTCACAGTCAGATGTCTTTATCAGTGACTTTCAGCCAAAGTGAAACTCATATGTGCATCATGAAGTTCACAAAATCATGAGCGCTGATAGAAATAAAATGTTGACCAATTGCAAAGCATTTTCTAAAATTATTCCTGATTCTCATACGTCAGTTTTGAGAATAATATTAATTGCTTGACTTCTCCTCTTTAGAATAATAGGACGCTTGGATGTCCCATAGAAACTGGAATCCGTTCTCAAGACAAGGCCACCATATCGATATCATTTTAGTTAGTCCATTTGTTACTTCCTGAATGCTAGTTAAAGAAACAGCATTTTTCGATTTCAAAATGGCGAATATGGTTTGGCTCCACCTAAAGTGAGCAATTGTGTGCCTACATAAACACAATGAATAGCATCATTTTCTTGTGTGATCCTTCAAAAACCCTCAAACTCTTGGGCCCAAATAAAGAGTCTAGTTATAAATATTATACGATAGTCTCTTCTTTCTGTCATTTAAACGAGTTAAAGATTTATGAGTGAAATTTAAGGTTTTCAATCTTCAGACTTCACAGGTCAAATGTGTTCTCATTCTGAAGTTGAGTCATCCTGGTCAAGTGATGCAATATAGGTTAGGAGTTGTATGAGTAGTCAAGTATACTTTTTGAGGATGAATCTGGCAATGTACCACAGGCCAGAAAATCTCAGAGAGGTACGCTGTAAAATATTGAAAACAAAGAATTAGGAAATACTCACATGTGTTCATCATTCTGCTCTTGATTATATAGAAGGGTTTCAATTGAACCATGTAGGGCTGTAAGTCTCATTTGCTTTTCTGAATATGGAAAGTATATGCTCATATCTGCCCCCGGAGATACGATATTAAAATTGGGATCAGAGACATCAATGCCGTGTACAACTCGATACAGCCCTGGAAGAGTGAAAGCTGTGTGGCTCTCATACTGTCCAACATGATTCTTGCTGGAGAAAAGAAAAATAAAACAAGAAGCTCAAACTTTCAGCTGCTCACCCGATAAGCAAGAGAATCATACTACCTCCATGGTAACACAATAAATTTAGGCCCACATTAGCCAACCTAAGTCTTCAAACTCATAGCAAAAGGCAAGTAGGAACAAAATGTGTAAGTCATGGCACTAAATGCTCAATGCATTGACTGAATGGCTGCCTTTATTATGCAAGACAAATTCTGTTTTATCGAAATTCTATTTAGAAAAAGATTAGAACTTTTTCCTGAAGTAGCCAGACCACCTCAGGAAATATGATAGCATCTTATACCTAATGCGCCTACCTCATAAGATGATATATGAAAATAATGGATCTGAGATTCACAGTTATGCAGCATTTACATGAGGAATGGCAACTATGAGATGGGTTCACTTCTGGGGAACAAATAGAGGGCACACAACTTTTTTGTAACAATTTGCTGACACGCGCAAGTATTGGCAATGAACTACAAGGTATCGAACTCTTTGTCCATATATTACTCTTGTACTGAGAGAGAGAGAGAGAGAGAGAGCTTGGGCCATTCTAGAAAACAACCATGAAAGGATCTGAGGTCCATAACACTAGCATGCAATAGAATGAACTTCCACATAGAAAGATCTATGATTTATTTTTACAATGAGGCTTGAAGAAGCAACTAGAAGGATTCAAGGTATACAATGAAAGCACACACGATGCTAGAGTAAACTTCAATGTATGCAGATAAAAGGATTATATATCCAATAAAACATGAAAAACAACCATGAAAGATCTGAGGTCCATAATGCTAGCACAAAGGCATGAAAACCCATTCTATAACTTAAAACACCTTAGGTCCTTATCTATAATAGAGGCAAGTAACAGGCTCTTCTCAACAGTTAGACAAGCAAGCAGATGGATTGATGGAAGATTTCCAACAAAATAGAGCAACCCCAATTAATAGAAAGAAAAAGTCTCCATAACTGATGTTTGGAGTGTACATTCACGATTAGGTACAGAGTACTGGGACCTCTACAAGCACCATATTTCTCGTGTAGTTACTTGCAGATACAAAGAAGATGAATGCAATCAACAACGTAAAATGAAGATATCAAAAACACAAATTGGATTTTCAGAATGTGTGATGTTTTAGATACTAGAATAACAAATTAATGCTATTAAAGGAACTGTCAGAATAATTATACCCAAAAAATATAAACAAAAAAAAGAATATGGCATTAACTCAAAACCTAGTGGTATTTTAACAGAATAAAGAAAAATAAAATTGTTTACCATCAGAAGTAATTAGTTCTAGTAGTCACTTGTTTCAATACACAAATGCATTGCATACATGCATATCATAGATATTAATGTTGACAACTCAGAAAAGAGATGTAAAATCATGACAGGTATAATCATTCAAATTTCTTTCAATCAAATGAAAGGACTCACCTTCCTGCAATCTCTTGGTATGTACTTGTGACTATAAAATCAGCACTGTTCATTGCAATAATATCAGCTGTGAATTGGCATGAGAAATGGTACTTGTCGTCATATTTCCTCCAATACAAATCAGAATCTGGATACTTTGTTTTCTCCAAAGCATGAGCTATGTTGCACTGGTGGTAAAATGTTGTAGTTAAAAGAAAAACTAAGTAAAAAAATAAAAAATTATTCTCCACATAAACATTGGTCTGTGCAAAAAGTAAAACAAGAAGAATTCAAAATCAAGGCAAACCTGCGTGATGCCAAGCTTATTAGATAATAAAGAAGCAACAAGATTCCCATCACTGTAGTTGCCAATGATCAGGTCTGGGACACCCTGTAACTCGGCAGCAATCTCATTTGCTGCATCCTAATCACAATAAACATCAGGTAAATTATTTTTCCAGAACACGTACCAATGGAGAGGACATGCAATATTCAGAAACTTGTGAAATTGTAATGCTAAAATAAATAGCTCCCGACTGCTCTGTAGCGTAAACTCACCAGGTTCACATCAATTTTAAATAAGTTATAGTAGATGGCCTCTTTCATTCTCAGCTTTGGAGTAAGATGTCCTCATTACTTAATTTTGTTCTATAATAGTAGACCGTAAAATATTGTCATTTCCTAAATTAGACAAAATTGTATGGTTCACAGTAATTTATTTTTATTTTTTGATGAACCAGTAATTTATGACCAGCAAATCACAAACAAATGTCTGAATTCTGATATATCAGCATTAAGATGCTCTATGCATCCTTGTTCCTCCATCTCAAAGGTATCACTCCAATTTCTTTTAACAACTTAAAAGGTATCATTTTACTGTGTGTATGAAGTAGTAAGCTTGGCCATAAGTTGCTTCATCTTATTGTACTTTTTAATGAACGTAATGCATGTTTGGCAGTGATGCAATTAAACATTTGATGTCATCAAGCAGAGACAATCAACAATATGCCGAAAAATTGAGATTTGGCAGCATCCACTTTGCCAATAAGCATAAGCACATAGAGCAACATCATTCTGCATGATATGATTCAGAAGAGTCACAAGTAGGCCACAAGCAAGAGAAAAACTGGGAAACCTATCATGTTGGTGCATTCACTCAAGCATTTTTAGATGGGGGAAAATAATCCAGCTTAATTGTTAGCTAGAGTTTACCTCTGCATAGGTCTCCAGAAATGGCCATACATCAAACCTTGAGATCCATTTACGAAGAATACCTTTCTCAGATCTAAAGGGCAGCCGCAGAATATGTGTGTTCTCTGTTCCACTGATTCTTTCCAGTCTCTGGTTGCAAGTTGTCCCTTTTGCATCAGGTATAAGTCTGGTCACCTAAGACCACCATTTTTTAGAACATTATATTTTAAACCAAGATTGCAATCTATGTCAAGGCAAGTGAATGGAAAATTGAAAGAAAAATAATATCACTTAATGACAGAAGAAATTTGAAGTACTTACAACAAGAATTTTTGGTATAACATCTAGCCCCTGCTTCTGTATTCTAAGAAGCATCTCGTTCTCCAAGGCACGCACTTGATCAAGTATATAGACAATCTGTTCATTAATGGCACACAAATCAGTGTAGAAATGAAGCAGCCATATTTTGACTACGAACACATCAAAACATCAAGAAGTAAAAGTGGATGTGAGTTTGAGGTCTTAAACATGCTAGGACACAAACACATAATGGTTAACAAGAAAATACCTGTCCACCTGTATCAGGCAAACCTAATATGTTTGCTTGGCCAAAGTATCCATGGGGAGACAAAATTACAACATTAAACACCATTGGAATCCTCCCAAGGAATGTCTCCAAGGATGAGGGATCAGGTGCTTGAAGGATTTCCAAGAGTAGGTGCACCATCTCTGATACCTGTTGTGTTGTGTCACTCCAACCTTTCTCAAAACCCATTCCTTGGAGCCTTCACTCATAGGGACAGAGAAAAAGTGAACACTGTCAATAACCTAAAACTACAAAATAAACGCCAAGCATTTTAACCCCTGCAGGAAACAAAAATTTGGGGCATTTAGAAAGAGATTATCACTTACACATATTCAAACTGAGAGTATGGTGCATCTGGTGGGAGCTTAGAAAGATATTCCTCTGCCCTTGCCAAAGCAAACTGAAGTCCAGACATTGTCTGTATCCGATCATTCAGCATCATCACCTGCAAAGAACATCAGAAAAAATAAAATTACAATGTCCTTGTATTCTCATTTTGAGTAGCAAGCAACGATCAAACAATTACATCAAGATGAAATGTCAATGCCATAAGTTAAACAGACTTACATGCCCATTATGTTTGTGGGTGCGAAGAAAATCAAGCAAAGGCTCCAAACTTTCTTTATTACGGAACATAATTGAAGACAGATGACGATTGAGAAACTGAACCCCATTGCCGATGGAAGATGACCGATTTGGCCTAGGAAATGTTGCATTGAACGGCTCAAAATCAAGTTCAAGGACATAATTTTCATTGTACCTAGACCAGGTGAAAAAATAAATAAGTTCAAACGGCATGAAATATCTTAGATATTCTGGTCACTTATCCAGTCTGTGCATCAAATGAGGAAACCAACAAATTCATAACGATTGATCAATTTCAAGAGAGGTTCCTTACTCTCCATCTACGAGTTCTTCTTTGAAACGAAGATATTCCGGAACACTTAATTGTTCCACACTCAGTTCATACACATTGATACGAACATATTCCCAAACACCAGGTCTTGGGCGAATAGCTATTGCCACAAATGGGGGCAGAACTATAGCTTCCTGCAATTACAATGTAGTAATCAGGCCAGAAACCAAAAAGGAAAATTAACTAAAATATATGAACAAAATTAGAATTCATACATACACACACCAACATGCGTGGACGCTCAGACACAAAGATAAAAAAACAAATGTTGATGATGTGACCAGCCACATTTGCGCAACAGTGCTGCTAGAAACACTAATAAGATTTTCATTAAAAAACAAATACTGAAATTAGAACATATACTGATTCAATTTCCATGAGAGCTCGAAATGGCCATGTTACACTCTATGTTTGGATCTAGGATTTGTTGAGGGGAATGAAAAGGAAAAGGAAAATAAAAGTGATAAGGAAAATTCTTTGCTTTTGTTTGGTTGGGCTAAAAGAATTAGAAGAAAGTAAAAACATTACTCAACGAGCTCTAGATTCAAGCATAGCATTACTGGAACTCACGCATTTACCTGTGCAGATTTCAGAATTTGGCTAAAGGGACCATGGTTGAGCTCCTGCATGACTCCGTCTTCTCCAACAACATTATCAAGCTCGTCGATTAGATGATGATGCTGTAGTATCCCCTTTCCCTTCGCAACATACCTTCCACGATCACAACACATTGAAATCCAAAAAGAAAACAAAAAACATGGGGGACAGAGAAAGAAAAAGATTGAGGGACAGAAATGAACCTAGGGAAGAGAGAAACGAGCTCGTTTCGGTGAGCAGAGAGGATCTCTTGGACCCTGTCTCGCATGCTTGGCGGTCCATCCATTCTTCGGTGCGACATGATCAAAATTCAATCTGAAATGACTCTAGCTATTTCGGAACATAAAGAGAGAGAGAGAGAGAGGAGAGAAATTGCAGACGCAGAGAAAATCGATGTAATGCGAAAGAGTAGAGAGAGAGAGAGAGAGAGCGAGAGAGAGTGGAGTGGATGATATGGATAAATATAGAAATGCAATCGAGTTGGGTGAAAGCTGCGGCGCAAAGAATCGAACGGCGACAGAGAGAGAGGCGGAACGGCCATTGCTGCTGCATGTGGAGCTGTCGATTAGCAGCCGAAGATCGGTTCGAATCGAAACATTGCGAAAAGAAAAGTTGAGAAAACCCTCCTCCCGTCCTCCTCTCAAGCGGTGCGAGGTGCCATATGTTCATAACCGTAACTGCTCCAAGAGGGTTGTGGGAATCCCAATCGCTTTTCTGGAGAGTGTATTTCACGGACCAATGAGAAGGCGTGCATGGGGAAATGATAGTGAACATAAAGGTGTTATACAGTGGGTCATAGGTTGCACTTGTACCGAGGCTGTTTTCATGCTTGCGATCTTGTGTGGGCCACTTGCGGTTCCCAACTTAAAATCTGCTGCAGGTTGTCTTCCCAACTCCCGTAATTACCACATGAAACCGGATCACATGTTCCCATCTATGAAAAGTCATCATATCAGTCTTTAAGCTTACACGTGTCTGCTTTAGTATTTCAGACACATATGCCCTTCGACCAATTAGATAATTTTTCCTATTGGCTAGGCGTACTGGCTTGAAAGAATTAAGGCCGGTACAGTTTTTTTTTATTTTTATTTTTTATTTTTTTTTTTTTGCTTTATAAATAAAAAAAGTTAGAATTTTTTTTATATTTTTTGCTTTTATAAGTTAAAGATAAGTAAAAAAAAAATAAAAAAATAAAAAAGTTAGAAAAAATATAACTTTTTTTAATTATAAACTAAAAAAAAATTAAGCGAAAAAATCTTACCAAATGGGTACTAAGTTTAAATAATTAATGTTATACATAAAAAAATTAATAATAGGACTCTATGTAGTCCATTTAGGAATGTAAATCCGGTTTGAGACCCATGAACCTTCCGAACCTGGCTCGAGTCTGCCGAGTCAAAGTCTAGCCCAAGTCTAAGCACCCTATGGGCGAGCTTGGGTCTCCCTTTTAAAAACCCTAGCTTGACCCACGAGCCCAAGTCCAAACCTGGCCCGAGAGCCTAAGTTCAAGCCCGTGAAACTCCCCTTCTCCAAACAACTTGTTTCCTTTCAAATTTAATTTAAATTTTTTTTAAACACTTTTCACCCATACCCGTAACTCCTCCTTTTCAAATCCATTTTTCTTGAACACGTTTATTAATTTTATAAATGTAATTGTATAAATAATTTACCTTAGATAGTAATTCTTATTAATTATATATAATAATAAATATAAGTGTAAAGTTTTTTTTACATAAGTTCAAAGAAATTAAATATATATAAGCTTACAAATAAATTTCTAATTCATAGAATAATAGTGTATAATTTATTATAACTAAATTTATTAGTTTTAAAAACGTAATGCTACAAAAAAATTGAGTCAAAATCCGAGGCCCAATGCTTAAGCCAGCGGTTTGGCTAGCGGTTCGAGCCCAAGTCCATGCCTAGGGCCTTGGGCTGGGCTTGGGTCTTTCCCTTTACATTTTAGCCACAAAGCTTGGCTCGAACCCGGTGGGCCATGACTCGGGTTGCGCTGGCTCGATTGACATCCCTAAGTCCATTCATTTTAAACCAAATTACTTATCGTTTTGATTTATTATTTTAAAATATAGCACTATCAATCTGTCACATCTTCTGGTGGTGGTGATGTTTTTCATATAAAATTTATGTAAGAATAAAATTTTTTATTTTAAAATTTTGAATTAAGTTAAGTTAAATTTGACTCAAAATTGGATGCCAAATTTTCCTTGCACCTTAAAAATGTAAGAAATGAGAAAAGATAAATTTTTATTTCCCAATAAGATGCATGTATTGTTATAATTTTATGAATATACACATTGATGGCAAAGCCGATATTACTTCAACGCAGTCAGACTTGGCGAACAGTCACTGCCTATTTTGCTCGCTGTGTTTAATCTTTATAAGAACTCGAATTGTATTAAGATTTTTGTCTGAGTTATTTTCTTCCGATTTGAACTCAGTCGACTCGTACCGAGTCAAACAAGTTGTTAAGTACTGGGTTGTATAAATAAAGCAATAAGTGGGCTCCATATTGGCCCAGATGCTTCGCTTATGGTTCGGTGGGCAACCATCTTTCTTCCTTTTTCTCATTACTGTTTGAAATTTAAAAGGAGAGAAGGAAAGAAAAAAAAAATACTGTTTATTATGGTTTTGTAAAGAAAATAAAAGTAAAATGGAGAAAAAAGAGAGAGAAAGAGAAAGATTGATTTCAAAATTTTCTTCTACTTTTTCCTTTTCCTTTTTCTTCATTTTTTTTTTTCTCTCATTTCTCTTCTCTTCTTTTCTCTTTCCTTGCCTTCCCTTCCTTCTCTTAAGTTTAAGGACCGTCTTAACGTTGGGCCTCGTCAGCCGCAAAGAGAGAGAGAGAGAGACTTTTTTTTTTTTTTCCAAAAACCAAAATAAGGAAAATAAAAATTATTCTAAAAATAAAAACGTAAAGGAGAAGTTCAACAAGGAATGGGATTCATTTAGGGACTGAGTCTCATAACTTATATTGGAAACATTAATCTAATAATTGTATATAACTTTTTGCACCAAAATTAAGATAGAAAGAAATATAGTTGAAGAATAAAATTTACTTTATCTAAATCTCATGTTTTACGTAATATTGCCTATATTACATTCGAGAAAATTTTATTGTTATAGAAATTGTGTATAAAAAAAAAACTCTACTAGAATGATCAAGCAATCAAAAATTTGAGATTATGAACCAAAATAATGGAGATCTAATTTTCAAATAAATAGATAACAAACAACCATATCATTTTATATAAAAATTTTATAAAAAAAAATTATGTTTGTATAACGTTAATCTTCCATTCACCACCATGTGTGTTGTTAGTACATGTACTCAATCCGAGTCCCAATAAAAAAAAAGGTAAAATGCTAGTCAATTCTATTTTTATCATATTTTCTCACTCTACACATAGAGTAAATCCCATATTAATTTACTAGTAGTGAACCAATGATATGCACGGAGTGAAGATAATATATATTAAATATAAAAATTTTATAAAAATAAATTATCAATCTATACACTAATAATATGATTAAACTAAATTATAATATTTAATATAGTATTAAAATAAAAAATTAAAAGTTGATTGCTTGTAATAAGAAATTAAGTTTTATTATGAACATTCTAACTTTATTTTTTTATTTTTTTTTACCTTCCAATCTTGTTCAGGGACTACATTGATGAAGTGTATATGTTACAAATGTTAGATGACTTTATTTAATTAATACATTTAATAATGCACATATAGCTATTTAAAACTAATAATTATCTAAAAAAATAATTTAAAATTTGAAGTTAGGGAGATTTGATTTACCTAGATTACTTCAATTTCATTAAATATTTTCTAATTATGAATAGAAAGTAAATTTGTTTTATATTTTATGGTTAGGTCAATACTGTTATAAGATACATAATATTATTATTTAAAAATTTAAAAAGTTCTCCCGCCAACCAATTGCTATAATATATAGTATTGATAGATTTGTCATTCCAAACAAAATTAAAGGGACTTGAATAGAAAATTTCACAGATTTTGAATTAAATGAAGAACTTTTTAAAATTATGAGGGAAGAACCTAATAAAATTTAAAAATAAGAACACCAATATTTTGAATTTTATGTAAAATTTTCCAAAATAAGATAAATTTTAGTGAAGTTTTATTAATTGTGAAAAAAGTAAAAGTTTTTATATTTATGATTAAACCTACATTATTATATAGATTTAATATTAGTAATTTCAAAATTTTAAAAACTACAAAAATTATATTGGGTTTTTCAATATTAAAGACCCAATAACATATTGCTATAGATAGATAACTATAAATGGATATTATGTTAGTCTAAATAGCATAATAATGTGTCAAAACTTATTTAAAGTAATAAGTGTTATATCAATATTACCAAATATCTATTAGTTTAAATTTTGAAATAAATGTAAGGTTTAAGGAAAGTATGGTAAAATTATATTTTTTAACCAATCAAATTGTAATAATGTTACTCTAATATTACCAAAAATTTAATTTTTAAAAATTTTAAGGGAGTGACTTTAAAAAATATATAATAGGAATTAAAAATCCATCTATATACTATATATAATTCTATTAGTAAGAGTTTTTAAACTAACCAATTAAATTACAATATGTGGTATTTTAATATTATAAAAAATAAAAATTCTATAAAAATTAGATTGGGAGTTTAAGGCTCAAAAAATTCCTAATCTATTGCTATAATATATAGTATAGATTAACGGATAGGATAACGTTGTACAAACAAAAAATTTATATAGAATGATATGTCTAAATAAGAGCCTTCCACTTCAAAACAAATCACCGATCATAATGACTTTTAATTATAAAACAGATATTTCTTTATAAATTTTTTATAAGAATAGTATTTTCTTAATGGAAATTACCATTTTGTATCTAGAGTGAATAAAGGGAGTGAAAGTGAGATCATATATAGCGTTAATCGGAAAAAAAAAAAAAAAACACACAGATGAAACTTGATGTGAAACTAGCTGGATTATTCGTTATAGTTCGTTATGGGTTGTTTTCGTTTTCTATACGTTCAAAGTTATTCAAAGAGAAAACTGCCGTTGGTTGAATAGAGAATAAGGTATCTTCTAAAGCAGTCAAAGTAATTACTTAAAAAGCTTTCTGGTTTAGGAATCTAATCGAATGCGTGAACTGCCAAAAAGTATTAATCAAACCATATTATACAGTAATCTTCACATTCCATATTCTTTTCTCACTCTAAGTTCTTCATTTCAAATGATAAAGAATCTGTTTCATTATTCAAATGAATGTTAGTCAAATGTTCGTCCACCACCATTCAAACTTTGAAAGTTCCCAAAAGTAATTGGAAAAAAATCGACTGTGGGAAGCTAGAGGCTCTATAAAAAAAGGCTTTTGTGGCTATTAACGTTTGAATCAAGAAACAAAACAGCTTTATATTGTTCTGCAAACTTGTTTAAACATGGCCTATTATCGAAACCTTCCTAAGATTGGGTTGGATGGATTTGCTCTTCTGGAGGAATGCCATGGACAGACCGGGAAGCAGCGTCGTCGTCAAGAACTTCAAAATCAACAGCAAAATCCATCATGGGCGCTTGATCATAAAGCTTCTCCGACTGAAGAAGCTGTTATTGACAGTAATGAAGCAGCCCGAAAGTTTGGAGGGGTGCTGATTAAAGATTTCGGCAGGAAAATGAAAGTTCGAAAGGTTCTTTAGACTTGTTTTGGTACTTGAAAGCAAGAAAAACAAGCTGGGTTCTGCTCTACTTGTGGTGTTGAAGTGCTTTGTATCTTGTAGCTGTGTTTTTATATATAGTACAAAGTGTTTGTAACCTATCATGAATCTCAGTATTTCAGATGTAAATCTTCAAGCTATATATATGTTTGCTTGTACTCTCTCTCTCTCTCTCATGTATCTAGCATTAGTTTGCTATTGGTGGATCAGATATCTAGCATTAGTTTGCTATTGGTGGATCAGATATAGAAAAATAGATAGATGAAATAGGTAAATATTCTTGCTACTCTTCTAAGTGCTGGTGAATCAGCCCCACTGTGAGGGGCCCAAATGCTCACTCTTGCAAAACAGCCTTGTTTAAAAGTATTTGCTTTGTGGCATGTGATGGTGAATTTGTGCCTCGAACTGCGAATGGAGCTGCTCATGAAATGGCTTCCTGGGCTGTTGGGAATGATTTTACTGGTTCTCTTCATGCGAATGAGCTGCCCCTCTCAGTGTCGAGGATTGTATTGGCTGAGGCGACTGGAGTCCCCTGAAGTGTTCATGTTTTTCTGCTCTTTCTTGTCCTGTTTTGCCTCTTATTTGACTCAGCAACAAAAAAAATGTGATGGTGAATTTGTGATACTACTAGTGAATTTGGTGGCTAACCCGGGTGCGGGTGCGATTAAATTAAAATATTAAATTAGCTTGGGCCGGTTTAATATTTTTGGACGCGGGTTAAACCATATTAGAGTGAACCGGGTTGAACCGAACCGGTTCAGAAAATTCCAACGGTTGCTTAGCTCAACTCTCTCTCTCTTTCTCGGCCTCCGACGGATAAACTAATTTTACTGATCGTAGCATCATTTTAACTGTGAAATCAGGTATATCAGAAACGTTGTAGAAAGGGGAGCTAACTTTTCCATACATTGAGAGAGTAAAAAAAAGGTTGTAGATTCCAAATTATTGTAAATAGACGTCCGTGATTGAAATAACAAATTAATGACCCAAGTGAAGTCATTTTATTTACGCATTAATTTTGTCAAAATTAGCTATTTTGTAATTTGATAAATGCAATATGACCCAAGTGAAGTAGTTTTATTGGATTCTTAAAAACCCCATTTTAAGTGAGGAAGAGCAAGTAAATTTACTTGTGTGTGATCATCTAAAATGGGTTCACTTAGACTCACATCATATGCTTTTCCTTTTGCCCGGACTAAGCCAAAAACCATTTTATCCTCCTACTTCAACGACTTGCATTGTTCTGTTAGATTTTGATGAACATTTTCCTCTGAAAATTCCAAATTTGTGCAAGATCAAAAGCATTGTGTATATATTCTCATTAATGGAAACATGGCATGTCTCAGTCAGATGGTTGTTACTTGTACACAATAGTTAATTTGCAGTTTAGCACTAGGAAAGACAAGTAATTAAGTTCTTAAAAATCCCATTTTAAGCATTCAAAGAGCAAGTAAAATTGAATTGATAGGAAGTGTTATAAAAAATGCATTTAACTCAATCAAATGTTTTATAAAATACAATGCCTCTTCTCTTGAAACACTAGTGTTTACTAGAAACATGGCCATGCCTGTTTTCACAAACTATATTTCAAGCCTATGTTGGCAAGGTGTATGCTTGATCTTGTTTTGATAGGACTAACACAAAAAGTATCATATAGATACTCCCACCTCACAGAACTTTCCTATTCCATTAAAGATAGAAGAACATTTGCCTCTGAAACTCCAATATTGTTCAAGATCAAAGGCATTGTTATATATTCTCATCATCTTTAATGGACACATGGCCTGTCTCCCTCAGAGAGATTGCAAGCATTGTTATATATTCTTGTCCTTAGGGGAGACATGGCCTGTCTTCCCCCAGAGAGAGAGAGAGCCACTGCCAAAACCTAATAAACAAGGAAACTGGCGAGGTCATAGATAATAGGCTATGCCTTCCAAATACACCGATCCTATGAACTTTTTGAGACCTTTAGGGTCCAATTAAGTAGATCTTAACGCATTAATTTGCCCCAAACACATCAAATATGAAAGCAGATGCACAACTAAAAAAATTAAAAGAGTAAAACTGTAACTTTCAGATGCTGTCTAAGTAATCTTGAGAATACTCTGTTTATGTTTATTATCCACGTTAATAATTGCTTGGCCTATCAACGAGAGCTGAAGAGACATCACTAGTTTGTCAGATTTGCCAAATCAAATTCTAAAATTTAGATTGATCATTTGAACTTTAAATGGAGACAAGAAACCCATTTTTGTTTCTTCCAAAGTTACCATGCATCTCGATCTATCTCTCTCTTTCTCTCTCATGAAAAATAAATATCTTCAGAGTTTTTTTTTTTTGAACAGCAAAAGGAAATTTTATTAAGAAGAAGAGAGGGCAGCCAATACATAAGAAGGATTCTACATGTCAAAAAGACTTTACAAAAATCTAACAAACAACTCTAAAGATCAAAAGGTTGAAAAGAATTCAACCTGCAAGAGTCAGAGAGAATCCTAGTCTTAAAGCAAAGTGATTCATGGCTTTAGCTCCTGATGATAATCAGCAACTTGGTGCAAAAATCACCTTCCTATTATCTTGGCCCAAATTTTTGTCTGTGTCTTGATCCCTTCCACTAATTCTTCACAACCGATGTACTTACTGATGCAGAGTTACACATTTATGTCTAAGCAAATGGTCCATACAGATGTCAAGCAAAAACTACTCATTTATGAATCTTGATATCAATTCATGCAATAAGCCAACAATTGAATGCAGAGTAAAGAGATGAGAGACTGTCCTATTCCATTTTCCTCCTGATGGGAGACCACTCCCAGCTTACCAGAGCAAAGGCCCTGGAGAAGTAAGAGATCAATCAAAACAGAGATGAGCTAAGGGATTTAACTCCTTCAATACAGTGAAAGAAACTATCAGAATTGAAGCTACCACGCTTTATTCTAGCATGAACCCAGAACATCAGTTGTAGCTTAATCGAAACCACAATTTCTTTCTGGAAAATCTATTTACTGTTAAAAACAACATCATTCCTGGCCAACCAGATATTCCACATGGCAACTAGGAGTAAGGCTTCCCAAATAGTTTTTGCTAAGTTCTGATTCTTGCAGCCAAACCACCAGAAAATTAGATCAGATATAGAGCTTAGGCTTACCCATACATAACCAATCATTTCATTATGTTGCTCCAGATTAGCCATAATACTCTGCACTGTAGTAGGATATGGTCAGAGTCCTCTAGGTCCGTCTCACAGAAGGCACAATTTACACTTGCACTTTGAGGCAGAATTTTCCTACTCAATAGAAAAATTTTAGTTTTGATTCTTTTTTGAATAGCCAACCAACAAAAAATTTGAATCTTTAATGGAGCCCAACTTTTTCAAGCTTTATCCGTCAATGGGTGAACATGCTGTTTTTCACCTTCAGAGTTATCTAAGTTCAAAGATATAAAGGTCTTCATTTAGTCAAATAACTTAAGAATTAAGATTGAAGCCTTTCCCTTCTTAAAGAATCTAATACCAACATGCATGACAACCAAAAGAAGACCTGCAGCTGCTAAATATCTTCATCTTTGAACTACTTTTTGCACAATTTGTTCTAGTAGAGCCATAATTTGAGCATTAATTCAGTTCTCATGGCATGAAAAGTCCACTTTAGTCAAAAATAAGCTTTCTGGTTTAAGAATCCAATCCAATTCTTGAACAGCCGAAAGATATTAATCCTTTCTCCATAATAATCTTCACGTCACATTACATTTTAGATGTTCTTGATATGATCTAGAGCTGTGACTTAAAATTTAGGACTTTGATGACTATGGTATGCTGATGTCAGCAAGATGATGTTGTCCTGATAAGGATAATGGATATATGCAACTATGAGGAGAATCAACAAAAAAAAAAAAAAAAAAAGAGGAAAGCAAACAGGGTTTTCGGATGTCTATATAAAGGGCTACTAGGTTTTAACCTTTGAATCAGGACACAAAAAACAGCTTTATAGTGTTTTGCAAATTTTGTGTAGTGCCTGAAATTTTCCATGGCACGTCAGGCAGACCTTGTTAAGATTGGGCTCGAAGGCTTTGCTATTCTTGAGGATTACTACATACGCAACAGGAAGAAGCCTCCTCCTACTCCTGCTCCTCCTCCTACTCCTTATTATCATCGTCAAGAAACTCAATATCAGCAGCCACATACATATTTGAGGCCTGTGGTGCGTCCGATCGAAGATCCTGTAATTTGTCGCTACCGGGGAGCTCAAAGCTACGATGTGGTGGTGATTACAGAAACAGCACGTGGTACTGTAAAACATACTCAGTACTATTTGAAAGCAGCATGAATCTCCTAGTATTTCCAAAGTCTAGAAAGCAAAGAAGAAAGGAAAAAAAAAGAAGAAAAAGCAAGGGCAATAGGTTTGCTCTTTTGTAGTGTAAAAGAGTTTTATATGTTCTGGCAGCTGTTATATACAGGTACAAAATGTTCCTTAAGTCCCATATAGCTCAGTATGTGAGAAGAATATCCTGAAGCTATACATGTGTACCTGTATTTCTGTTTACTTTGTATCTTCTTGCTTGCTTTTGCAATAATATTTCCCGTCTAATATAATAGCACTCTCTCTCTCTCTCTCTCTCTCTCGCTTAGCTTGCAATTATATGAGCGGCTGGATTTCATGGGATTAGATATCAATGAGGCTGGTCCAAGTCAGAGAAGCGAATGCTTGCTCATATTCACCAAAACAATATACTAAAATTAAAAGTAAGGTCATCTCATGCATCATTTTTAATTAATGATGTGCATTCACTTGAAGGGGTTAGAAGTATTCAAGGCTAAGGTGTTCCTAAATCATCTGATGCAGGGGGGTGTTTTTGAGCCTTAGGAGTGCTCCTTGCTGAGTATCTCATCAGCAAAGTTTTCTTTAGTTATGCAAATGTAGTTTTTCTTGGAGTGGATCTAGATTCTAAGGAATTGGCCATAGTTTTTTTTATCTTTTTGATCCTTTCCCTTAATGTATCCTATCTTTGGTTATTAATATACTATCTCTTTTGCTGTTTCAAAAAAAAAAAAAAAACATACATTAAAAAAAAAAAAAGATATTGACAGATGGAACTAGAAATATTCTTGCTGTTCTTACAAGCACGGGGGATCAGCCCCACTGCGGGGGCCAAAATAACCACTCTTTCAAAACAGCCATGGTTAAAAGTGTTTATTTTGTTGTATGTGATGGTGAATTTGTGACATACCACTAGTGGATTTGGTGGCTAAACCCAAGAAGTCCTAGTTCACTTTGGAAGAACAGATGATTTTACAACCATTATAACAATATAGCAGATGGAAAAAAAAAAAAAAAACACAGAAAGGAACTAAACTGAGGCAGCCAACATATTTCCCACAGAATCAGAGCAACCCATATATACACTGTATAAGTACTTATAGAAATCGTTTTAACTGAAAATCAAGCATAAAGAAGGGTGCATGCATGAAAGGTGAGCTAACTCATTGAAAAAAATAAATTAGCCTAAGTCCAAGTGAAATGGTTGATTAAATTCTTAATAAACTCACTATAGATGTTATATTTTATTTTGTCCGATCTTAATTAGCATAGAGCAAATCGATGTTGGCCTATTTAGTGCTCAATAAGCAGGTCTACCCCGTACTGGTTTATTCTTGGAAGAGTAGATGCAAAGGGTGAAGTGATTTAAAGAGATACCTTCCTTGCCAGGCACTTGTGTAATTACTACAAGAATGGCAGAGTCTTTATATTTGAAGTCTATGTTCGAATCTCAATTACTAGGCAAGTGGCTAGCTAGCTTCTCCTTTTGCTCACTAAGCCAAAAACTATCTTATTCTCCCATCTCAAAGACCTTGCCTATTCCATTAGATATAGAACATTAACCAATGAAATTGTGAAGATTCTACAAGAATTTAGCTCTATATTTTCTCATTAATGAACCCACGGTATGTCTTCATCAGAGAGAGAGAGAGAGAGAGAGAGAGAGAGAGAGAGAGTGACTGTCATCACCAGAGGGTAAACAAGTTTAATTTACAAGCTGATAATTCTTGTTATGCACTCTACATATATCCCATACTTTGAAAAAAATTTGGTGCGTAATACAACAAAGAGAAAGGCTACTGCAAAGGTACTCTATTAGTATTTTTCTTTGAGGATCAACACTTTTATAATCCTTGTTAACATGAACCATTAAGAACCGAGTAGGTCATAGCATATTAACGTGCCCTAAACGCGGTCACTGCTAAGGTGGAAGCACAAGTAAAAACTTGAGAGTGGAGAGACAAATTTGAATGGCGAATATATGCAAATTCAAATTGCTATCTAGTGAATCTTGAGGATCCTAGCTCTCTTTATGTACTGTACCGTATAGGTTAATATATATATATATATATATGCTTTTCAGTGTATCAACAAGAGCTCGGTGACATTAGTTCTTTGTCAATTTGGAAATCAAAATATCTTATAGAGCCTAGATTCTTCACCTTTACTTTTGTTTGATTTATTCTAGTAGAGCCTTAATTTATGCAATTGCATGCCAATAGATGATAATGCAAGACAAAGTCTACTTAGGGTGGTCCACTTGACACATGTATAAAGTATATACATATATATATCTATGATATATATTATATATTTATCTATCTGTTAGTTAGTTATTAGTGATAATAAGAATAGTTGTCCACTCAATATGAGACGCTAGTAGTGGTTTGGCTAAGGCCTATCAAGTCTCTATTATTAGATAATGATTCCTTGATGGAAGGAACTACTAAGGATAAAGCTAAGAGTTCCTAGACTAGCAGTTATATGTTACCTGTGATATCCATCGTTCACGGTATTTAGTCTTACATAGATTAGAATATTCTATCTACAAAGAGTTCTATATACAGAAAGTATGTGAGTGAAGCAACCTACATTTTTGCAGAAGCATAAAGAGTCTTTTTCAAACACTCAAGATCAAGAAAGCAAGTTACTTGAACAACAATAACTGAAAGTTTGTACATATATTAAATTAATAAATGATTAATATTTTTACTGTTGCGTATACATGCATATATATTAATATTATATATGTACATGTATAGTTTGTCTTACAGATAAGTCCAAGTAAAAAGGGAATACTGCCATTGAGTAAAATCTTTGTTACTTACAAATAAATGCATACGAAAGGGGAATAGTAGTAGAGGCTTACATTATGTTTGTATGTTGAACTTGTGGAGAGAGAGAAAATAAGCTAAATTTTTTTCTTAAGTTAAGAAAATGAGAAGTAAATACATATTGGTAAAAGAAAATGTATAATTTTTTACCTGCAAAGAAATGAATGTGTATAAGTGTTTTCATATTTTTTTTTTTCTTAATAATTTCAATATGCAAACATAGCATTCGAAATAAATGCAATACTAGAACTGTCAAAATCTTTTATATGAAAGGAAAATAGCAGAGGCAGTTCTTTGCCAGCACCAAATGCCTAGCAAAAACCATCTTATCTTCACATGCACCTCACTGACCTTTGCCTACTCATCAGACATAGAAGAACATTTGCCACTGAAACTCCAATTCTACCAGATTAATAGCATTCTTCGGCTATTCTCATCGATAGACAGATAGTGTGTGTTCATCAGAGAGATATATATATATATATATATATGTATATACATATATATTCCTGTGAAGCCAATTTTATTTTTCCCAATTCAGCTTCCACTATACGCAATTTTCAAACGAGAAGTTTATATATATCATAGAAGCTAAACATATAGTTCTGGCACAAGCATTTCTCTTTCTCATACATGGGAAAAAAAAAAAAAAAACAACAATCGGCTCGAAGATACCATCTTTGGTGCTGTCAAATGACTTAAGATTGAAGATATTGAAGTTTCACTTTCTAGAGAATCTAATGCCAACGTGCTTGGCTTACCGAAGGGAGACCAGCTGAATGATATGTCTCCTAAGTCTCAACTATGAAGACAATACTGGCCCCTAATAAAACGTTGGAAAATACTATTCCTGCACAAAATTTATACGAAAAATTCAGACAATGATATTTTCACAATTAAAAGTCATCATGATAGGAGTTTTATTTTGTAGTAGGTAATGTTATACAATAAAAGAAAATCATATGAAATTTATCACCAAGATGATGTGGTTGAGCGAAAGTCATTCACTTGAAATAAAATAACTATTATGAGGGCTCTTAATTATAAAAATGCCACTGACACATTATTTTGATTGGATTTTTGTATAAATTACTTTCTAGAGTCTATATAAATTTCTGTTTTGTAGAATTTTTATGTTGTATAACATTAAGCTAAAATTTTTGGTACTTAGTTTGAAATTTTGCAACCTATATACTAAGGCCAAATAGGACCTTTCCACTGCACCAACAGCCCTTCAACTTTAAAGCGTGCTCCCATCAGATATTAGGAAGGAATCCCCTCCACATGGTGGGGAAGATGAAGGGATTCCTCAGAAATTTTTTTTTTTTTTCCTTTTGCTCTTTCCTTGTTTTTGATCTTCTCTCACTTTGAACAGCTTCGATGCTCCCTATATATAGAGGTTTTGCATAGCGTTTGTAGCAGCAAAGAAGACATATAATTATTTACACAGTTTTGTGCAGTTCTTTTGAAATGGCATCTAAGGCGCCAGATCAACTTGCTAAGGTTGGTGTGGAGGGCTTTGCTTTGTTGGACAAATGCCTTGGACGAAAGGGGAGGCTGGCGGTGGCTCCTCCTCCTAAAGCATGTCAACAGCCACCACCACCACCACCACCACCACCACCCTATGTTGAAGTTCCTCCTCCTCCAACAAAAGATAGGGTAATCAATAGCTATGAAGCAGCAAAACGCTATAAGGCTACGCTGCTTGTGGATTTCAACACTAAGAGAAAGCCCGCGGGTCTGGTGGCTTAGTAAGTTAGTAGGCCCTCTCTTCTTTTGCATGCCTTGTTAGCTAAACATGCTTCGATCTCTTTGTATTGTACAAGTCATGTGTATTGTCTACCAGCCCTTTGTAGGACTTTGATGTTGCTGTAAATCTGCTATCCTTGTGTTAATTAAGTATATATATATATGTTATTTTCCTTTAGTATTGCCTCATCTCTCTCGTTAGCTTAAGTTCATGCAGGGTCAGCATCTACACGAACCATATAAACTTTAATTGTAGGACGGCTACTTACAGTATTTAGATTTTATCTCATCCATAGTTATTGGAACGGAATCGGACATCTAACCGGTAAGATTACTGGTTCACGGTTCGTCAATTTAACTGGTAGTTCAACTGGTTCAACCGGTATTATAAATTAAATGTATTTTATTTATTCATGTATGTGTTACCTTAAATATAATTTATATTGCAAAGTAAAATACAAGAAATCAGGTAGAGTAATGGTAAGTATTGCTTAATTTTTCCCTCACTTCCCAAGTTCAACTCTTAAGAGACACAAAACGGTTCAACCGGCGATCCGGTCCGATTCTAATAACTATGATCTCATCTGTTCCATTTGGATGATAGTTTTCACCCACCTTTTGTGGCAAGAGTCGATTTGTCCAGCCAATTTATATACCTTCCCTACTTTCAGCATACCAAAAAAATTATTGCTTCTTGAACATGAGATCAGAATTTTTGAAAGGATGGTCATTGTCATTGCTATAAACCAAAGCATAATACAAAAGATATGTATAAAACACCCACGTAATTGCTAATTTTAGGTGTCTATTGATTTAGTAATCTCAATGTATGGGGGACAATATGTACATACCGTTCTAGGTGACAATATCTGAGTTCATGCCCAAACATGGTTGTTTTAAAACTTATTTTCTATTTTCAGGTGGTTTTAAACTTATTTTTACACCCTAGGTTGTTTTAGAAATCGCATTTTGAAAACACAACTTCAAGCTTGGAGTTGTGTTTTCACTTCTATGAAAATCTTAAGAGACAAGCTTTAAATCACATAAATCAAGTTTTTACACAACTTTAAGTTTGAAAGTTGTATTTTCAAAACATGACTTCTGAAACAATTCAGGTTTGACAAATAAGCTCAAAATCCTTAAGAATGAGAAATTAGTGTAAAAACATACCTGTTTTTATAATAAACTCAGACCGCATGTACTCATCTAAAATTACGACTTTGTTAGATGGATCTCCAACATGGGATGAAGAATAGGTGAACTCATTGATATTGATTCATGTAAGGTGGTAGAAAAAGGACTTTTTGTGATAGTAGTATTTCGTCACAAATAGTCACCTGACCGTCGCATATACCTATTAGCGTTAGCTTTGCGACAAAATTTTCGACAACGAAAGTACTGGCGTCACAAATAGTTTTAACGATGGCTTGGCGACACTTTTAGCGACGACAAGGAAACCGTCGGAAATAATATTCATCTGATGACATGTTTTTTTGGGGTTGTTCTGTTGCTGAAGGTTATTTGCAACGGTCAAACACCAACCTCTAATACTTTTGGCGATTGCCATTAGCGATGGCTTGAACCGCCACAAATAACCTTTAGCGATGGCACAAACCGTTGCAAAGAAATCACATGGGAAAGGCATATACTTTTAGCGACTGTTCATCACTTTTAGTGACGACAAACGCCATCACTAATACATTTTTTAAAAAAAATTTAATAAATTACAAATGATATTTGTTATTTTTTATTTGATATGATAAAATATAAATTTAACATGATCCAAGTAACAAAATTTAGCCATTCATTCAAATCCAAAATGCTTACAAAAATACTTAACAAAGTTAATATATCTTTTAAATATCTGTCAAAATTCATAAAATTAATATACTTAACATTGTCTCCTATGAAAATTCATAAAACAAAAACAAAATACGCAGTCTCTCACAAAAATAACAACCCAAATTCAAAATCCATACATCCTAAGAGAGTTTTTAGTGTATCATAAAACAAGCGAAGTCTAGAACCACCAACTGTAACAATAGCTTCGATCCAGACAATACTTCAAATTTTGGTCCTTATTCCTGGGTCTTATCAAACCATACTTTATCCCTTCGAAATTTATGTCGATAAGGCAAAAGGCGATGATGGCCCATGTAAATAAACTTTTTATTGTGTTTCAACCTGCCAATTGTATAATCTTGTTTTAGGAGGGTAACCCATGGCCCAAAGGAGGAGACCTACCTAGAAATATGAAGGAAAAAGAAGATGAGCCTTGTACCTTTAGATAAAAAAACACAAGTATATAATGACAGCTCCTAGCTTAATTACCTATGATGGAATAATCTGAGGAGATCCCTGTTAAAGGTCCAATCAATAACACCAATTATCTAACCATGATTTGTTGCACTTTTCATTATTACTTTGTCACCATTTTGGTAAACTTGAAGCACGTAGCGTGTGTCAGCAGTGAGGGTGGTTGTCCCTCACACACTCGACATTTTTGTGTCGAGAACATGCTACTGTATCTGGTGTCAGTTGTGGCTCTCACCGATGTGATGAGAAGGAGGGAAGGCACAGGAAACAGGCCCGAATGCCTGGTCTGCTCGGGGGCCAAAGGGACCGATTCTGTTGACGCCCGACCAGAGAAGAGGGAAGAGAGGATCTGGTTGGATAGATTACAAGGGGATGTAAAAACAGTACTAGTATTACAATCCATAAACTCTACTTATGTAAGTCAAAACACAATTTTCTAAACAAAAAAATCCGTATGAGAGATCATTGTAAAATGCGCAAAAGGATATTAGCACAACACACGATTTTACAACATGAACTTAAATGAAATAATGAAAATTTTCAAAAGTTGTGAGATCAAAAGGCTGCTATGCTCGCAATCATCTCCTACGCTACAGGTGATTATCGTCAACATTTGATTTAATTTGTGGGCAAAATCTTGGTTATTTGGGAGTGCAACTACGTGTTTCTCTTCCACTGATTAAACCTCACATGAAATTTAACATCTTGGTTTTTGGGAATGAAATGTAAAATTTTTGCTCTACTGACAAACCTCCCACTCAGTATAGCATCTTTAGACCTGTTATCAACTAGCATTTCCATTCTATATAATAAAAAATTCATGCTATGGAATACATGCACAAAGGTCTAATAAAAATAACAATATATTTCATACCACATGAAATAAATGCAATTAGATTATTCTAATATACGAGCACATGGCATAGCAGAATATTAGCATGCTATAAAAAAAATGCAAATATCTCAATTCTAGGAATTTTTAAATAAATAGAATTTAAAAGCCTCTTGAAAATTATAAAAAAAACAACCCAACACCCAGACACTAAACCCTGCAATTCGTTGCTCATAATCCCGGGTCACGCGCACCAAGTGCGCCAATAGACGTGGCTACACGAGCTGCCAGTGGCTGTAACTGCTGCGTTAGTCCCATGCACCACTGGACTATCCTTTGTTTTTTTTTTTGGGTCATCTAGGACTATCCTTTGTTTGCAACCCAAACTTGTAACGTTCAAATCAATCACATAAGTCGATTCTGGGTGGCATATCTATCACGTGGATGATACGTCCGGTCGCGGTTGTCGAACATAATCAGCGTTCAAATCAATTATATAAGTTGATTCTGAATGGTATATTTATCGGAGAGATCGATGCTACAAACAATTACGATTGTTTGACATAATCAATGACTATCGCCACATTATCAGTTGGGCCACACCTCCAACAAGATTCTATCTATTATAACCACCAATGACTACCTTGATGAGCACTCCTATATTAAGTGATTGGGTCTAATGAACAGTCACGTCATTTTTTTCGGTCCCACCAATGACTATCCGAATTTGAATCTCAGAATGTTTTACGCGTTTATTGTACCAATCTATTAGATGTTCGATGGGTATTATTTCGGAGTGCAGACAACACTTCATATGCATAACACAAAAGTCATCTCCAATATTTTCTTGTATTACATAAAAATGAGAAAAGAGAATAACGTTAGTATCAACTTGAATCAATCTTTAACACTGAATATCTTAGGATTTATATAAACAACAAAGAGGTATATCTATGGGTCACCAATCAATATGTCTATTCTTCTAATAGATATGTCTATACCTGTATTGGTGTAATTATTAGGCCGACTCACCACGAATGTCCAACACAGGAAAACTGCCGCTGAGTAGAGAATAAGGTATCATCTAAAGCAGTCGAAGTAATTACTTAAAAAGCTTTTTGGTTTAGGAATCTAATCGAATGCGTGAACTGCCAAAAAGTATTAATCAAACCATATTATACAGTAATCTTCACCTTCCATATTCTTTTTTCACTCTATGCTCTTGATTTCTAGAACCGCGAATTCGCATTCATAACCTGATAATTCTTGTCAAAAGATGATAAAGAATCTGTTTCGTTATATATTCAAATGACTGTTAGTCAATGATCATCCACCGCCATTCAAACTTAGAAAGTGCCCCAAAACCAATTAGAAAAAATCGACTGTGGGAAGCTAGAGGTTCTATATAAAGGGCTTTTGTGGCCATCAACGTTTGTATCAAGAAACAAAACAGCTTTATATTTGTGAGTTACCACATTGTAGGGTTTTTAGGATTAAGTTAAGCTCATGATTTTTTAATATGGTATCAGAAGTTTCACATAACCTAGATATGAAAGTCATTATCTCTATATATGTCCTTGGACAGCCCTCTCCTTGCAAACCGATTTTCAAGATTGAAGAAGCTGTTAGTCATAAATCCCAATGCTTGATAAATTAATGACCCAAGTGAGCTAGTGAAGTCATCTTATTTAGACATTAATTTTGTCAAAATTAGCTAGTTTTGTAATTTGATAAAAATTAGATTGATCATTTTAACTTTAAATGGAGACAAGAAACCCATTGATGTTTCTTCCAAAGCTACTATGCATCTCCATCCATCCATCTCTCTCTCTCTCTCTCTCTCTCTCTCTCTCATGAAAAATAAATATCTTCAGAGTTATCTTAAGTCCAAAGATATAAAGGTCTTCATTTATTCAAATAACTTAAGAATTAAGATTGAAGCCTTTCCCTGCTTAAAGAATCTAATACCAACATGCATGACAACCAAAAGAAGACCTGCAGCTGCTAAATATCTTCATCTTTGAGCTACTTTTGGCATAATTTATTCTAGTAGAGCCATAATTTGAGCATTTACTCAGTTCCCATGGCATGAAAAGTCCATCTTAGTAAAAAAATAAGCTTTCTGGTTTAAGAATCTAATCCAATTATTGAACAGCCGAAAGATATTAATCCTTTCTCCATTATAATCTTCACTTCACATTACGTTTTAGATGTTCTTGAAATGATCTAGAGCTGTGACTTAAAATTTAGGACTTTGATGACTGGAGTATGTTGATGTCATCAGGATGATGTTGTCCTGATAAGGATAATGGATATATGCAACTATGAGAAGAATCAAAAAAAAAAAAAAAAAAAGAGGAAAGCAAACAGGGTTTTCGGATGTCTATATAAAGGGCTACTAGGTTTTAACCTTTGAATCAGGACACAAAAAAGAGCTTTATAGTGTTTTGCAAATTTTGTGTTGTGTCTGAAATTTTCCATGGCACGTCAGGCAGACCTTGTTAAGATTGGGCGCGAAGGGTTTGCTATTCTTGAGGATTACTACATACGGAACAGGAAGAAGCCTCCTCCTACTCGTTATTATCATCGTCAAGAGACTCAATATCAGCAGCCACATACATACTTGAGGCCTATGGTGTGTCCGATCGAAGATCCTGTAATTTGTCGCTACCGGGGAGCTCAAAGCTATGTGGTGGTGATTACAGAAACAGCACATGGTACTGTAAAACATACTCAGTACTATTTGAAAGCAGCATGAATCTCCTAGTATTTCCAAAGTCTAGAAAGCAAAGAAGAAAGAGCAAAAAAAAAAAAAAAAAAGAGCAAGGGCAATAGGTTTGCTCTTCCTGTAGCGTAAAAGAGTTTTATATGTTCTAGCAGCTGTTATATATAGTTACAAAAATGTTCCTTAAGTACCATATAGCTCAATATGTCAGAAGTACATCCTGAAGCTATACATATGTACCTGTATTTCTGTTTACTTTGTATCTTCTTGCTTGCTTTTGCAATAATATTTCCCGTCTAATATAATAGCACTCTCTCTCTCTCTCTCTCTCTCTCTCTCTCTCTTAGCTTGCAATTGTATGAGTGGCTGGATTTCATGGGATTAGATATTAATGAGGCTGGTCCAAGTCCAACGGAGAAGCGAATGCTTGCTCATATTCACCAAAACAATATACTAAAATTGACAGATGGAACTAGAAAATATTCTTGCTGTTCTTACAAGCACGGGGGGATCAGTCCCACTGTGGGGGGCCAAAATAACCACTCTTTCAAAACAGTCATGGTGAAGAGTGTTTATTTTGTTGTATGTGATGGTGAATTTGTGATATACCACTAGTGGATTTGGTGGCTAAACCCAAGAAGTACTACTTCACTTTGGAAGAACACATGATTTTGCAACCATTTTAACAATATAGCAGATGGGAAAAAAAAAACAGAAAAAGGAACTAAACTGAGGCAGCCAACATATGTCGCCACTACTAGAAAATGCACTATTTGCGACGGCTCCATGCTATCGCAAATACCCCAAATGCCGTCGCAAATGTTTATTTGCCATGGCTGAGCAACGGCATTTTAGGCGACACAAATGGTAGGGTCACAAATATTTTTAGTGACAGCTATGCAACGGCATGGTGTCTATTTGCGACGGCACGTTACCCGTCGCAAATAGTGCACGATGAGATCAATTTTATTTGGTTTAGGTTGCCGTTGGAAATAAGCTTTTTTGTGACGGATATATTGCCGTCGCTAATACAATTTTGATGTAATAAAATTTAAAAATGACCCCCCTTTTGCGACGGTTCCTGCCGTCGCAAATACTATTGCGAAATAAATAATTTAAAATCACCAAAGTATTTGCAACGGTCTCCTACCGTTGCAAATACTTTTGAAAAAAAAAAAGTTTGCTCCATATTAGAAATAATTTTTGTAATTTGTTATGTACCTTGATAAAATGAACATTTAATATGATCAAAACTACCAAATTCAAATATTCACTAAAACCAAAATGCTTAAATATATACTTAACAAAATTAATATTTCATTTTAATATACATATCCAAACAATAAACATACAAACAATATTGTCTTCCACCAAAATTCAAAACAAAACCAAAGTACATACATAACCTCTCACAAAATGAACGACCTAAATGAAAAATTCATACAGCAAAGGAGAGTTTTTAGTCTATTACAACATAAGCCAATACAAAAAGACCATCTACCTATTCTTTATGAATAACCTGAAAAGAAGAAAACAAAAAAATATTAGATATGATAATGACACAATAAATAAAATTAATAGATATGCATGTAATATATGGGTTTATTGAAATAAAAATATAATTTACATCATGAGAAAGTCAAGCCACATGTCGGTCAACAGATTCTCCAACAGTTGTAATGTCTTTGCGAGGTCGTTCTAATAAAGCGTTAGGTTTTCGAGCATTTTAAACAAAAACTTTGTAGTAAATTGGACCCAATGGTTCTCTATCAATTTCTGTCAATGGATTCGTGCTAATAAGAACTCCTTCCGCTAATTCGAGTTTCAGAAGACCAAAATAAAGTAAAGAAACCTGTACTCCATCGTACAATAATAAATACAATATTTTTTAATCAGAAATTCAAAAAACTTATACATAATTAATACAATTACGCAAAATGTTTATTCTAAAAAAAATAAGGAAAAGAAAAAAAAAAGTGTTACATCTCACAAACCGAGACTCCGGCGACCATGCCGTTTGTTCCTACACGTCACTCGTGCCTAAACCTTCTCAGGTGTCAAGTTTGATGGAATCTCGAGCTGGTTTAGAGGTTTTAGTACCTAAATGGCTCGAAAAATACGTTATTCTAAAAAAAACTAAGGAAAAAATAGAAACAAAAGTGTTACATCTCTCAAACCGGGACTCCGGCGACCGTGCTATTTGTTCCCACATGTCACTCGTACCTAAATCTTACTACGTGTCAAGTTTGACGAAGTTCTAAGCTCGTTTGGGGGTTTTAGTACCCAAATGGCTTGAAAAACACGTTATTCTAAAAAAAGCTAAGAAAAAAAGAGGAAAAAAAATATTAAATCTCTCAAATCGGGACTCCAGCAACCATGCCATTCATTCCCACATGTGCCTCGTGCCTAAATCTTACTACGTGTCAAGTCTGACAGAGTTCTGAGCTGATTTGAGGGTTTTCGTACTCAAACGGCTCGAAAGATTCAATATTCTAAAAAAAGCTAAGAAAAAGAGAAAAAAAAAAGTGTTACATCTCTCAAACCGGGACTCAAGTGACCGTGCCGTACGTTTCCACATGTGACTCATGCCTAAATTTTACTACTTGTCTAGTTTGACGGAGTTCCGAGCTAATTTGATGGTTTTAGTAACCAAACGGCTCGAAAAATTCAATATTCTCAAAAAAGCTAAGAAAAAGAGAAGAAAAAAGTGTTATATCTCTCAAACCAGAATTCCGGTGACAGTGTCGTTCATTCTCACATGTGACTCATGGCTAAATCTTACTACCTATCGAGTTTGACAGAGTTCCGAACTGATTTGGGGGTTTTAGTACCCAAACTTCTCGAAAAATTCAATATTATAAAAAAAGCTAAGGAAAATAGAGGAAAAAAAAACTATTACATCTCTTAAACCGGGACTCCGGCGATCTTGCTGTTCGTTTCCACACATCACTCGTGCCTAAATCTTACTACGTGTCGAGTTTGATGGAGTTCCGAGCTCGTTTGTGAGTTTTAGTACCCAAATAACTCAAAAATACGTTATTTTCTAAAAAAAAACTAAAGAAAAAAGTGTTATCACTCTCAAACCGGAACTTCGGTGACCGTGTCGTTCGTTCTCACACGTCACTCGTGCCTAAATCTTACTACGTGTCAAGTTTGACGGAGTTCCGATCTCGTTTGGGGGTTTTAGTACCCAAACGGCTCGAAAAACATGTTATTTTAAAAAAAGCTAAGGAAAAGAGAGGGAAAAAATATTAAATTTCTCAAACCAGGACTCCGGCAACCATGTCGTTCGTTTCCACACGTTACTCATGCATAAATCCTACTATGTCTTAAGTTTGACAGAGTTTCGAACTGATTTGGGGATTTTAGTATCCAAATGGCTCAAAACATTCGATATTAAAAAAAAAAGCTAAGGAAAAGAGAGGAAAAAACTGTTACATCTCTCAAACCGGGACCTCAGTGACCATGCCGATCGTTCCCAGATGTCACTCGTGCCTGAATCTTACTATATGTCGAGTTTGACGAAGTTCCGAGCTCGTTTGTGGGTTTTAGTACCCAAACGACTTGAAAATACGTTATTTTTTTTTTAAAAAAAAAGCTAAGCGAAAGAGAGAAAAAAATTGTTACATCTCTCAAATCAAGACTCTAGCGATCATGCCATTCGTTCCTACACGTCACACATGTCTAAATCTTACTACGTGTTGAGTTTGATGGAGTTCCGAGCTTGTTTAGAGGTTTTAGTACTCAAACAGTTCAAAAAACATGTTATTCTTAAAAAAGCTAAGGAAAAGAGAGGGAAAAAATATTGAATCTCTCAAACTAGGACTCCGGCAACTGTGCCGTTCATTCCCATATGTCACTCATGCCTAAATCCTACTACGTGTCGATTTTTACGGAGTTCCGAGCTCGTTGGGGGGTTTTAGTACCCAAACGACTCGAAAAACACTTTATTCTAAAAAAAAGTTAAAGAAAAGAGACAAAAAATGTGTTACAACTCTCTAACTGGGAGTTCCGCAACCGTGCCATTTGTTCCCACATATCACTTGTGCCTAGACCTTGCTAGGGCTCGAAAAACTTTATTTTTTCTAAAAAGTTAAGGAAAAAATGTCACAACTTCCAATCAAGTTGAAATCAGGCAGTAAAATTGGCTCTATCAATACCATAAAAGCCTTTGCAAACACAATGATAACATATAGATTGGTTATAAAAGAGATTGCAAGGGCAACAATGGACTCGATAGAAGAAAAAAGTAACCTACCCGTATTTCCCTGTTGCAACACATTCAGATCCATCACAACCCTATAACAAATAATCAAACACAACCACTAAGAAGTTCTGCACATACCATACATATAAATGTATATTATATATATATATATATAGAGAGAGAGAGAGAGAGGGACCTCAACAAAGCAGTTATGAAACTGGAGTCTAAGCAAGTGAGCAGGGATGATGACTGCAGCTTCTTTGACAACTGACATGCCTAGTAAGAGTTGGATTGTATAAATGCCTTGTGTGTTTCAGACCAGTTGATTTCATTATCCAGAGGAGGGGTCTCATAAAATCCATATAGCATTGGCCTATGTTTTGAGTCTTTTGACTCATCTATTTCCTGTACCTGGTTACAAGCCCAACAAGATTACCACACAGCCGTAACAAAAGCAAAAAGAAGTTCAATTGAGAATAAAATAACAAGGAGTTATTAACCTTAATTGACTGCACAGAGAAAGGGTTAACTTGTACTTGTATCAGGCGGGAGAAATTCGGGCCCAACATCTTGTCCACAGATCCATAAATGCCGAGTATCATAGTCATAGATACTGCTGGTGACAAAATTCACAAATAACAAAAGCCACCAAAATTAATTCTTCAATTATAAGGCCTCTAATCAAATAACAAAAGCCACCAAAATGACCCAAAAAAAGAAAACCTCCATTTGGTTGCTGATGAAATATTAGAAATAAAAAGAATCTGTAACTTTGAATGTTAGATAACCCCAGAGAGAAATCATATAAAAGAATAAGTTCCCCGTCTCTTTTTGGGCCCACAGAATCAGAGCAACCCATATGTACACTGCATAAGTACTTATAGAAATCGTTTTAACTGAAAATCAAGCATAAAGAAGGGTGCATGCATGAAAGGTGAGCTAACTCACTGAAAAAAAATAAAATCACACGATCAAATCCAAATAACTTTCTTATTTAGACATTTAGTTGACATTGACTAGTTTATAATTTGATTACATGTTCTATCATCCAAGTGAAGTAGTTTTAGTGGATGAATAAATACGCCTTTTTCAATTAAGGAAGACCAAGTAAATTGCTTGTGTTGATCATCTAAAATGGTTTCACAAATACATTGAACTTGCATAATCCACTTTGTAAAACACTACTACGTATTTCATTTAACCATTTTACATTTCATTACTGGTACAATATATAAGAGCAATGTTTTAAAAACCGGACCGAACCTGTTGGTTCAATTGGAAAACCCAAGAATTGGTCCGAAAAAGGGTCCTTTTCATATTTAAATATTTTTTAACAAAGGCCACTAGAAAACCGGTCAATTCAGTGGTTAAACCACTGAGGCAAGTATAAAATCGTCCAAAAATTGCGTTCAATAAAAGCCCATAAAAATTGTACGAAATGTCAAAAAAATTCGAATTATTTATTTATATACATTTATGACGTCACGATTTAAGAACGGTTAACCCGATGATTGAACCAATAACCCTTAACTTGGTCACTATTCGAAAATTCTATGTTCCAAATTCCATTTTTCACAAAAAAGGCATGCAAGGACGGATTCAAGATTTTTATTAAGTGGGGGTAAAATTTATATAGCATCATACATGGTTTTTTTTAATTGACAATATATTTTCTGTAATAAATAAAAGATAATCATATTAAAGATGCTGAAAAATGACAATCAGTGGGGGTAAAATTTATATGCATCATACACAAATTTTTTTTTAATTGACAATATAATTCCTGTAATAAATAAAATATAATCATATTAAAGACATTGAAAAAGGGACATTTACCTATAAAAGTTGTACACAAAAACTATATCAAAAATTAAATCTAGATTTGGTTGGCTAAAGTTTAAAATTTCGATAAGAAATTTTGAGATTTAGGTAACCAAGGATCTATGAATACATGGTTAATTGGGATGATGTTATATATTTGGTTAAATAATTAAGGGTTTATGAGATATATACATTTTTTACTATAGGTTTAGTGATATTCAGTGGGGACAAAAATAGTTATTAGTAAATTCATAGGGAAGTAAATGTAAGTATTTGTAAATTCAGTAAAGACAAAACATACATTTATAACCTATGATTAAATAAATACATAAATTTTTTTTTTTAAAAGCATTGAAAGTAGCCAATTCGGGACAGTTGCCTCCGCTGAACCCTTATTGGGTCCGCCCCTAAAAGCACGGTATATGCTTCTACATTTGCCTGGACTAAGCCGAAGACCATTTTATCCTCCCACCTCACCGACCTTCCTTATTCCATCAGATATTGCGGAACATTTTCCTCAAAAAGTCCAAGATTGTGCAAAAGCAATAGCATTGTTATATATTCTCTTTAAGGGAAACATGGCATGTCTTCGTCAGATAGTTGTAACTTGTACACAATAGTTTGCAGTTTAGCACCAGGAGAGAACAAGTAATTAAGTTCTTAAAAATTCCATTTTAAACTTGAATTGATTTAAAGTGTTGTAAAAAATGCATTTAACTCAATCAAATTATAAACACACTGCTTCTCTTGAAACATTGGTGTTTACTAGAACCATGGCCATAACTGTTTCCACAAAGTATATTTGAAGGGTTGAAGCCTATATTGGCAAGGTATATCTTTGGTCTTATTTTGATAGGACTAATACGAAAAGTATACAATCCTCCCACTTCACAAACCTTTCCTATTCCAATTAAAGATATATGGAAGAACATTTGATTTTGAAACTCCAAAATTGTTCAAGATGAAAGGCATTGTTATATATTCTCGTCATCTTTAATGGACACATGGCTTGTCTCCCGCCTGTCTCCCTTATGAGAGAGAAAGAGAGAAAGAGAGTCATTTTTATTTCTAGATTAACCATATTAACTTGGGGTAAACACACTTTACCTCCCTAGAGTATTGCTCAAAAATACATAATTATTCTATAATTTAAAAGTAAACACATAACCTCCTCTTTTTTAGAGAAAAGTACAAAATGAATGGATAGTAACCGGTTCAATGAAAAGACAAAAATGCCCCATTCAAATTTTAACTATATCAGCTTTAAGAGCTTTACCATCACGCACAAAACAAACCTAGAGAGAGAGAGAGGGGGGATACCAATCAAATTTAAGGACACCTTTTATGTTCTTTCTCGTCTTTTTCTTTTTTTTTAAAATTTGTCTCTAAAATCTGAAGGCTATACAAGTAGAGTGTACATATGCTAAAATTTTAGGTGTATATATATATGTATATGCAAATATAAGATGTATATATAGTGTGTAATATGTAAAATTAGTGTATATATACTAATATAGAGAGTGCTTATAAAACGGGAAGAACTTTTGGTTTGATATTCGTTGAATACATATACAAATACGAATATATATATATATATATATATTTAGATGCCTATGTATGCGTAACGCTGGTGGGTTAGAGCAAGTGAGAGGATCAGAGTGATCGGCAAGGAGAGAGAGTGTGTGTGTGGTGTGCTGGGTTTAGGTTGGTCTGGGTTTACAGAGAACAAAAAAATGGAGGAAGGAAGAGAAAGAAAGTAAAAAAAAATGGAAAAAATATTTTAAGGACAAAATTGTCGTTTCAACGCTATATTTTGGCAGAAGTATTTCTCCACATGCTAACTAGGAGAGTGGAGCGCGCACACATTTGAATATAACATTTTTCATCCATTTTATACTTCACTCCAAATGAAAAGGGAGTTATGTGTTTACTTTTAAATAATAAGAGGTTAGGTATTTTTGAGCAATATCCATAGAGGTAAAGTGTATTTATTCCTATTAACTTTAATTTTACACAATAAGCCATTTTTTTTTGTGTTTCTCCCAAAGTTATCATATCTCTCTCTCTCTTAGGGATGAAAAAATGTTTCGAGTTATCTTAAGTCCAAAGATATAAAGGTCTTCACTGCAGTCAAATGACTTAAGAATTAAGAGTACTAAAGCTTCTCCCCCATGAAGAGAATCCTACTTCCAAGATGCATGACTAACCAAAAGGAGACCAGCTAGCAAATATCTTCATCTTTGGTATAACTACTTTTTGCATTATTTATTCCAGTAGAGCCATATAATTTGAGCATTCAGGTCCCATGGAATGATATGTCCATTTCAGTCAAAAACAAGCTTTCTGGTTCAAGAATCTAATCCAATGTCTAAACAGCCAAAAAATATTAAACGTTTATCCATAAGACAAATGCTACGAACAACTGTGGTTGTTTGACACATCAGTTGGGCTCCATCATTCGAAAGATTCATATTTGGCTCGGGAAGGGATCATGGAAGTTAATTTTGAAAGGAATGGAAAGATAATCTACTTTCGTTAAACGATTCATTAGATAAACGAAAACAAAGGATCTTGAATACTATTCAAAATTCAGAAGAACTACGCGGGGCCATTGAACAATTAGAAAAAGCCCAAGCTTGCTTACGGAAAATGAATGTGGAAGCAAATCAATTTATAGTGAATGGGTAATCTGAGATAGAGCTAGAAAAATTGAATTTAATTAATTCAATTTATATGATTTTGGAACAATTAGAAAATAAATGGTGGGGCCAACTGATGTGTCGGATTGTCACTGATTGTATTAGACAACCGCGGTTGTCCTTAGCATAGCCTTATTCATAATAATCTTCACTTCACATTGCTGTGACTTCAAATTGGGCGGGAAGGCATGGCAGAGTATTTATATTTGAAGTCTATGTTCGAATCTCAATTATTAGGCAAGTGGCTAGCTAGCTTCTCCTTTTGCTCACTAAGCCCAAAACTATCTTATTCTCCCCTCTCAAAGTCCTTGCCTATTCCATTAGATATAGGAGAACATTGAGAGCGGACAAAATGAAAAAAAAAAAAAAAAAACATGTATTTAACTCTGTATTTTCTCATTAATAAACACATGATATGTCTTCATAGAGAGAGAGAGAGAGAGAGAGAGAGAGAGAGAGAGAGAGAGAGAGAGAGTCATCACCAGAGGGTAAAAAAGTTTAATTTACAAGCTGATAATTCTTGTTATGCACTCTACATATATCCCATACTTTGAAAAAATTTTGGTGCGCAATACAACAAAGAGAGGCTACTGCAAAGGTGCTCTATTAGTCTTTTCTTCGACGATCAACACTTTTATAATCCTTGTTAACATGAACCATTAAGAACCGAGTAGGTCATAACCTAGACGCAGTCACTGGTAAGGTGGAAGCACTAGTAGAAACTTGAGAGTGGAGACCGACAAATTTGAAGGGAGAATATATGCAACTTTAAATTGCTATCTAGTGAATCTTGAGGATCCTAGCTCTCTTTATGTACTATACTGTATAGGTTAATATATATATATATATGTGCTTTTCAGTGTATCAACAAGAGCTCAGTGACATTAGTTCTTTGTCAATTTGCAAATCAAAATATCTTATAGAGCCTAGATTCTTCACCTTTGATATAGTACTTTTGTTTGATTTATTCTAGTAGAGCCTTAATTTATGCAATCGCGTCCCACTAGATGATAAGTCCAAGTAAAAAGGCCATACAGCCATTGAGTAAAATCTTTGTTACTTACAAGTAAATGCATACCGAAGGGAAATAATAGAGGCTTATGCTATGTTTAGATTTTGAACTTACGAAGGAAAAGAAAAAAGAAAGAAAAGAAGCTAATTTTTTTTCTTTGATGGGTTAAGAAAATGAGAAGAAAATAAATACATATTGGTAAAAAAAAAAGTATAATTTTTTTAGCAGTAAAAAAATGAACGTGTATAAGTGTTTTCATTTCTTTTTTCTTAATAAATTCTCATCGATAGATAGATAGTGTGTGTTCATCAGATATATATATATATATATATATTGCTGTGAAGCCAATTTTATTTCTCCCATTGCAGCTTCCACTATACTCGATTTTCAAACGAGATGTTTATATATATTATAGAAGCTAAACATATAGTTCTGGCAGAAGCATTTCTCTTCCTTATGCATGAAAAAAAAAAAAAAAAAATCTGTTCAAAGATGCCATCTTTGGTGCAGTCAAATGACTTGAGATTGAAGATTTTGAAGCTTTTCCCTTTCTAGAGAATCTAATACCAACGTGCTTGGCTTACTGAAAGGAGACCAGCTGAACAATATGTCTTCCAAGTCTCAACTATGAAGACAATACTGGCCCCAATAAAACGTTGAAAAATGCTATTCTTGCGCAAAATTTATACAGAAAATTTAGATAATAATATTTTTGTAATTAGAAGTCATTATGAAAAGAGTTTTATTTTATGGTATGTAATGCTATATAACTAAAAAATTATATAAAATTTATCACTAACATGATGTGGTTGAGTGAGAACCATTCACTTCACGTTACATTTTAAATGTTTTTGATATGATCCAGAGCTGTGACTTAAATTTTAGGACTTTGATGACTGGGGTATGCTGATGTCAGCAAGATGATGTTATCCTGATAAGGATAATGGATATATGCAACTATGAGGAGAATAACAAAAAAAAAAAAAAAAAAAAAAAAGGAAAGCAAACAGGGTTTTCGGATGTCTATATAAAGGGCTTCAAGGTTTTAACCTTTGAATCAGGACACAAAAAACAGCTTTATAGTGTTTTGCAAATTTTGTGCAGTGTCTGAAATTTTCCATGGCACGTCAGGCAGACCTTGTTAAGATTGGGCGCGAAGGGTTTGCTATTCTTGAGGACTGCTACATACGGAACAGGAAGAAGGCTCCTCCTCCTCCTCCTCCTACTCCGACTCCTTATTATCATCATCAAGAACCTCAACATCAGCAGCCACATACATATTTGAGGCCTATGGTGCGTCCGATCGAAGATCCTGTTATTTGTCGCTACCGGGGAGCTCAAAGCTACGATGTGGGGGTGATTACAGAAACAGCACATCGTATTGTCGGTTCGAACAGGATCTTCTAGTGGTTTCCTTTTTTTTGTATTTTTTCGAAGTAAAACACGCTCAGTTCTATTTGAAAGCCGCACGAATCCCCTAGTATTTCCAAAGTCTAGAAAGCAAAGAATAAAGAATAAAAAAAAAAAAGAGCAAGGGCAATAGTGTAAAAGAGTTCTATATGTTCTATACAAAAATGTTCCTTAAGTACCATATAGCTCAGTATGTGAGAAGTACATCCTGAAGCTATACATGTGTACCTGTATTTCTGTTTACTTTGTATCTTCTTGCTTGTTTTTGCAATAATATTTCCCGTCTAATATAATAGCACTGCCTCTCTCTCTCTCTCTCTCTCTCTCTCTCTCTCTCTCTCTCTCTCTCTCTCTAGCTTGCAAATTGCAATTGTCTAAGTGGCTGGATTTCATGGGGTTAGATATTAATGAGGCTGGTCCAAGTCCAACAGAGAAGCGAATGCTCGCCCATATTCACCAAAACAATATACTAAAATAGACAGATGAAATTAGAAAATATTCTTACTGGTCTTACAAGCACTGGGGGATCAGCCCCACTGTGGGGGGCCAAAATAACCACTCTTGCAAAACAGTCATGGTGAAAAGTGTTCATTTTGTTGTATGTGATGGTAAATTTGTAATATACCACTAGTGGATTTGGTGCAAAACCCAAGAAGTACAAGTTCACTTTGGAAGAACACATGATTTTTCAACCATTTTAACAAGATACAAGATGGAAAAAAAAACACACACACACAAAAAGGACACTAAACTGAGGGAGCCAACATATTGCCCACAGAATCAGAGCAATCTATACACTGTATTAGTACTTATAGAATTCGTTTTAACTGAAAATCAAGCTCAAAGAAGGGTGCATGCATGAAAGGTGAGCTAACTCATTGAAAAAAATAAAATCACACGATCAAATCCAAATAACTTTCTTATTTAGACATTTAGTTGACATTGACTAGTTTATAATTTTTTTTTTTGAATAGCAGAAAAAAGATTTATTAATAGATAAAACCTTACAGAAACAAGAGAGAGGGCTCTCCAAGTCTTAGAGGCTTGGCAGACATCCCAACCTTAGAGCAAAAGAGTTGAAAAGTATTCAACTGCACTACAAAAGGAGAATATTACAATCTAACGGCAGAGAGTTTCAAGGACTTGACTAGTTTATAATTTGATTACACGCACTATCATCCAAGAGAAGTAGTTTTAGTGGATGATTAAATACGCCATTTTCAATTAAGGAAGACCAAGTAAATTGCTTGTGTTGATCATCTAAAATGATTTCACAAATACATTGAGCTTGCATAATCCACTTTGCACTACAAGAAAAGTGGTTATTTGCGACGGCTCTTTTGCTGTCGCAAATACTATTATTAGTGACGGCAAGAGAGCTGTCACAAAAAACCTTATATTCGATGCTATTTTTTGTGACGGCATATGAAACCGTCGCAAATAGCAAGTAAAATGGGCGCCGTTTTGACCATGTAAATGCGTCGCCATCTTTTTATGACGGAACATTTGCGACGGCTTGACACCGACACAATTGAATCCCTATACACTCTCGTTTTGAGTAAAAAAATTATTTAAAAATTTATTGAAAAGGTGTCATTTTATTTATTATTAAAATTTTAACTAAACTGCGCCGTTTTAGTGGCAAAAATTGATTTCCCCCTTCCCCTATTCCATCTTCCCTCGTCTTAGCCCTGACATAACCGCAGGATCTCCCTCTCTTAGCCCAAACCTTCCCGCACGCACGATCTCTCCATCGCCACTGCTATCACCATCGCCATCGAAACTTTCCCACACGCACGATCTCTCCATCGCCATTGCGATCACCATCGTCATCGCCTGTTGCCGTAGGATCTCCATTGCCATCGCCAGCTGCCGCCTCTCGTTGTCACTTCGACCCAACCCTAGTACCCAGCAGGTGAATCTCCCTCCCTCCCTCCCTCTTTCTTTGCCTCTTTGTCTCTCTATCTCTCAGTCTCTCAGTCTCTCTGTGCATCTCTCTCTCTCGATCTTTGTTCAACCATATTCCTGAGTAATTATGTTCGATCTACTATGTAGTAAGCCCTAGTGCTCCGTTTGTTGCTGTGAATATGTGAAAAATTGAAGTGTTAATCGTTGATACGATATACAGGCTTGGGTGAGTCTTGAATATAATGTTCGTTTGCTTTTGAGTGCTCTCTGGGAGTGGTATTATATGTATCCATTCCCTTTTCCATTGCCAATTCTTTTCGGCCTGTAAGGCAAAAAAACCCACCTGCAAATCCATCCCACCAATGCCTAAAAACCTCCCACCATTAATGCAGGGAGAAACACATGGAAAGAACAAATTGAGAACTAAAGATTTAGGATCTCAAGTTCTCAAATTTTCGCTAAAATCCTAGCTTTTGAAATTTTTTTTCTTTTCAAGATTTGATTTTCAATTGCAGTTATTGGGAAAAAAAGTTTTTTCTCTATGTTCATGTTTAAATTTTCTAGTTCTATGGCTTCTAATTCTTATTGTTGCAAGAAAAAACCTGGTTTTGTGTGGTGGGTTTTGATTTTTCCTCAAGAAGATTGATACCCAACTAAGGTCCACCAAAATTGGCTAGTTGTGTTCTTGGTCACATTAAAAGACGAAAATGGGTTTATGCGGAGAAGCTTCTTGCTTCCGAGCTATGGCCAAACCTAGGATCTATGTTCTTGAATCTTCATTTTCTGGAGAAGAATCTGATTTTTGAAGTGGGTTTTCTTTCTTTCAAATGAATATAAACTTCCATTTAGGATAAGATTAGAGATTGTTTATAGTTGCAGAGAGGTAGAATTTACTTTTTTTCTCATATATAAAGATGATTCAGTTGTTATTCTTGATTTTGTTTGCTGAAGGTGTGGTGGCATAACAGCCCTCACCGCATTTGACAAAGTCTCTTCATCAACTTCTGTTGGTATACGTTACCCCACTTAAATCTGCTCTGTAATCTAAGAAAATAAAAAACAGTAAAAAGATCATTCATGTAATGTTAAATGCCTCCTGAACCACTGATGTGAAACTAAATAAAAAAACAGTAAAAAGATCATTCATGTAATGTTAAATGCCTCCTGAACCACTAATGTGAAACTAAATCCACAAGAATGCTAATTGCAGCACGATAACCAAATTGTCAAGATGGATAGGATTCACCAATTAGGCTGAGGAAAAAGGTTTGAGGGTAAGGCTAGATTATTTTGAATTAATACGAGATTCGGAGACTAGCATAAAATTATCAAATTCAAGTCCACATGCTCTAGTCCTGTTAACTTCTGTAGCTAATGAATATATGAAACTTTAAGTCGGAGATGACAGGGGTGATAAAAGTCAATATTACAAAATGTCATAGACCACATATGCATAAATACAACATAAATATATATACATGCATACATAAAGAGAACCTATATCACAACATTACATGGCATGGGATGTATCCCAAACTTCAAATCTACGTTCACTAGTCCTCACAGTGTTCTTCTTGTTAGAACATATACTAATATCTACAGCATGCAGTCAAAACAATTAGGGGTTACCCTAAATGGTTGAAACAATTATTCCTTCATGTAAATACATGATATTGCTACATTTGGCATATAACCTCATGTATCAGGTTTGCTATTACTTCATTAATTCATAATCAATTGCCTTTAACGATTGAAGACCTTGTTTTTATTTAAAATTGCATCTTGAATTGATTACTTAATTATTAAATGTTGATGCACACAAACCCTTGTAAATATTGTAACACGTAATAACCATACAAATTCAACATTTAGACATATACTCACAAACCAATACCTTTATGCAAATTCATTTAACTTTGGATTAGGCACAGCTGCCAAATTGTTTTGAATTAAAATGTTTTAATCAAAAGGCATATGCTCAAGGCTTTCTTGCCACTGATTTTCTAAGCAGGAAAGTTGAGGGGTTTCTAAAATGACAACCTATTTTTCATTTGTTCATTTATATTATGTTTAAATGTTCTTTTGGTCTTTCTGAAGTTCTTCCAATCTTAATAAATGGCTCTCTCTCTCTCTCTCTGTGTATATATATATATGTTTATATAAATATATATTTGTCTCTCTCTTTCAATTGATTTAGGTGTGAAATTTGTGGACGTAAAGTGAAAGCAAAGCTGGGTGACAGTTAGTGGCTACGTTGATCCAACCAAGGTCTTCAAGAAAGTAAAGAGCACTACCGGAATTCCATTGCTAGCAAGTTAGTATTTTTGTTCATTTCTATCACTATGTTGTTTGGGTTTTCTAATTTTTATTTTTATTTTACCTATATGCATACTCTTAACTTTGTAACAAAAGACAAAAGGTTTATAGAAAACGATTTTGATTACCTATATTAATTACTAGGAATAACTCGATCCTACAACACTCACTAATAAAATTTAAATTTGCATGCACTCAGTAGTGACTCTCTTTGGAAATTAAGGATAATGAATTGTGGTATATATCACCATAGTCTAATGTTTTAATACCATTTTTTTTGTTTTAACTAATCATTAACAAAGATGCATATACACATGGTTGAAAGCATAAAAGCATGAAATTGGAAGCAACAAAACATAACCCAAGATCCAGCAGAAACACATGACAAACCAAAAAATATCACTTGACTACATATATAGCATTTTGACATGAACTTGTCACTGTACATTTCTAACTTTGTTTGGTTTGTCTTAATTATGGTGTTAATTGGTTTGTCTTCATTGGACAATTGAGATATTTCTTGGTATGAAAAAAAAAAAGAAAAAATTTAATTATGGGCACCTCTGATTGGATATATCTTCAAGCTTGAATGTTCATAGATCATTAGTTGATCTAAGAACATAGCAAATGATTGTAAGATTTTAACTTCATTATGTCATTCATTGAGAGAATTTTTTCCACTTAACTTTTAAAAAAAAATAATGTTTTTCGAGCCGTTTAGGTACTAAAATTTCGAAACGGGTTCCGGAGTTCGTCAAACTTGACACATAGGAAAGTCTAGACACGAGTGATGTGTAGGAACAAACGGCACAGTCGCCGGACTCTCAGGGTGAGAGTTGTGAAGTTTTTCCACTTAACTTAAAAAAAAAAACAATACAATGTTTTTCAAGCCGTTTAGGTACTAAAATCCCGAAACAAGTTTCGAAGTCCGTCAAACTTGACATGTACGAAGGTCTAGACATGAGTGACATGTAGAAACAAATGGCACGGTCATCGGACTCTCGGGGTGGGGGTTGTGAAGTTTTTTCACTTAATTTTAAAAAAAAAACAATGTTTTCGGAGCCGTTGAGGTATTAAAATCCCGAAATGGGCTCCGGTGTTCGTCAAACTTGGCACGTAGGAAGACTTAGGCACGAGTGACGTGTGGGAAGAAACGACACAATCGCCAGACTCCCGTGGTGAGAGTTGTGAAGTTTTTCCACTTAACTTTAAAAAAAAATGTTTTCCGAGCCGTTTGGGTACTAAAATCTCAAAACGAGCTCCGGAGTCCGTCAAACTTGACACGTAGGAAGGTCTAGACACGAGTGATGTGTAGGAACAAACAGCACAGTCGCCGGACTCTCGGGGTGGGAGTTGTGAAGTTTTCCACTTAACTTAAAAAAAAAACACAATGTTTTTCGAGCCGTTTAGGTACTAAAATCCCGAAACAAGCTTCGAAGTCTGGCAAACTTGACACGTACGAAGGTCTAGATATGAGTGACATGTAGAAACAAATGGCACGGTCGCTAGACTCTCGAGGTGGGGGTTGTGAAGTTTTTCCACTTAACTTAAAAAAAAAAAAAATGTTTTCCAAGCCGTTGAGGTATTAAAGTCCTGAAACGGGCTTTGATGTCCGTCAAACTTGACACGTAAGAAGACTTAGGCACGAGTGACGTGTGGGAAGAAACAACACAATTGCCAGACTCTCGTGGTGAGAGTTGTGAAGTTTTTCCACTTAACTTTAAAAAAAAAATGTTTTCCGAGCTGTTTGGGTACTAAAATTTCGAAACGGACTTCGGAGTCCGTCAAATTTGACACGTAAGAATGTCTAGACAGGAGTGATGTGTGGGAACAAACTTTTTAAGAAAAACAATATTTTCTGAGCTGTTTGGATACTAAAATCCCTAATTTTTCTTTTAATAAGACTATTTATTTATATGCATATTTTTTCATTGTCGTTGATATGCTCATTGTTTTATCTAATGTTTATATTTTTTTTTCTTTTCAAGTTATTCGCAAGGAATAGATCGATATTTGGTGTTTATTTATCAGCATATTTTGCGATCAACTTAAAACTCTCTTTTTGTCTTTGAATTATGGATTTGTAATGTTATTTTGCCAGGCACTATATATAATTTTTTATTTTATGAATTGTAATGGGAGATAATGTTTGTTTGGAGACAATGTGTAAAATATGTGCTAGTTTATTTTATTACACATATTTATAAATATTTGGATTTGAATGAATGAATGAATTTTGTCATTAGTATAATGATTTTGTTATTTGCATAATGTTAAATGTACATTTTATCAAGTTAAAAAAAAACAAAGCTACAAATTTATTCATTATTTATAGGTGGATATATTTTTAAAAAAGGTATTAGCGACAGGTACAAAACCGTCGCAAAAAGTATCAAGATGTATATTATCCTGCAAATGGGTCGACTTTTTGCGATGGACCCTGCTGTCGCTAAAGCTTTTTTTGTGTTTCAAATGTTTACTATTTGCAACGGCATAGAACCGTCGCTAATAAGTTATTACGGTCGGCAGATCAGCGGACGCATATAATTTTACTAAGGTGACTGGTATTTGTGATGGGGTTTATGCCGTCATAAATAATGAACCATGCCGTCGCTTGGCCGTCGCAAAAAGTATTTGCGACGCCAGCAAATACGTCGCCGAAAATGCCGTCGCATCGCCGACGCTAATGACCTTTTGTGATGGCAAAATGGCCATTTGTGACGGCATTTTGTCGTCGCAAATACTAGATTTTTTAGTAGTGTTGTAAAACACAACTACGTATTCTATTTAACCATTTTACATTTCATTAGTGGAACTGCAGTATATAAGAGCAGTGTTTTAAAACCCAACCGGACCAGTTGGTTCAATAAGAAAAACCAAGAATCGGTCTGAAAAACGGTTTGATTTATATTTAAATTTGTTTTAACAAAGACTGCTAGAAAACCAGTCAATCCAGTGGTTAAACCACTAAACCGGGCATAAAGTCGTTCAAAAATTGGCCAGTTCAATAAAAACCTATAAAAATTGTACAAAATGTCAAAAAAATTCAGGATTTTTTTATTTATATATTTAAATACATTTACGACATCACGATTTAACAACGGTTAACCAGATGGTTGAACCAATAACCCGTAATTTGGTCATTATTCTGGTTAGTTCAATGCTCGGGTTTTTAAAACATTGTATAAGAGTGCCATCTTAGCATAGACCAAGTAAATGTTAACGTTGTCCTATTCATGAGTGAAGCAGGTCTACCGCGTGCTACTTTATGCTTAGAAGCGAAGATGCTTTAATCCTAAAAACTTTGAGTATACTAGCTAGAAGCGTGGCAGTGTCGGTTTTCACAAACTCTATTCGAAAACCCTATGTTTCAAATTCCATTTTCACGAAAAAGGCACGCAAGGGTAGATTCCGGATTTTTATTCAGTGGGAGTAAAATTTATATAGCATCATACATGATTTTTTTTTAATTAACAATATATTTTCTGTAATAAATAAAAGATAATCATATTAAAGATGCCAAAAAAGGGACAATCAGTGGGGGTAAAATTTATATAGCATCATATACGAAATTTTTTTTTAATTGACAATATAATTCCTGTAATAAATAAAAGATAATCATATTAAAGGGGGCGAAAAAGAGACATTGCCTAGGTATAAAAGTTGTATACAAAAACTAAATCAAAAATTAAATCTTTTTGGTTGGCTAAAGTTCAAAATTTTCAAAAGAAATTTTAGAATTTGGGTAACCAAGAGTTTATGAATACATGACTAATTGGGGTTGTGTTATTTATTTGGTCAAATAATAAAAGGTTTATGAGATACATACATTTTTTTACTATATGTTTAGTGATATTTAGTGGGGACAAATATAGGTATTAGTAAATTCATAGGGAAGTAAATGTATGTATTTGTAAATTCAATGGGAGTAAAACATATATTTATAACCTTTGATCAAATAAATACATATAATTTTTTTAAAAGTAGTGAATGTAGCCAATTCAGTGGGGCAGCTGCCTCCACTGGACCCTTGTTGCAAAAGCATTATTATATATTCTCTTTAAGGGAAACATGGCATGTCTTCGTCAGATGGTTGTAACTTGAACACAATAGTTTGCAGTTTAGCACCAGGAGAGAACAAGTAGTTAAGTTCTTAAAAATTCCATTTTAAACTTGAATTGATGTAACGTGTTGTAAAAAATGCATTTAACTCAATCAAATTATAAACACACTGCTTCTCTTGAAACATTGGTGTTTACTGGAAGCATGGCCACAACTGTTTCCACAAAATATATTTGAAGGGTTGAAGCCTATGTTGGCAAGGTATATCTTTGGTCTTATTTTGATAGGACTAATACGAAAAGTATACTATCCTCCCACCTCACAGACCTTTCCTATTCCAATTAAAGATATATGGAAGAACATCTGATTTTGAAACTCCAAAATTGTTCAAGATAAAGGCATTGTTATATATTCTTGTCATCTTTAATGGACACATGGCCTGTCTCCCTTATGAGAGAGAAAGAGAGAGACAGAGAGACAGTCATTTTTATTTCTAGATTGATTATATTAACTTGGGTCATGTTACCCCTCTGGAGTATTGCTAAAAAATACATAACTATCTTATAGTTTAAAAGTAGACAGGAGAAAAGTGCAAAATAAAGGGATAGTAACCGATTTAATGAAAAGACAAAAATGCCCCATTCAAATTTTAACCGTATCAGCTTTAAGAGATTTACCATCACGCACAAAACAAACCGGGGGGGTGAGGGGCCATTTCTGTCTTTCTCATCGTTTTCTTTTTGCTTTAAATTTGTCTCCAAAATCTGAAGGCTATACAGGTAGAGTGTACATATGCTTAAATTTTAGGTGTATATATATGTATATACAAATATAAGATGTATATATAGTGTGGAATATGTAAAATTAGTGTATATATACTAATAAAGAGAGTGCTTATAAAACGGGAAGGACTTTTGGTTTGATATTCGTTGAATACATAGCACTGGTGGGTTAGAGCAAGTGAGAGGATCGGAGTGATCGGCAAGGAGAGAGAGTGTGTGTGGTGTGCTAGGTTTAGGTTGGTTTGGGTTTAAACAGAGCGAAAAAATAGAGGAAGAAGGATGAGAGAGAAAGTAAAAGAAAAAGGAAAAAAAAATTTAAGGACAAAATTATCCTTTCAATGCTGTATTTTGGCAGGAGTATTTCTCCACCTACTAACTAGGCACACATTTAAATATAATAGTTTTTATCTTTTTTTGTACTTCATGGTGACAGGGATTTCCGAACCAGACCGGAGGCCCTTCCCGTGCTACCCGGGCGCATCTCGACCAGGTCTCCACTCCTTTCGGCCACTGACTTCCCGATCCGAGGAGACGCCCATAACGGCCCTCTGATCGGGTCGGCGTCCGATCATGTCCGCGAGGGGTCCATTTCTGACACTAGTCTCCCTAGCCTGCGTCAGGGACGTGGATGTGGCGTGTACCTTCAACAATCGCCACGCTCCTGACACCACTCTGACACACGCCACCATGGAGTGTGAAGATGGCCCTCTCAAGTGCTCTAACACCGTTCTGATCTTCCAACTAGAAGCCGCCACCTCCACCACGCAAAGATACAAGGGAAAAATTCATCCCCTCGAGAGGTACGCAAGACACAACCCTGGATACTTTTCCCTCTCCAATGTTTGAACCCCCTGGAATCTAACTTGTACACCGGAGGGCCATTGGCTCCCATCACACCGATGGGTTTTAGCGCAGGAGATCACCGACCGACCAAGGAATAGTTCATCCTGGACCTGTGATTACTCTTAGAAATAGTAATCTTTTGGCTTAAATTGTTAGTTAAATAGTTAAATTTGGTGTTAATTTAGTATTCTAACTCCTAAAACGCGTTAAAACTCTTTTTGTACACTTTTTGCAGGATTTGGAGCTTAAACTAAGGCAAATGGGCAATCTTGAGTATGACCGATCGATCGCCCGATTGAACGGTCCACGGAACGTTCAATCGGCCGATCGATCGGTGATCCTGCGATCGATCGGTGATGCTCTGTTCAACCTTCTGCAGCAAACTTCAGAGAGAGCGTTTTTCCGATCGATCGGGCATTCGATCGGTAACATCGGAATTCTCTCAACAGACGACACAGAAGCAAACTTCAGAGGGGTCGGTTTTACGATCGATCGCCCTGACCGTTCGATCGGGCGATCGATCGGTCGTACACCGATCGATCGGTGTGTACAGGCTCTGTTTTTCTGCAGAGTATAAAAGCTTTTGTTCGAGACAAAAAGAGAGATAGGTCATTTTCTGCAGAGTTTGGACGGGAAGAAGGCTCTAAAAAGTGGATTTTTGTTATCTTGTAAGGTTTTTAGTTAGATCTACTCTTAATGCTTTGTATTTAATGTCATTTATTGCTTTTGGATCATTGTAAGTGAATGTTTGATATATATATGAAGTGAATGATTTTCTACCTTTTCTAGCAACTTTCCATCATTTTCTTGGCACTTTCTCTCATTTTCTTGGCAACCAAACACTAGTTCTTTATAGTTTAATGGTAGATTTGGCTCCTTTTATGTTAGTTAACATGGATTCTAGTAGCTAAACACCCCTTGGATGTGGTTGTGAAGATCCACCAAGGATCTTCAAAGGGTTGAAAATGGGTTGTATGAACTTCAAAGTCATATCCTCAAAATTATATGGTTTCATTTGATTTAGCATGAGATTCATTAGAAAAACTTAGATTCATAACCCTTTGATAATATTTATGCACAAATCAATATTTGGTATAGGTATTGCACATGTTTAAGGTTTGATTCTAGGGTACCAATTATATATTCCCTCTCTAGGTTCAATCAAACAAAACCCACATTTTTATAGTCGACATTTTCCGAATCAAGAATCCAAAGTGTGATTCTTGATTTGAGTTATAAACCTCTCATTGGAAACCCTTGTTGTGAATTGATGAATCAAGACAACCATGTCCAAGCTTTTCTCCTTAATTACATAAAATTAGCTTTTGTTGTCTTTCATAGTCACTAAATTATTGTATGAAGCATATAACCATCATCATCTCAGAACCAACATATTTTCGGTCTCTTTTATGTTAAGAATTTTCATTTGCAATCCATTAAGATAAGTACCCATGCTAGTTGAGCTTTGTTGCTATATTTGCAGAATTTCCTTGGGAGAGAACGACACCGGATCCTCCGGTTTTACTACAAGCGCAACCTCCGTACCCTTGCGGAGTGGCTCCAGTTAAAGCACATCTGGAGGCGTGCCAAGTTTTGGCGCCGTTGCCGGGGAATTCATAGGCAAAAGCTACACCGGACGAAAGCTAAGGATTGCGGAAGAAAATTGAAAAAAAAAAAAAAAAAAGAAGAGCAAGCAAAGAAAAAAAAAAAAAACACACAAAAAGGGTGGATTTCATCACCACCCCCGAGGGAAGCATCTACGGGCTTCGGGCCCCGGTACACTCTCATTTCCCTTAAGGTGTTTTATTTTTAGGATTATTTTTTATTTCTTTTTTTCTCTAGTTTCTTTTGTTTGATATAGCATAATTGCATTGCATTTTTGTTAAGAAATTATTCCTCTTCGGGAGTATTTAGTGGAGTTAGGATAGTGTGTGAAAGTTTCAAATTGGTGGTACGCTTATTGTATGTGGAGATTGGAGGTACGGAGTTGAATTGAGAAAAAGCCGTTGTCCGGCCTAGGGAATTGTGTATGATGTGCTGAACGACCTTATCGGTCCAACCTTATGTGTGCATTTATTCTTGCATGTCATATTTCACGCGGGACGAACATCATCGCCTTGTGAGGATTGAGAGCATTGAGAGCACAAGCACATCTTCACCAACACCTAGCTTACCTTTAGTGGTCGACCTAGGTTTCATTCCAATGGCAAATCCCAATGAACTCGGCTTACCTAACATTCAACCCTTGCATCCAAATGTCCAAATCAACCCGGAAGGTCATGAGGAGTTTGAAAGAGGGAGCCATCATGGCGACGTGGCGGCTCCCCCTATACGGACTCTCCGGGACTACCTAAACCCACCAAGGCAAGCACCAACATCGTGCATTGTTTTCCCGCCCCATCACAACACTCTAAACATTAGGTCGGGAATGAAGCAAATGTTGCCTCAATTTCATGGGATGGATTCGGAACAACCCTACATTTTTCTTAAGGAATTTGAGGATGCTTGTTCAATTGCTATGGACAACTCATGTCCAAGGGAAGTATTTTTGTTGAAACTCTTCTCATTTTGTTTGAAGGACAAAGCTAAGCTTTGGTTCAATTCCTTGCGACCCATGTCCATCCATTCTTGGGCTACTCTCCAAGGAGAATTTTTGAGCAAATTTTTCCCCGAAAATAGAACCGAGGCCATTCGAAGGCAAATTTCACAGTTTTCTCCTTTGTTGGGGGAAACTTTCTTTCAATGTTGGGAGAGGTTCAAAGACCTCTTAAATTCTTGCCCCCATCACGGTTTCGTCGATTGGCACGTCATCAACACATTTTATTCTTCTTTGACACCCCAACTCAAGCAATTTGTCGAGTCCATGTGTGCGGGGACGTTTTTTGATAAGCAACCCCATGAGGCATACGATTATTTTGATAACTTGGCAAATAAGGCTAGAGATTGGGCACTTACCGGGACCTAAAATCCCGAGGGTCGCTCAATCCAACAAGGGGTGGGAAGATATCAACTCAAGGAAGTTGATGATGTCAATGCTAGGGTGGCTACCTTAGCAAGAAAATTAAAGACTCTTGAGGTGAAAAAAGTTCAATCGGTAGAGAGTGAGGAGTTGAGGGAAATATATTGTCTTGTGTGTGAAACCTCGGACCATACCACTGCTTCATGCCCAATCATTCCGGGTGTGAAGGAGGCTTTGCACGGCCAAGTTAACGCAATTGGCCAATATTCAAGAGGAGGGGGTAACCCCTATTCAAACACATACAACCCGGGGTAGAGAGATCATCCCAACTTTGGGTGGAGGAATAATGAAGGGACTTCAAACTCCCACAACTATCAAGGAGGGTATCAAAACCCTCAATCATACCAAGCACCTCCACCTCCACAAGCACTTCCACCACAACATCCACCTCCACAAGCACTTCCACCACAACATCCACCTCCACAAGCACTTCCACCACAACATCCACCTCCACCTTACCAACAAGCACCCGTGCCCCAATTCCAAAATCAACCAAGGCTATACCAACCCCTCCATAGGAAGCCCATAGAGGACAATGTTTACCAACTTGCCAATGACATGAGGGGGGTTAATTCAAGGGTTGACAAACAAGAAAAAGTGCTAGACCAACACTATAGGTTACTTGAGGACATCCAAAAGCAAATGTCTACGTTGACACAAGCTTTGACCCAAAATGTCCCGGGAAGATTCCTGGCTCAACCTCAACCTAACCCGGCGGTTAGGCAAGTGCACATAACCGAGGGTAAGAGTGACCCTAGTACGAGTCATGACCAAGTGTAAGCCATAACCACACTTAGAAGTGGCAAGACCATTGATAAAACTATCCCACCTCGGGATGAGACTTCTAGGAAGAGTGTTGGTCAAGAAGAGAGAGAAAAAGAGAAAGAGGAAAAAGAGCCGAGAGAAGGGGGGGGGGGACTTAGCCAATCCCATTGAGATTTTGAGTGAAAGTGAGAGGGATAAGAGAAGGGACATAGTCAAACATGCTCCCTTCCTGCAAAGGTTGACCAAACCAAAGAATGAACTTCTAAATGCGGAAATTTATGAAGTGTTTAAACAAGTAAAGGTCAACATCCCTATCCTTGACGCAATTAAGCAAATACCTTCTTATGCTAAGTTCTTGAAGGACTTATGCACTTTTAAGCGAAGGTTGCATGTCAAGGAAACCGCCATGATGAATGAAAATCAAAGTGCGATTTTGCAATGTAAGACCGTGCCGAAATTCAAGGACCCCGGATGTCCTACTATTTCTTGTACCATTGGGAACACCAAGATCGATCGTGCCTTGTTAGACTTAGGGTCTAGTGTCAACCTTTTGCCCTTTTCAATGTATAAGGAACTTGGCCTAGGAGAGTTGAGCCCTACTCGTGTTACCTTGCAATTGGCGGATCGTTCTATAAAGGTTCCAAGAGGTATCATCGAGGATGTTCTCATCCAAGTTGATAACTTTTGCTTCCTGGTCGATTTCATTATCCTAGACACCCAACCTGTTGAGAGTTGCATAGCTCACAACCAAATTCCTGTGATCTTGGGACGCCCTTTCCTAGCTACTTCCAATGCCATCATACATTGTAGGAATGGGTTAGTGAAATTGTCTTTTGGCAACACCACCTTCGAGCTTAACATCTTTTCGGTTGCCAAACAAAAGGGGGAATGTGAGGATATCCGGGAGGTAGATATCATAGAGAGCATAGTTCAAGAACACTTTGAGCGGGAGAGTTTTGAGGACCCTTTGGAGAGGGCATTAGTGAGAAGTGAACCGCATGCTTCACTTGATAGTGAGGGCATGGTGTCAAGTGAATTGTCTCATTTAGAGGGTGCGAGAGAGGAGTGTTTACATGTGGGTCAATGGACCCCTTCTTTTGAACCCCTCCACCTTAGTGCCGAGAAACCGATTCCTTCGGAGGAGAAGCCTCCCATTCTCGAGAGGAAGCCCTTGCCTTCCAATTTAAAATATGCATTTTTAGGGGATGGGGAGTCATACCCGGTTGTGATTTCCCCTAGCTTGTCTGGGAGCCAAGAGGAAGGGTTGATAGCGTTGCTTAGGAAACATAAAAAAGCCCTAGGATGGACTATCGCCGACCTTCATGGGATTAGTCCTCTTGTGTGCACTCACCGTATTTTTTTAGAAGAGGAGGCTAAATCCATTCGTCAAATGCAAAGGCGATTGAACCATAATATGAAGGAAGTGGTTAAAGGTGAGGTTTTAAAATTGCTAGATACGGGTATCATTTACCCCATCTCCAATTCGAAATGGGTTAGTTCGACCTAAGTGGTGCCTAAGAAATCGGGTGTCACGGTGATAAGAAATGACAACAATGAGTTAGTGCCAACCCGTGTGCAAACCAGGTGGCGAATGTGCATTGATTATCGCCGCCTCAATAATGTGACCCGAAAGGACCACTTCCCTTTACCCTTCCTTGATCAAGTCCTAGAAAGGGTGTCCGGTAAGGCTTTCTATTGTTTTTTAGATGGATATTCGGGGTACAATCAAATCGATGTAGCCCTTGAGGATCAAGCCAAAACAACATTCACTTGTCCGTTTGGCACATATGCTTATAAACGTATGCCCTTCGGGCTATGTAATGCACCGGCGACATTTCAAAGGTGCATGATGAGCATATTTAGCGACATGATTGAACAAATTGTCGAAGTCTTTATGGATGATTTTTTCGTCTATGAGGATACTTATGAAGGTTGTCTTGGTAATTTAGGAAAAGTTTTGATGAGATGTGAGGAGAGTAACCTTGTGCTCAATTGGAAAAAATGTCATTTTATGGTTACAAGTGGTATAGTTTTGGGGCATATTGTGTCGGCCGAAGGGCTTGAAGTTGATAAAGCAAAAATTGAACTCATTCAAAAATTGCCCGCCCCAACGTGTGTGAAGGAGATTAGATCATTTCTTGGGCATGCCGGTTTCTATCGGCGTTTCATTGAGGGTTTTAATGCAATCTCTAGGCCCATGTGTCATCTTTTGTCCTAAGATGTTCCCTTTGAGTGGACATCGTCTTGTCAACAAGCTTTTGACAAGTTGAAGGGACTTTTGACCACCGCCCCAATCATTCGAGCACCCAATTGGTCTCTTCCATTTGAGCTAATGTGTGATGCTAGCGACTATGCCGTGGGGGCCTTCCTAGGACAAAGAGTTGACAAGAAGTCTTATGTCATTTATTATGCTTCTAGAACTCTCAATGAAGCTCAAATCAACTATACCACAATCGAGAAGGAACTCCTTGCGGTGGTTTTTGCACTTGATAAATTTAGGTCTTACTTGATTGGGTCATTGATCATCATCTACACCGACCATGCGGCCCTAAAGTATCTTCTCACAAAACCCGATGCAAAACCGCCCCTCATTCAATGGATACTTTTGCTCCAAGAATTTTATATTGAAATGCGTGATAAAAAAGGGGTTGAAAATGTAGTTGCGGACCACTTGTCTCGGCTTCCCTTAAATGGGCGAGCCATGGACCCAACCCCTATCAAGGAGCACTTCCCGGATGAGCATCTCATGCATGTGAGTGCCGTTGAGCAAGTTTCAACCCCTTGGTTTGCGGACATTGCGAACTTCCTTGTCACCGGTGAGGTTCCTTCCACATGGTCATCCATTGACAAGCGTAAATTCTTCCGGAATGTGCGCTATTTTTCGTGGGATGATCCCCACTTGTTTAAGTATTGTCCGGACCAAATCATTCGCCGGTGTGTCCCAAATCACGAATTCCAACAAGTGATAGAATTTTGTCACTCTCATGCTTGTGGAGGACACTTCTCCTCCAAGAAGACCACGGCCAAAATTTTGCAATGTGGGCTTTATTGGCCCACCATGTTCAAGGATGTACATACTTTTTGTGTAGCTTGCGATAGGTGCCAACGGTTAGGAACACTTTCTAAGAGGCACATGATGCCTCTTCACCCCATCACTATTTTGGAAATATTTGATTGTTGGGGGATCGATTTCATGGGACCGTTTCCTAACTCGTTTGGGTACCTTTTTATTCTTGTTGCGGTAGATTATGTCTCGAAGTGGGTGGAAGCAATTGCCACCCGAAGCAATGACCACCAAGTGGTCTTGCGATTTTTGAAAGAGAACATTTTTTGTAAGTATGGCATGCCTCGTGCCATGATAAGTGATGGCGGTTCACATTTTTGTAACAAGCCCTTTGCGTCTTTAATGCGTAAGTATGGTGTGGTCCATAAGGTTGGATTACCATACCATCCTCAAACGCAAGGGCAAGTTGAGTTGGCCAATCGGGAAATTAAGCGCATTCTAGAGAAAACCGTCAATCCAAATAGGAAAGATTGGTCTCTTAGATTGACTGATGGGTTGTGGGCATACCGCACGAGCTATAAAACCATTCTTGGCGCATCACCCTATAGACTTGTGTACGGGAAGGCATGTCATCTTCCCGTCGAAATTGAGCATAAAGCATATTGGGTGATTCGTCAATGTAATAAGGATATTGATGTTGCGGGTACCCACCGAAAGCTCCAACTTAATGAGTTAGATGAACTCCGCAATGATGCATTTGAAAATGCAAAAATTGCTAAGGCCCGGATGAAAAACTTTCATGACCAATATATCATTCGAAAAACTTTCAAAGTTGGCCAAAAAGTGTTATTGTATGATTCACGCTTGCATCTCTTTCCGGGCAAATTGCGGAGTAAGTGGGCTGGGCCATACATTGTTAAAGAAGTTTTTCCCCATGGAGCCATTGAGGTGCAAAACCTCACGAATGGCTCGGCATTTAAGGTAAATGGCCAGCAGCTAAAGCCGTATTTTGAGACTTTTCAAGGGGAGTTGGACTGTGTGGATCTCATCGATCCACCGTCCTTTGAGTGACATTAGATTGTCGTGTTTCATAATTTAGGAGTAGTTCTTTTGTTTTTTTTTTTTTATAGGTTTCTTTCTCTTTTCTTTTGGTAGTTAGTTGTGTACATTTGTACTCCCGAGAGTCCCCGCCCTCCCCGTTGTTCTTTTCCTATTCCATTTTCCTCATGCCTTGAGGTCACGACATGATTCCAGTTTTTTTTTTTGGGGGGGGGGGGGGGGCACCATTTGCATGATTTTGTGAACCATTCTGAGAATTTCTGCAGAACTTCAGAGAAGCTGTTTTTGCGATCGATCGGTGGGCCAAACCGATCGATCGTATACGTTGCGATCGATCTGGCGATTAATTGGTGACGACTGCGATCGATCGGGCGTATTGCCGCACCGATCGAAAGGGAGCGGTATCGATCAATCGGTTCAAAGGGCCGATCGATCGGTGACTAAGTTCTCTATATAAAGGCCACTGTTTCACTGTTCACTCTCATTTCACTCGCGCATACTTGAGAGTTTAAAGAGCCTGTTTGTCTGTCGGAGTAGCGAGGCCCTACCAGCTCACTTTGGTGGACATTGTCTCATCTGTTCACTGTTTTCTGCGCTTCGAGAGGTATTCCTTCCGCCGATCTTTGTCCATTCTTTTCATTTCCAGCTGTACTTAGCTTTGTAGAGAGTTATGGTCGAGACTAGGAGTTCTAAGGGTACAGCTGGGGCGGGGACTTCTCAGACTCTGGCCCAGTTCCAGCAGCTCCAGCGTGAGCATGCTAGGAGGGAGAAAGAGGGAGAGTATGATTCCACTCGCTTCCGGGGGAGGGATCAGGAGTGAGAGTTTGGACGGGTGTGGAGCGCCCGTAAGGTAGTAGTGGAGAGGCGTTGGACAGTGAGTCAGTTTGATGCTGAGCCATATGGTTGGCTCCAGCCTTTGACCGACCGCCGGTGATTGGGGTTAGCTTCTTTTAGGGGCCAGTACTCAGCCACCCTCGTGGCAGAGTTCATGGCTAACATTTCATCGGACCCCGTTGGTGGCGACAGACATATTCTTCGCTCTTGGGTTCGGGGTAGGGATGTTGTTATCACCCCGGACTCCTTTGCTGAGCAGTTTGGTATACCGAGGGTTGCTAACCCTCAGTTCTCTTATGATGGGGAGCATCCACCATCTCATGAGGAGATGTGCGCTGAGATTTTAGCACCGGGAGAGTCCTGGACCGCTTCCCAGATCAGGATTAGGCAGATTGCCCCCAGATACCACCCGCTGTTCCTTTGGACTTGCTATTCGATCTTTCCACTAGGGAGGACGGTGGAGTGCAGTAGGGGCAGTTGATGTGGGCTATTGGCACGGGCAGGACTATTGACTTGCCCCACTTCATGTATATGGCATTGTGGGCCGCGACTCAGGTTGCTACTCCCCAATCCAGCATCCCTTTTGGTTGTTTTTTGATAGCGAGGATTAGGGCGGCAAGGGTTAGTGTTGCGGATGTTGTACTGCTCTCCTCTTCGACTGACATAGACTGGAAGACGGAGAAGAGAGCGGCAGGGCAGTTGTCGAAGAAGGGGGGGTCAGCTAGTTCAGCTCACTCGTCTTCTCAGCAGCCGGCTTCTCAGACTCAGGAGGAGACCCAGTCAGGGGAGCAGCGGCAGGATCAGCCAGCGCAGGCTCAGGCTCAGGCTCAAGAGGAGCCAGCTCCGGGGACGTTACTTCAGACTTTGGCAGCTATTCAGGAGCAGCTGACCGCTCAGCAGGCAGAGCGCCAGCAGTGGCAGGCCGACATTATGGCTAGATTAGATCTTCAGGACACTGCCATTGCTGCACTTCAGGGTCAGCTGATTGACATTCAGCAGCAGCAGCAGACCCAGTCCACTCGACTCCAGGAGATTATCCAGCACCTTGGCCAGCCTCCTCCGGATGATGGAGACCTCTTTTCGGATCTTCAGATAGATTAGATGCATTGCGCACTTCATAGCATTTCATTTCATATGATGTATCTAAATCTTTTTTATTATAGTGGATGTATTTATTTTTGAGCTGTTTGTATAGTGATCTTTCTTATTGTGGCATACCCTTTTTGTATACATTTGTTGTATTCTCTTGTCTTTTTCGTGTATATTTTGGCAGTTCAGTTACAGGTGTACTTTTTGATTGATATCCATATCGCATGTATTGTTCCAACCGAGGTAATGGGTATTGTATGGTATTCGTATCGCTCTTTTCTATAACTTGACACCTTAGCTATGTCCTTAATTGTTGATATCATTTCTTTTTGGATTTTTGTGATGGAGGTGTCAAGGTTGTTTCAAACAAGTACCATACCATGTATTTGATTAAATTTGAGTTGATGATTATCCCACCTTAGAGATTATGATACATTGCAAGTTTTTGGCATAAAATCATTATAAAAGACAATTCACATTGTTGCGCACTAACATGTTATGTGATGCCTTGTGTTTCATTCTTATGCATGCATGTCCTTATAAGGTGAAAATTTTTACCGTGTGAGCTTTAGAGCCTATTTATCGCCTTTGAAGAGTGAATCACATTTATTCAAGATTATTTTTGTTGATCCTTATTCATTGAATAGTTTCATTATTTCTTGATGTTGGTTTACATGTTCGAGTGTTATATAGATTTATTGACCCCTTATACACTTTTGAAGTTTTGATTTGTTGTATTCTTTGGATTCTAAACACATAGGCCATTTCATTCCATTGAGCCATTTCATGTGTATTCTTCTTCTTTTTAATATTCATATGCATGTGCATAAGTTTAAAGAGTGTCAATGCCAATAGATGCATTGCTCTTATATTTGTAAAGTTGGAGGTGTATGGAGTTGAAGAGTAAAGAAAATATATATATATATATATATACATAGAAAGGGATGAAAAGGTGTGTTAAAAAAAAAAATCAAATACAAAAGAAGTGAGGTGAAGGAAGATAGTAAAAGTGATTCAAAAGAGTGGAAATGTGGAAGTGAATATCATTGATCATCATGTGTAATGCACATGCATATGTTGAACCCTTTTACCATTTTCTATCCTCTTACATGGCCCTTCTCTCATTCATCACCCTTATGGCCTTGATATCCGAAGATACATGAATCTTTAATTCAATTGTGTATGAGGCATTTATGTCAATTTTCTAGATTATGCTTCAGCTGTGAATATTCCTTCATGAAGCTATGCCAAGTCGATACACTTACAATTTATTCGTCTTTGGTTTTGGAATTGCTCTACTTGCATGGTTTATACATTTACTCGTTAAAAGAGTTTGCTATTAAGGGACCCAGAGTGTTCATGTTTAAAGTTGAGTGTATGCCTTGTGAGACTTGGATCGAAGCATCGAGGACGTAATTGTACGAGTTATGAATCATTAGGGTCATATGTCATTGGTAGTACGCGTCAATATGTTTTGTTTCTTCCATGCTTTATGCCTTTACCTTGCTTTGGTTCACAACCTAGGTGGATGGAGATTTGACTTGAATAAGATTAATGCATGTGTATATTTTTGTTTTCCTCTCGTACTTTGATAGGGACTATCAAAGGTTTAGTTGGGGGGTGTTGATTACTCTTAGAAATAGTAATCTTTTGGCTTAAATTGTTAGTTGAATAGTTAAATTTGGTGTTTATTTAGTATTCTAACTCCTAAAACGCGTCAAAACTCTTTTTGTACACTTTTTGCAGGATTTGGAGCTTAAACTAAGGCAAATGGGCAATCTTGAGTATGACCGATCGATCGCCCGATTGAACGGTCCACGGAACGTTCGATCCGCCGATCGATCGGTGATCCTGCGATCGATCAGTGATGCTCTGTTCAACCTTCTGCAGCAAACTTCAGAGAGGGCGTTTTTCCGATCGATCGGGCGTTCGATCGGTGACGTCGGAATTCTCTCAACAGACGACACAGAAGCAAACTTCAGAGGGGTCGGTTTTGCGATCGATCGGGCGTTCGATCGCCCTAACCGTTCGATCGGGCGATCAATCGGTCGTACACCGATCGATCGGTGTGTACAGGCTCTGTTTTTCTGTAAAGTATAAAAGCTTTTGTTCGAGACAAAAAGAGAGATAGGTCATTTTCTGCAGAGTTTGGACGGGAAGAAGGCTCCAAAAAGTGGATTTTTGTTATCTTGTAAGGTTTTTAGTTAGATCTACTCTTAATGCTTTGTATTTAATGTCATTTATTGCTTTTGGATCATTGTAAGTGAATGTTTGATATATATATATGAAGTGAATGATTTTCTACCTTTTCTAGCAACTTTCTATCATTTTCTTGGCACTTTCTCTCATTTTCTTGGCAACCAAACACTAGTTCTTTATAGTTTAATGGTAGATTTGGCTCCTTTTATGTTAGTTAACATGGATTCTAGTAGCTAAACATCCCTTGAATGTGGTTGTGAAGATCCACCAAGGATCTTCAAAGGGTTGAAAATGGGTTGTATGAACTTCAAAGTCATATCCTCAAAATTATATGGTTTCATTTGATTTAACATGAGATTCATTAGAAAAACTTAGATTCATAACCCTTTGGTAATATTTATGCACAAATTAATATTTGGTATAGGTATTGCACATGTTTAAGGTTTGATTCTAGGGTACCAATTATATATTCCCTCTCTAGGCTCAATCAAACAAAACCCACATTTTTATAGTCGACATTTTCCGAATCAAGAATCCAAAGTGTGATTCTTGATTTGAGTTATAAACCTCTCATTGGAAACTCTTGTTGTGAATTGGTGGATCAAGACAACCATGTCCAAGTTTTTCTCCTTAATTACATAAAATTAGCTTTTGTTGTCTTTCATAGTCACTAAATTATTGTATGAAGCATATAACCATCATCATCTCAGAACCAACATATTTTCGGTCTCTTTTATGTTAAGAATTTTCATTTGCAATCCATTAAGATAAGTACCCATGCTAGTTGAGCTTTGTTGCTATATTTGCAGAATTTCCTTGGGAGAGAACGACACCGGATCCTCCGGTTTTACTACAAGCGCGACCTCCGTACCCTTGCGGAGTGGCTCCAGTTGAAGCACATCTGGAGGCGTGCCAACCTGGGGACAAGCCAACACGAGATTGCTGCATTATCAGCTGGCGCCGTCTGTGGGAAACGACTTCTCTCATGACATTTCATGGTCTTAACCAGGTCTGGGATTAGCACCGTTCCTGAAGGAAATTCGATGGCCGATTCTAGTGCAGAAAAGATAGTCGCTTTGGAGAAGACAGTGGCTGATATGATGGCCCGCATGCAGCAACTGGTCAGCCAGAATGCGGAATTACTTCAATGAAACCCACCCTCCTCCTCCTCCACAAGAGATTCCATTGCAGCCCAACCCGCTGGCCGAAGAACAACAGGAGTAGGAGGTCGACAAGGATCCGTCTGTCCTCTCCAATGGCAGCGAAAATAGCAATGGAGGGCGAGTTGAGGACCCTCTGCTTTGCCACGAGCCCAACATCGACGAAGCACAAACGAGCCACGCCATTCCATCGAGGACGGAGATGGTAGGTGACAAAGGGGAGAGCTCCCATGCTTGGGACGAGCAACTGAAAGCCATGCAGGTTCAAATGGCAGGAGTGTTAGCAGCGGTGGAGGCAAATGCCCCAAACACCCGTCGATGCCCTCATTGGCCGGACGGCCTCCTCGTTCACGCAGAAGGTAATGGAATTTCCACTCCCCCCTAAGTTTAAAATGCCGACCTTGGACGCGTTCGATGGTTCCAAGGACCCGATGGACCATCTGGAGACATTCAGAGCACTCATGCACCTGCAAGCGGTGCCGGACGAGATCATGTGTAGAGCATTCCCCATCACGCTGAAGGGCTCAGCGTGAACTTGGTTTAATAAGATAAAGCCGGCGTTGATTGCCACCTTCAAAGAACTCAGCAAACTCTTCGTGAGCCACTACATTGGGGCCCAGAGGCAGAGGAGACCTGCGGGCTACTTGTTGACTGTGAGGCAAAAGAAGGAGGAAACGTTGCGGGAATATGTACGAAGGTTCAACCAAGAGACTCTGGCCGTGGATGATGTGGATGAAAAGGTGGCTGTCACGGCGTTCATGAGCTGTCTGAGAAGTGGGAAACTCCTCTTTTCCCTGTCGAAGAGACTGCCCCAGGATATGGTAGAGTTAATGCTCCGTGCTCAGAAACACATGAATACGGAGAATGCCATGAGTGCGAGGCGAGATAACGATGAAGGGGGCGCCTCGCGATCGGAGAAGAAGAGGTCGAGCGGCACCTCAAACAACGAGAGGGAGGCCAAGACAAGCCAAACTAGCAATCGATCAAGAAACAAAGCAGAAGAGAGGCGCGAATACTACCGCGGCCTCGATCAGACATTCACCCCCCTCACGACAAAGCTGAAGGATGTCTTGATGGAGATCAGGGACGACCCGGACCTGAAATGGCTCGAGCCTTTGAAGACGCCTTCGGATATGAGGAGCAAGAGGCGATACTGTCGGTTCCACCGCGATCATGGTCACGACAAGGAGGACTGCATTGACCTGAAGCAGCACATCGAAAATCTAATAAAACGGGGAAGGCTTAGCCTATATGTGGTCAGTCATGACCAGGCGCGGGCGGAACGACGCAGCCCAGCAAGAACTGAGACAACTACCAGCCTATTGGAGAGATCAGGGTTATTGCTGGGGGATTCGCTGGAGGAGGGGAATCCTTTTCAACGAGGAAGAAGCATGTTCGGGACATCCGAACCGAAGCAGAAGTGATGCTGGTCGGGGCGGCCAGCAAGAAGACGAAGACCGAAGGTCCGGTAATCACATTTACAGAAGAAGAGGCCGCCGAGTTGCACCAACCACACGATGACCCCCTAGTCGTCTCGGCGGTGATCTCCAACTTCAAAACTTGGAGAATTCTAGTCGACAGCGAAAGCTCGGCAGACATCCTGTTTCAGGGAGCCTTTGAGAAGATGAAGATCGGCCAAGAGAAGTTAAAGCTAGTCAACTGTCCTTTAGTAGGCTTCATCGGAGATCAGGTGGTCCTTCTTGGATCCATCGCTCTACCAGTCACCCTTGGAGAAGCGCCACATCGGACAACGAAGATGGTGCACTTTCTGATTGCGGATTGCCCTTCCGCGTACAACGCCATCATTGGTCGAACGGCCCTAGACCAGTTTAAGGCGGTCGCTTCCACGTACCATCTCCGAATCAAGTTCTCGACCGACGCGGGAGTCGGGTGTGCAAGGGGCGACCAAAAGGAGGCACGGGAGTGCTACATGGCCTCCCTCAAAGGAGAACCCAGCCGGGAGGCCTTGGTCATCGAAGAGCTCAAGCCAAAGGATGAGGAGGAAGTCAGAAGGAGAGAGCCAGCAAAAGATCTGGAAGACGTCCTGGTCGGGCAACCAGAGCAGAACAGAACGATGAGGATAGGGGCTGCCACACCCGAGGAGTTGAAGCAACAGCTGCGGGAGTTCCTAAGAAGCAATGTCGACATATTCGCCTGGTCTCACGAAGACATGCCCGGGATTGACACTCGAGTAGCAGCCCACTACTTGAACATCGACCCCGAAGCTAGGCCGGTGAAGCAGAAGTGGAGGAACTTTGCACCGGATAGGAACGATGCAGTTGCTGAGGAAGTGGGGAAGCTGGTGCAGGCAAAGTTCATCAGGGAAGCGCACTACCCCACTTGGCTCTCTAACGTTGTCATGGTGAAGAAGTCCAACGGGAAGTGGCGGATGTGCGTTGATTTCACCGACCTGAACAAAGCGTGCCCCAAGGACAGTTTCCCACTACCAACCATTGACCTCCTCGTCAACTCCACTACGGGGTACGAAATGCTAACCTTTATGGATGCTTTTTCAGGATATAACCAGATCCGAATGGCGGAGCATGACCGGGAGCACACGGCCTTCATTACGGACCGGGGGCTCTATTACTACAACGTCATGCCGTTCGGGTTGAAGAATGCAGGGGCCACTTACCAACGGTTAGTCAACCTCACATTCAAATCGCAGATTGGCCGTAATGTGGAGGTCTACGTGGATGACATGTTGGTGAAAAGCAAGCAGACCACCGACCACTTGCGGGACCTCGAAGAGACGTTCCAGACGCTCCGCAAGTACTGGATGAAACTCAACCCCGCCAAGTGTGCCTTCAGTGTCGCCTCGGGCAAGTTCCTGGGCTTCATGGTGTCACAGAGGGCGATTGAGGCCAACCCGGAGAAGATTCAAGCCATCATCGACATGCAGGCGCCAAGAACGACGAAAGATGTTCAGAGGCTGGCGGGACGTGTCGCTGCCCTGAATAGGTTTATCTCTCGGTCCACGGACAAGTGTCTGCCCTTCTTCAAGATCTTACGCAAGGCGTTCGAATGGAATGAGGAGTGTGAAGCAGCCTTTGGACAACTCAAACAATACCTGAGCTCAGTCCCGCTGCTCAACCGAACCGTCCTGGGGGAGGAGTTGTTTCTCTATTTGGCCGTATCGGCAACAGCAGTGAGCTCAACTCTTGTTCGTGAAGAAGGAGGGGTCCAAAAGCCAGTATACTACACCAGTTGTGCTTTGCGTGGGGCAGAAGAACAGTACCCGAAGATGGAACTCCTGGCCCTCGCGCTAATAACTGCAGCTCGGCGCCTACAGCCTTACTTCCAAGCCCACACGATTATGGTATTCACTGACCAGCTACTAAAGAACATACTTCACAAGCCCGAGACGTCAAGGTGATTAGTGAAATGGTTCGTGGAACTTAGCCAGTTTGACATCCACTATCGACCCCGACTGGCGATCAAAGGGCAGGCGGTTGCGGATTTCATTGCAGAATTCATTAACCCACCCCCTACCACCCTTGACGTCGATCTGCCATATAGCAATTGGGTCCTGAACGTTGACGGTTCGTCCACTCACGCTTCCGGTGGTGCCGGCGTGGTCCTCGTCACCCCGGACGGCCACAAGATGGAGTACGCGCTCCGCTTTAAGTTCCCCGCCACCAACAACGTCACGGAATACGAAGCACTCATTGCCGGTCTCAGAATGGCTCGGTGAATGGGGGCAGAACAGATAGTAGTCCGAAGCAACTCTCATCTCGTGGTGGAACAGGTTCAAGAAGAGTACGAGGCAAGAGAAGACAACATGAAACAATACTGCCAAGTGGTGAAGAGCCTGGCCAGGAGATTCGCAAAGATACTCTTGGAACGCGTCCCAAGATTGGAGAATTGAGAGGCAAATCGACTGGCCAGAATAGCCTCATCCAATGAGTCCAACCTGAACGTTCCGATCGAGGTTCTTGATTCACCGAGCATCTAGAGCCCGGAAGTCGACTAGGTTGTGCCCGAATCTTCGTGGATGAATCAGATCAAAAATTACTTGGAGAAGGGAATCCTGCCTGAGAACCGGAATGAGGCGAGGCGAATTCAATACCGGTCGAGCAGGTACCTCATACAAGGCGGGATACTGTACAAGAGAGGGCACACCATGCCGCTGCTTCGTTGCGCCAATGAGGAAGAAGCAAACTACATAATGCAGGAGGTCCACGAGGGGGTCTGCAGGAACCACTCTGGTGGTCGGTCCCTCGCCAAGAAGATATTGCGAACGGCCTATTACTGGCCCACCATAGAGAGAGATGCCCAGGAATTCGTCAAGAAATGTGATAAGTGCCAACGGTTCGCCAACATCCCAAGACTGCCCTTTCAAGAGCTGACTCCAATCCAGACTCCCTGGCCCTTTGCCCAGTGGGGGATTGACATTGTGGGTCCGTTGCCGCTCGACAAAGGACAGACGAAATTTGCCGTGGTGGCGATCGATTACTTTACGAAGTGGGCAGAGGCAGAGGCCCTACCCACAATTACCGAGGAAAAAATGAAGAAGTTTTTGTGGCAGAATATCGTGTGTAGGTTCGGTATCCCCAAGGCCGTCATCACAGACAACGGGAAGCAGTTCGAAGGCAGACAGTTCAACAAATTGTGCACCGACCTAGGGATAAGCCACCATGCTTCGTCCCCCGAGCACCCTCAGGCGAACGGCCAGGTCGAAGTCACCAACAGGTCCCTTTTGAAGATCCTCAAGACGAAGCTGTAAAAGGCCAAAGGCTTGTGGGCAGAAGAGCTCCACAACATCCTCTGGGCCTACAGAACGACGGAGAGAGTGTCCACTGGTCAGACGCCGTTCTTGCTTACCTTCGGCACGGAGGCCATGATTCCAGTAGAGATAAGACTCCCCAGTCCCAGAACGGTGCAGTTCGACCCCGTGACCAACGACGAGGCCATGAATATGGACTTGGACCTATTGGAGGAGAGAAGGCTACAGACGGCCGTGAGAGTGGCGTCCTACTAGCAAAAGATGCGCCAGTACCACAACTCCAGAGTTCGACCAAAAGACTTCGCGACCGGGGACCTTGTATTGAAGAGAGTCAACCAATCTACCAAGGACCCCAGAAAAGGCAAGCTCGGATCCAATTGGGAAAGACCCTACCAGGTGATTAGCAGTACAAGGAAGGGGACGTATAGGCTGAAGAACTCAGAGGGCAAGGAGCTTCCGCACCCGTGGCACGCAAAACACCTAAGGAAATACTACTCTTGAAACGCCCCCACTTGTAACTCTCAAGAATATCAATAAATGCGACTGTTCAGCAAATTGTCTACGTGTATCGATCTTGAATTTATCTACTTGCGTGGAATCGACATTGAATCTGCTCGGCCAAGTGCCGAGCAGAGCCAGAGGGCCTTGAGTGGCAATGACACAGAAAGAACCTGCTCGGCCAAGTGCCGAGTAGAGCCAGAGGGCCTTTATTGGCAATGGCAATGAAAGAACTTGCTCAGGCAAGTGCCGAGTAGAGCCAGAGGGCCTTTATTGGCAATGGCACAGAAAGAACCTACTCGGCCAAGTGCCGAGCAGAGCCAGAGGGCTTTTATTGGCAATGGCACAGAAAATCTGCTCGGCCAAGTGCCGAGCAGAGCCAGAGGGCCTTTATTGGCAATGGCACAGAAAGAATCTGCTCGGCCAAGTGCTGAGCAGAGCCAGAGGGCCTTTATTGGCAATGGCACAGAAAGAAACTGCTCGGCCAAGTGCCGAGCAGAGCCAGAGGGCCTTCAGTGGCAATGGCACAGAAATATTCTACTCGGCCAAGTGCCAAGTAGATCCAAAATCCCTTGGCCGAGGGCCACTCAAAGATGGCAGCCCTTAATTGACAATGCAATAGAAATTAAGTCTGCCCGGCCATAGGCCGAGCAGGTCTAGTTAATAGATCTATTCGGCTATAATTGCCAATCAGGTCCTCGTTAACACTTGCAAACATTCGACAAACATAGCAGACGCAGGGTATATGAAGAGGAATCTATTTCATTGATGAAAAGAGGAGTACAGCAAAAAAAAAAATGAAAAATGATAAAGAGGAAAAACGGTTACAAAAGATGAGGCAACTCAAGTCTGAGCCGGCTCCTCAGTCACCCCTCTGTTCTTCCCATTGCCCTCCTGCTGAGCTTGCTCTGAGGAAGGTTGAGGGTCCTGCTGGATGCCCTTAGCAGCAGACTCAGACTCAGTAGGAGGCCCTCCCTCATCACCGGTTTGAAGCTCAGGGCCCACATCAGGAGTAGGAGCGGGAGCTTCTGTCACGGCCCCCTTGCTGCTTGGGGGGGCCTCTTCAGAAGGCTCAAGCACGGAGAAGTCCAAACCAGGGAACTTCCTCAAAGCCTGACTCCTGGCATGCTCAAATCCTTGGAGGAAAGTCGGTGCCAACAAGGCCTGAAAGTCGTCCCCCTCTTGGAATTCCTCCACCGCTTCACTCTTCGCCTGCGCAAGCCTCTCCTTCAAGGCCGCCTTCTCCTTCTCCAACTCCTGCCGTTTGGTCTGCTCGGCCGAAAAACCCAACACAAGCTTGCTGGTGGTGGCGTCGAGCTTTTGCACTCGGCCTGGGCCTTCTTCAGGGCCACCAGTGCCGAATCCCTATCCGCCCGAACAACAGCGACCTTGTCCTTCGCTGCCCAAGCTGCCGTGATCTCCTCTTTCATTCCGTTAAGTTCAGCTAGTAGGGCAGCACAGGTACTCTTCTCGTGGTTGAAAGCCTTTTTCAAGCCTGCCAGGCGATGGCCCATCTTGATGTTCCTGGCGACGGACTGGCGAAGGCCACATGTCAAGACGGAACGAGCAAATAGGAAAGAAAAGACCAAGTATTAAGGACATACCCTGAGGAGATCGTGGTTCATGTCTTTCACCAGGCGATTGTTGTTGTGCTTCTCGACCCTATGAAGGTCGACGTCCTTCACGGCAACTGCAGCCCTTGCCTATGCTTCCTCCAGGCTCTCGAAAACATTCCTGGACGAGGGGATGGCCTCGGCCCTTGTTTGTTCCTCGGCGGTAGCGACTGTACTACGCCTCCTCTCGGTCTGTGGAGTAGGTGGCTGAACGCGAGGCAGATTGGTCGTCCTCGTCTCGGGCACTCTGACTGGGACCGCATCCTTCCTGGTCGGCTCTGCCTCAGTATCCTTCAACCATTTCGGCTCAGGCTCAGACCCCCCAGCCTTCCGCTTTCTCAGAAAAGCGATGTTAAAACTCATCTCGCCGGCAGTCTGATCTTGCGCGGGAATAACCGTCTGAGAGGGAGTAGCAGCGGCCAAACTGTCAACGACAACTGCGCCAACTGCAAGTAGAGCAGATGTTAGTTGGGCGGCATTGGGAAGCTCTACAAATAACTAAACACTCACTCCTCTCACATTCAGCAGCTAAGGCTTCTCTGGTAGGCTCAGGACATAGCAAGTAGTTCGACAAGCTCTCGGCAGTGACCAAGTCTTTGTGACTACGGACATCATGTTGTTGGACCTTCCTTATGGCCGCCCTCACCTCCTTAGATATTCTGGGCTTACCCCAATCTGACACCCAAGGCAACCTAGGTCAGGACACCGACACTTCAAAGCAAAAAGGAAAGGAAACCGAGTTCGGTAAAGAAAGAACGTACCCTTCTTGCTCGGATAACCCCGTTGCCTGGGGACCCGAGCAGAAAAGTCGGTCTCCCAGGGTTGAAACTCCCATCTGTCTCCACTGATGAAAAAGAACCGGTCCTTCCAGTTCTTGACCGAGGAAGGGAGATCGTCGATCAGGTTGTACTCCTTCGACCTACCCGAGAAGTACCACCAACCCGTGCCCCTCTCCGCTGGCCGGTAGCAGAATAGGAATTCCTCTGGCGTGATGTCCCTTTTATGGACAATCTGCCAAAGGACAGAGCAGCCAAGCAAGATCCTCCAACCATTCGGCTGTGTCTGCCCTGGGGACAGACGAAGCCATTGAAAAATCCTCTGGACAGACTGGGGAAAGGGCAACCGAAGGCCACCAGCCAACGCGCCCTTATACACCATGATCTCGCCCTCCCTGGCCGAGCAGGCCCAGTCGTCCCTTTTTGGGATCCTGAGCTTTAAACCCCGTGGGATCTGATATGCAGCTCGTAGGGCCCCCACCTTCTCCTTGGTGAGAATCGAGGACACCCCAACGACCTCGTAGCCGGGATCATCCTCTTCCGACCCTCCTGACTCTCCCCCTTCAATGGCACCGGAGTCAACGACCTCTGCCTGGCCCGACTCAAGAACTTGTACAGATTCCCTAGAACCGCTAACGGAGGCCTCATTGCCAGCCTCACACCTAACTACCTCATACCTATTTGAGTCTGTTTTCTCATAATCCGAACTCACGTGCTCAGGGTTCGCCATGGTGCCTAATTACCTCTCGTTTTTTACCCTAAGTAGTACGGGTTTAAACAACGAGGCTACTTCCTCAAATACCGACTTCACAAACTCTGGCCTATCGACAAACTTTAGAAGATTGGGGATTCCCTCCCTCTTTTCGTAAACCCAGACGCAACGGGTAGCCAACCAGTACATATAACCAGGAAATGAGGCTTACCACGATTTGGAACTCTGACGACATGTTCCGATGTAGGCCGGCGATTTTGCACGACGAATAACACCCTCTCAACTGGCCGGATACAATGAAGACGACGCCGGGGACAGTGACGTAAGCTTTCTCTCTCTCTCTGTCTCTCTGTGTGCATATTTGGTAAAAAACACTAAGGGAAAAATGGGGGCAACTGCCTCCCTCAATTCCCCCCGTGTCTTTGAAATCAACGGCCTAGATGGCCTGCGATGACGGGACGCCAACGGCTGAGATACGATGCGTCTTTTCGGCTGCTGGCAATCGTTCCCCGGCCGCCACGTGGGGGCACACGAAGCGATGCAACAGCTCCCACCATTATTGCGCCGTTCTTGCCATAAATGCGCCCCGTATTTCGTGGTCGGGCCATCCCGTGGAATTCCTCTAGCCCTGCGCTGATGGCCAAATGAATTAGGGGCATCTGGTGACAGGGATTTCCAGACCAGACCGGAGGCCCTTCCCGTGCTGCCTAGGCGCATCTCGACCAGGTCTCCACTCCTTTCGGCCACTGACTTCCCGATCCGAGGGGACGCCTATAACGGCCCTCTGATCTGGTCGGCGTCCGATCATGTCCGTGGGGGGCCCATTTCTGACACCAGTCTCCCTGGCCTGCGTCAGGGATGTGGATGTGGCATGTACCTTCAATAATCGCCACGCTCCTGACACCACTCTGACACACGCCACCCTGGAGTGTGAAGATGGCCCTCTTAAGTGCTTTGACACCGTTCTGATCTTCCAACTAGAAGCAACCACGTGGAAGAACCGCCTACCTCCACCACGCAAAGATACAAGGGAAAAATTCATCCCCTTGAGAGGTATGCAAGACACAACCCTGGATACTTTTCCCTCTCCAACGTTTGAACCCCCTGGAATCTAACTTGTACACCGGAGGGCTATTGGCTCCCATCACACCGGTGGGTTTTAGCGCAGGAGATCACCGGCCAACCAAGGAATAGTTCATCCCGGACTTGGGGGCAAGCCAACACGAAATTGCTGCATCATCACTTCACTTCAAATGAAAAGGGATTATGTGTTTACTTTTAAATAATAAGAGGTTATGTGTGTTTAAGCAATACCCAGAGAGCTAAAGTGTATTTATTTCTGTTAATTTTAATTTGACACAATAAGCCTTTTTTTTTTGTGTTTCTCGCAAAGCAATCATCTCTCTCGCTCTCTCTCTCTCTCTCTTATAGAAGAAAAAATGTTTCGAGTTATCTTAAGTCCAAAGATATAAAGGTCTTCACTGCAATCAAATGACTTAGGAATTAAGAGTACTAAAGCTTCTCCCCCTTGAAGAGAATCCTACTTCCAACATTCATGACTAACCAAAAGGAGACCAGCTAGTAAATATCTTCATCTTTGGTATAACTACTTTTTGCATTATTTATTCCAGTAGAGCCATATAATTTGAGCATTCAGGTCCAATGGAATGATAAGTACATTTCAGTCAACAACAAGCTTTCTGGTTCAAGAATCTAATCCAATGCCTGAACGGCCGAAAGATATTAAACATTTATCCATAAGAGAAATGCTACGAACAACCACAGTTGTTTGAAATATCAGTTGAGCTCCATCATTCGAAAGATCCATGTTTAGTTCGGGAAGGGATCATGGAAGTTAATTTTGAAAGAAATTGAAAGATAATCTACTTTCATTAAACAATTTATTAGATAATCGAAAACAAAGAATCTTGAATACTATTGGAAATTCAGAAGACCTACGCGGGGCCATTGAACAGCTAGAAGAAGCCCGGGCTCGCTTACAGAAAATGGATATGGAAGCAGATCAATTTAGGGTGAATGGGTACTCTGAGAAAGAGCGAGAAAAATTGAATTTAATTAATTCGATTTATAAGATTTTGGAACAATTAGAAAATAAATGGTGGGATCAACTGAAGACAACCACGGTCGTCCTTAACATAGCCTTATTCATAATAATCCTCACTTCACATTGCTGTGACTTAAAATTGGGCGGGAAGGCTTTGCCATTCTGGAGGATTGCTACATACGAAACAGGAAGAAGCCTCTTCCTCCTTCTCCTACTCCTTACCATCATCAAGAACCTCAACATCAACAGCCATATACGTTCTGAGGCCTACGGTTCGTCAATCCCGTTATTTGTCGCTACTGGGTAGCTCAAAGTTATGATGTGGTGGTGATTACAGAAACAGCACATCTAACCGTCCGTTAGAACAGGATCTTCTAATGACTTCCTTTATTTTTTTTTAATACTATTTTTGGGAAGTAAAACATGATCCTCTGAGTAGCACTATTAGAAAGCAGCATGAATCTCCTAGTATATTTCCAAAGTCTAGACAGAAAGGAAATAAAATAAAATAAAAAGGGATATAGGTTTGCTCTTCTGGTAGTGTACGTAGAAGCGTTTTATATGTTCTAGCTAGCTGTTATATATTAGTTACAAAATGTTCCTCAAGTACCATATAGCTCAGTATGTCAAAAGTACATCCTGAAGCTATACATGTGTACCTGTATTTCTGTTTACTTTGTATCTTCCTGCTTGCTTTTGCAATAATATTTCCCGTCTAATATAATAGCACTCTCTCTCTCTCTCTCTCTCTCTATATATATATATATATACCTTCCTGCAAAACAGCCTTAGAATTGGAGCATCACATATACATAGCATTATTTATAGCAGTTTAAAAGAGAATTCAGACCCTCACATCCCCATAAGTTTCGCATTTACACATTTCATTGGAAATGGCTAATTTATAATTCGATAGGAGGCATTTCAGCCTAAGTCCAACTGAAATGGTTGATTAAATTCTTAATAAACTCAGTATACAAGTTATATTTTATTTCGTCCGATCTTAATTAGCATAGAGCTAATCGATGTTGGCCTATTTAGTGGTCAATAATGGCACAGTCTTTATATTTGAAGTCTATGTTCGAATCTCAATTACTAGGCAAGTGGCTAGCTAGCTTCTCCTTTTCCTCACTAAGCCAAAAACTATCTTATTCTCCCATCTCAAAGACCTTGCCTATTCCATTAGATATAGAACATTAACCAATGAAATTGTGAAGATTCTACAAGAATTTAGCTCTATATTTTCTCATTAATGAACCCACGGTATGTCTTCATCAGAGAGAGAGAGAGAGAGAGAGAGAGAGTGACTGTCATCACCAGAGGGTAAAAAAGTTTAATTTACAAGCTGATAATTCTTGTTATGCACTCTACATATATCCCATACTTTGAAAAAAATTTGGTGCGTAATACAACAAAGAGAAAGGCTACTGCAAAGGTGCTCTATTAGTCTTCTTCGACGAACAACACTTTTATAATCCTCGTTAACATGAACCATTAAGAACCGAGTAGGTCATAACATATTAACGTGCCCTAAACGCAGTCACTGGTAAGGTGGAAGAACAAGTAGAACCTTGAGAGTGGAGTGACAAATTTGAAGGGAGAATATATGCAAATTCAAATTGCTTTCTAGTGAATCTTGAGGATCCTAGCTCTCTTTATATACTATACTGTATAGGTTAATATATATATATATATATATATGCTTTTCAGTGTATCAACAAGAGCTCGGTGACGTTAGTTCTTTGTCAATTTGGAAATCAAAATATCTTATGGAGCCTAGATTCTTCACCTTTACTTTGTTTGATTTATTCTAGTAGAGCCTTAATTTATGCACTTGCATCCCAATCGATGATAATGTAAGACAAGGTGGTCCACTCAACACATGTATAAAGTATGTACATATATATATCTATGATATATATTATATATTTTTCTATCTATTAGTTAGTTATTAGTGATAATAAGAATAGTTGTCCATTCCATGTGAAACGTTAGTAGCGGTTTGGCTAAGACCGATCAAGTATCAAGTCTCCATTATCAAATAATGATTCCTTGACGGAAGAAATCACTAAGGATAAAGATAAGGGTTCCTAGGCTAGCAGTTATATGTTACCTGTGATATCTATTGTTCACGGTATTTAGTCTTACATAAATTAGAAGATCTTATCTACAAAGAGTTCTATATACAGAGAGTATGTGAGGAAAGCAACCTACATTTTTGCAGAAGCATAGAGAGTCTTTTTCAAACACTCAGGATCAAGAAAGCAAGTTACTTGGACAACAATGGCTGAAGGTTTGTACATATATTAAATTAATATATGATTAATATTTTTGTTGCTGCGTATACATGCATATATATTAATATTATATATGTATATGTATAGTTTGTCTTACAGATAAGTCCAAGTAAAAAGAGAATACTGTCATTGAGTAAAATCTTTGTTACTTACAAGTAAATGCATACGAAAGGGAAATAATAGTAGAGGGTTACATTATGTTTGGATCTTGAACTTATGGAGAGAGAGAAAAGAAGCTAAATTTTTTTCTTAAGTTAAGAAAATGAGAAGTAAATACATATTGGTATAATTTTTTACCTGCAAAGAAATGAATGTAAGTGTTTTCATTTTTTTTTTTCTTAATAAATTCAAGATGCAAACACAGCATTCGAAATAAATGCAATACTAGAACTGTCAAAATCTTTTATATGAAAGGGAAATAGCAGAGGCAGTTCTTTGCCAACACCAAATACCTAGCAAAAACCATCTTATCTTCACATGCACCTCACTGACCTTTGCCTACTCATCAGACATAGAAGAACATTTGTCACTGAAACTCCAATTCTACCAGATTAATAGCATTCTTTGGCTATTCTCATCGATAGACAGATAGTGTGTGTTCATCAGATATATATATATATATATATATGTATATACATATATATTCCTGTGAAGCCAATTTTATTTTTCCCAATTCAGCTTCCACTATACTCAATTTTCAAACGAGATGTTTATATATATAATAGGAGCTCAACATATAGTTCTGGCACAAGCATTTCCCTTTCTCATGCATGGAAAAAAAAAAAAAGACAACAACAATCTGCTCGAAGATACCATCTTTGGTGCAGTCAAATGACTTAAGATTGAAGATTTTGAAGTTTTTCACTTTCTAGAGAATCTAATACCAACGTGCTTGGCTTACTGAAGGGAGACTAGCCGAATGATATGTCTCCTAAGTCTCAACTATGAAGACAATACTGGCCCCCAATAAAACGTTGGAAAATGCTATTCTTGCACAAAATTTATACAAAAAATTCAGACAATGATATTTTTGCAATTAAAAGTAATCATGATAGGAGTTTTATTTTATAATGTAATGTTATACAATAAAAGAAAATTATATAAAATTTATCACCAAGATGATGTAGTTGAGCGAAAGTCATTCACTTGAAAATAAAATAACTATGACTCTTAATTATAAAAATATCACTGACATATTATTTTGATTGGATTTTTGTACAAATTACTTTCTAGAGTCTACACAAATTTCTATTTTGTTGAATTTTTATGTTGTATAACATTATGCTAAAATGTTTGGTACTTAGTTTGAAATTTTGCAACCTATATATTAAGGCCAAATAGGACCTTTCCACTGCACCAAGAGCCCTTCAACTTTAAAGCGTGCTCCCACCAGATATTAGGAAGGAATCCCCTCCACATGGTGGGGAAGATGAAGGGATTCCTCAGAATTCTTTTTTTTTTCCTTTTGCTCTTTCCTTGTTTTTGATCTTCTCTCACTTTGAACAGCTTCGATGCTCCCTATATATAGAGGTTTTGCACAGCCTTTGTAGCAGCAAAAAAGACATAATTATTTACACAGTTTTGTGCAGTTGTCTTGAAATGGCATCTAAGGCGCCAGATCAACTTGCTAGGGTTGGTGTGGAGGGCTTTGCTTTGTTGGTCAAATGCCTCGAACGAAAGGGGAGGCCTGACTTGTTCTCTCCACGCTCACCGCGATGAAGGTGCTTGTAGTTTAAGTGGGGATACTCCCACTATCTTGTTCTCCTATGAGACTTGTGCCAATCTAGCAATAGAAACGAGTAAGGTTTAGAAACCTATGCAAATTGAAATCGCAAACCAAGAGTGGAATCGATACATATAGTAACTAAAATTTGACCGAAAATCTTTTGATGTTTGAAGAGTTGTTTTGCTAATAACTAGGCAAACGATTGAATTGAAATTAAACCCAACAACTTGATTTTAGCTAAAGCAACTAGACAATTATGAAAATTCTAATCCAACAACCACAATTACGACTAAATTAACTCTTGATTTAACCGAAATTTTAAATCAAAACAAGTAGGGATTTAACTTGATTAAAAAGGGGGTTTGGGTTCAAATGTTCCAATCTATCAATTCTAGCACGGAATTTGAAATCGAGAGTTTGCGTTAACTCAAATCAAGAACCGTCCAAAGGCCCTTGATTTGGAAAGTTTAGCTTTGAAAATTTAGGGATATCTAATTATTTTGGAATTGAGTTTTATCACCATTCATGGGTTCTTTAGAAATAAATCACATGTTACTAACTATGATTATAGATCTAAGATTTCTACAACAATTAATTCCAATATAATTAGAGATAAAGATGAAAAATAGATATTCAACAAGATTGAGAACTCCCCTTTCATTTCCTATGCCTTCCTTGGTGGATCTTCACATTTGTCCCCAAACAATGAGTTTAGCTTGAAGATTCCATGGTTGATAGCTTCTCAAGATATAGAGACAACATTTTTTGCTTGAAATCAAAAGTGTATATATATTGAACTATAGAAAATGTGAAAGATTACACTTAAACAACACTAGAAATCTATCTAAGCACTTCCCAAAGCCGTAAATACAACAATGTAAAGTAAATCTAAGCAAAATACATGTTTTTCCCCTATTCTCCCTCTCTACCCGGGGCAGAAACCCTAAAATAAAACATAATCTCTCTTTTTCTTCGACTGCTGAGTTACAGGCAAATCTGCGCTCACCGTCCGAAGTACGTCTTAAGACCGTCTGAAGGGCATCTGGACGTACCGTCCGGATGGTGGAGTAACCGTTCGGACAGTAATTTCACCGTTCGAATGGTCTTTGAATGTGGAAACTCGGCTCTGTATTTCTTCGAATGGAAAAAGATGCCTCTGTGATAACTTAGAACGGAAAAAATGGACTCTGGAACGACTTTGAATGGGAAAAATCAACTTTGGAACTCCAATCTCTGTCGTAGCGTCTGAATGGTAATTCGCCCGTCCGAACGTACCGTCTGAACGGCAAGAGCGTCCGAACAGTTATTTATCCGTTTGAACCCTCCGTCCGAACGATGGGAACTGTCCGAACGGTGCTCTTCTCTTTAGGCCATTTTCACCATATTATCACCAAAAACCTACAATACACATGAAAAACCACTTTAAATCAATTCATTGGTAAAAACCTATTCTAATACCCATATAGAGGCTAACAAACACTTAATTAGGGGACAAAGATTACACTTTTATAGTGGAATCAAGGCCGACGGTGGCTCCTCCTCCTAATGCATGTCAACAGCCGCCGCCGCCACCACGACCACCACCACCCTATGTTGAAGTTCCTCCTCCTCCAACAAAAGATAGGGTAATCAATAGCTATGAAGCAGCAAAACGCTATAAGGCTACCCTGCTTGTGGATTTCAACACTAAGAGAAAGCCCGCGGATCAAGTGGCTTAGTAAGTTAGTAAGCCCTCTCTTCTTTTGCATGCCTTGTTAGCTAAACATGCTTCGATCTCTTTGTATTGTATAAGTCATGTGTATTGTCTATGACTCGCTCCGAAAACTACAAAATGGAGTTAGTACCCCGCAAGAGTACGGGGGTCGCGATGAAGTATAAACCGGCAATCCGGTATCGTTCTCTCCCAAGGGACCTAGCCAAATATAGGCTCTAGCACTCAACTCACACTAACCTAGTCTAGGATCGAATTGCAACTATGTGGGGAATTGAATCTAAAATAAAAGGAAAAATAAAATGACCGAAAATCTTTAGGTTTTTGATGGGGTTTTGATTTACTAAACTAGTGCAATGAAAATTAAAGCAATTAACTAGGCAATTGATTTAAATGTAAAGCAATTAAAATGGAAAGCTTGGATATGATTGATTCAATCCACCAATTTTCAACAAGAATTTCAATAGAGGATTTTTATAACTCAAATCAAGAATCACACCGTGGATTCTTGATTCGGAATATTTTGACCATAAAACCTTGAGTTCATATTTAGTTGAGTGTAGAAATTAAACCAATTAATAGAACCCTAGAAACAAACCTAGAAATGTGCAAGATTTATACCAATTGTTGAATTGTGCATAAATATTACCAAATGAGTTATGAATCTAAGTTTTCAAATAAATCTAACACTCAACCGAATAGAACAATTGAAATCTAGGAATAAAACTTTGAAATTCATAAATCCCCATTAAAATACTTGAAGATCCTTGGTGGATTTTCACAATCACACCCAAGAGATGTTTAGCTACTAAAATTCATAATAAAGAGCATAAATGAAGGTAAATCTAACATTAAACTAAGTAAAACTAGTGTTTGGTTGCTAAGAAAGTGAGAGAAAATGGCAAGAAAGTGAAGGAAAATAAATTACAATGTAATAAAGTTACAATTTCTACTCCTACATTAACATTACAAACATAAATCTAAGCTAAAATACACAAAAACATAAAAACCAACCTTGGAGGAGCTTTTCACACCACCTCCTTGGCTGCTACAAACCCAAAAAATCTTCCTCTCCTCCATTTTTTCGGACCACAAAGCTTTTAAGCTCCAGATCTATATCGACCGATCGATCGGCAATTGGAGCGTTCGATCGGAAAAAAAACTGTTTTTACTGTTCACGGGTACTGTTCACCGATCGATCGGGTTACTGTTCACCGATCGATCGGTGAATAGTGACCGATCGATCGGGGTTACTGTTCACCCGATCGATCGGTAAATCACCCTCTCTGAAGTTTGCCAAGCCAATCGATCGGTTACTATTCATCCCTCCACCTTGAAGCTTGATTTTGACCACTTTAGAGGCCGATTCAGCCGATGCACATTAGAGGACAAATTGTAGCTCTTGAAGTCTTCTTTCCAATGGCACAAAAATCAGCTCAATCGGACATCGGAGTAAAAAGATATGGCCCAAATACCGAGACGGGTCTGAATTTTCCTGAACAAATTATTCGCCTTGAACCCGCTTTGATTATTCTTGCTTTCTTTTTGCCTTTATTAGCTTATATAACCTACAAAGCACACACAAAACATAATCAAACAAATATCTAACTAAAATAAGAAAATTAACACTAATATAAATTTAACAAAGTGCGGATTAAGAGCCTATGATTACACTTTTAGGGTGTAATCAGTCTACCAGCCCTTTACAGGACTTTGATGTTGCTGTAAATCTGTTATCCTTGTGTTAATGAAGTATATATATATATGTTATTTTCCTTTAGTATTACCTCATCTCTCTCGTTAGCTCAAGCTCATGCAGGGTCGGCATCCACATGAACCATATAAACTTTAATTGTAGGACGGCTGCTTACAGTATTTAGATTTTATCTCATCCATAGTTATTGGAACTGAACCGGGCATTAAACCGGTAAAGTTACTGGTTCACGGTTCGTCAATTTAACCGGTAGTTCAGTTGGTTCAACCGGTATTATAAATTAAATGTATTTTATTTATTCATATATGTGTTACCTTAAATATAATTTATATTGCAAAGTAAAACACAAGAAATCAGGTAGAGCAATGGTAAGTGTTGCTTAATTTCACCCTCACTTCCCAAGTTTTACTCTTAAGAGACACAAACCGGTTCAACCGGTGATCCGGTCCGATTCTTATAACTATGATCTCATCTGTTCCATTTGGATGATAGTTTTCACCTACCTTTTGTGGCAAGAGTCTATTTGTCCAGCCAATTTATATACCTTCCCTACTTTCAGGATACCAAAAAAATTATTACCTCTTGAAAATGAGATCAGAATTTTTGAAAGGATGGTCATTGTCATTGCTATAAACCAAAGCATAATGCAAATGATATGTATAAAACACCCATATAATTGCTAATTTTGGGTGTCTATTGATTTAGTAATCTTAACTTATATATATATATATATATGGGGGACAACGTGTCCATACCGTTCTAGGTGACAATATCTGAGTTTATGCCCAAACATGGTTGTTTTAAAACTTATTTTCTATTTTCAGGTGGTTTTAAACTTATTTTTACACCCTAGCCTGAAGGTGTGTTTTCACTTCTATAAGAATCGTAAGAGACAACCTTTAAATCACATAAATCATGTTTTCACACAACTTTAAGTTTGAAAGTTATATTTTCAAAACACGACTTCTGAAACAACTCAGGTTTGACAAATAAGTTCAAAACCCTTAAGAATGAGAAATAGGTGTAAAAACATGCCTGTTTTTATAATAAACTCAGACCACATTGAATCACTCTCAAATGTGTACTAGAATTGAGCTTCCCCGCAAGAGTACGGATGTCGATCGAAGTATAAACCGGTAGTGTTCGGTATCGTTCTCTCCCAAGGGACCAAATCAAATATAAGCGTTACAAAAGGACAATACAACCAACCAAAAGAGATGAATTAGCGAATTACTTGACAAATTGAAATTAAAAGTAAAACAAAAAATGATTGTATGGTGAGAGGTTGAAGATTACTACACTAAGCTAATTATACTTTAAATTGAAACCAATTATACTAAATTTGAAACAATTAATAAAGGTCTTGGACACAATTGATCAAATCTACCAATTCTCTACAAGTGTCCCCATGGAGGGTTTTATAACTCAAATTAAGGATTCACTTCGTGGAACCTTAATTCAGAGGGTTTAGACTATACAAGTAGGGATTCATGCTCAATTGGTTGTAATTGATGATCAATTGCTAAGAATCTTAGGTTCAAATCATAATTTGTGCAATACCTATACCAATTAAGGAATTGTGCATAGAAATTACCAAAGGTGATTATGAATCTACGTTTACTAAAGAATTACAACACAATTGAGATGAATTTGAAGAATTCATAAGACGAATCATTGAAGTGTATATACCTCCATTGAAAACCTTAAAGATCGTTGATAGATCTTCACAATTGCATCTAAGGAAGGCTTAGCTATTTGATTCCATAGAAGAAAGCATGAAGAATTGAAGATTTCTCATTGATTGTTGAAGGAAATAGTGTTCGCTTACAAAGAAAGTGTAAGAAAATGCAAGAAAAAATATAACAAACCCACTTTCTCTCTCTACATCTCGTTCTAATTGAAAATCTAGCCTAAAATGAAGATAGATACAAAAATTATGTCATTTTCCGAAGATATAGCTGAAAAATACGCACAGGGAGTGCATTGGACCGTACGTACGATCTAAAATACCATATGTACGGACAAAATACCATATGCACGGACTTTGTACGGTGCCAAATACGCTAAACACAGCCTTCTGAAGTTTGAAATTTTGGTAGACCGTGTGTATGGTGAACAGTACCGTACGTACGGTTGGCTTTCACCATACGTACGGTAAGCCACCATACGTACGGTCAACTTAGTTTGATAGATTTTCAAAAGTTATATGAAATCCATAGATTATGGATTCCGGTAGCCTTTTTGGTTTAGGAGATATGGCCCTCCAAAGTTTCAGTTTTGCGTGCTTCAACTGGTTGTACTACAGCTTTAATAGCTTGTACCTCAACAGCATCGTCTTAAAAAACACGTTCTCCTTTCATCCGAAATGCACCCGAAACCCCTCACATTAAGTTCAAAACCTATAAAAAGCAAAATAACCTAGTTAATACTAAAATCTACTTAAAGAAGCATATAAACTCCTAAACTAAGGTTAACAATTGGCAAATTAAGGTGTTATAATTGCACTTTTGGAGTGCAATCACATGTACTCATCTAAAATTATGACTTTGTTAGATAGATCTCTAACGTGGATGAAGAACAAGTGAACTCATTGATATTGATTCTTGTAAGGTGGTAGAAAAAGGATTTTTTGTGATAGTAGTATTCCGTCACAAATAGTTACCTGACCATCGCATATACATATTAGCGTCAGCTTTGCGAGGAAATTTTCGACAAAGAAAGTACTGGCGTCACAAATAGTTTTAGTGACGGCTTGGCGATACTTTTAGCGATGACAAGGAAACCGTCGCAAATAATATTCATCTGATGACATGTTTTTTTGGGGTAGTTCCGTTGCTGAAGGTTATTTGCAATGGTCAAACACTGACATCTAATACTTTTGGCGACTGCCATTAGCGATGGCTTGAACCGCCACAAATAACCTTTAGCGACGACACAAACCGTTGCAAAGAAATCACATGGGAAAGGCATATACTTTTAGCGACTATTCATCACTTTTAGTGACGGCAAACGCCATCACTAATACATTTTTTAAAAAAAATTAATAAATTACAAATGATTTTTGTTATTTTTTATTTGATCTGATAGAATATACATTTAACATTATCCAAATAACAAAATTCAGCCATTCATTCAAATCCAAATGCTTACAAAAATACTTAACAAAGTTAATATATCTTTTAAATATCAATCAAAATTCATAAAATTAATATACTTATCATTGTCTCCTATGAAAATTCATATAACAAAAACAAAATACATAGTCTCTCACAAAAATAACAGCCCAAATTCAAAATCCATACATCCTAAGGGAGTTTTTAGTCTATCACAAAACAAGCGAAGTCTAGAACCACCAACTGTAACAACAGCTTCCATCCAGACAATACTTCATGTTTTGGTTCTAATTCTTGGGTCTTATCAAATCATACTTTATCCCTTCGAAATTTATGTCGATAAGGCAAAAAGCGATGGTGACCCATGTAAACAAACTTTTTACTGTATTTCAACTTGCCAATTGTATAATCTTCTTTTAGGAGGGTAACCCATGGCCCAAAGGAGGAGACCTACCTAGAAATATGAAGGAAAAAGAAGATGAGCCTTGTACCTTTAGATCAAATACACAAGTATATAGTGACAGCTCCTAGCTTAATTACCTATGATGGAATAATCTGAGGAGATCCTTGTTAAAAGTCCAATCAATAATACCAATTATCTAACCATGATTTGTTGCACTTTTCATTATTACTTTGTCACCATTTTGGTAAACCTGACGCACGTGGCGTGTGTCAAGACGGTGTCAGCAGTGAAGGTGGTTGTCCCTCACACACTTACGTCTTTGTGTCGAGAATATACTACTATATCCGGTGTTAGTTGTGGCCCTCACCGATGTTATGGGAAGGAGGGAAGGCACGGGAAGCAGGCCCAAATGTCTGGTCTGCTCGGGGGCCAAAGGGACCGGTTCTGTTGACGCCTGACCAGAGGAGAGGGAAGAGACCTAGTCTGGTCAGATAGATTACAAGGGGATGTAAAAACACTTCTAGTATTACAATCCATAAACTCTACTTATGTAAGTCAAAACACAATTTTCTAAACAAAAAAATCCGTATGAGAGATCGTTGTAAAATGCGCAAAAGGATATTAGCACAACACACGATTTTACACCATGAACTTAAACGAAATAATGAAAATTTTCAAAAGTCGCGAGATCGAAAGGCTGCTATGCTCGCAATCATCTCCTGCGCTACAGGTGATTATTGTCAAAATTTGATTTAATTTGTGGGCAAAAATTTGGTTATTTGGGAGTGAAACTACGTGTTTCTCTTCCACCGATTAAACCTCACATGAAATTTAACATCTTGGTTTTTGGGAATGAAATGTAAAAATTTTGCTCTATCGACAAACCTCCCACTTAGTAGAGCATCTTTAGACCTGTTATCAACTAGCATTTCCATTCTATATAATAAAAATTTCATGCTATGGAATACATGCACAAAGGTCTAATAAAAATAACAATATATTTCATACCACATGAAATAAATGCAATTAGATTATTCTAATATACGAGCACATGGCATAGCAGAATATTAGCATGCTATAAAAAAAATAAATGCAAATATCTCAATTCTAGGAATTTTTAAATAAATAGAATTTAAAAGCCTCTTGAAAATTATAAAAAAACAACCCAACACCCGGACACTAAACCCTGCAATTCGTTGCTCATAATCCCGGGTCACGCGCTCCAAGTGCGCCAATAGACGTGGCTACACGAGCTGCCAGTGGGTGTAACTGCTGCGTTAGTCCCATGCACCACTGGACTATCCTTTGTTTGCAACCCAAACTTGTAGCGTTCAAATCAACCACATAAGTCGATTCTCGGTGGCATATCTATCAGATGAATGATAGAGACAGTCGTGGTTGTCCGACATAATTAACGTTCAAATCAATCATATAAGTTGATTCTGGATGGTATATTTATCATGGAGATCGATGTTACGGACAATTACGGTTGTCCAACATAATCAATGACTACCCGCCACATTATCAGTTGGGCCACACCTCCAACAAGATTCTATCTATTATAACCGTGGGTCATGAAGCATGGAGTAATCTATGAGCAATGGGGTCGCACCAATGACTACCTTGATGAGCACTCCTATATTAAGTGATTGGGTTTAATGAACAGTCACGTCATTTTTTTCGGTCCCACCAATGACGATCCGAATTTGAACCTCAGAATGTTTTACGCGTTTATTGTACAAATCTATTAGATGTTTGCTATGGCTATTATTTTGGAGTACAGACAACACTTCGTATGCCTAACACAAAAGCCATCTCTAATGTTTTCTTGTATTACATAGAAATGAGAGAAGAAAATAACGTTACTGTCAACTTGAATCAATTTTTAACGCCGAATGTCTTATGATTTATATAAACAACAAAGAGGTATATCTAAGGGTCACCAACTAATAGATATGTCTATTCTTCTAACAGATATGTCTATACCTGTATTGGTGTAATTATCAAGTCGACTCACCATGAATGTCCAATTTAGATCCATGACCCAACCCGATTTCCAACACAGGAAAACTGCCGCTGAGTAGAGAATAAGGTATCATCAAAAGCAGTCGAAGTAATTACTTAAAGAGCTTTCTGGTTTAGGAATCTAATCGAATGCGTGAACTGCCAAAAAGTATTAATCAAACCATATAATACAATAATCTTCTCCTTCCATATTCTTTTCTCACTCTATGCTCTTGATATCTAGAGCCGCGAATTCGCATTCATAACCTGATAATTCTTGTCAAAAGATGATAAAGAATCTGTTTCGTTATTCAAATGATTGTTAGTCAATGATCATCCACCGCCATTCAAACTTAGAAAGTGCCCCAAAACCAATTAGAAAAAATCGACTGTGGGAAGCTAGAGGTTCTATATAAAGGGCTTTTGCGGTTATCAACGTTTGTATCAAGAAACAAAACAGCTTTATATTTGTGAGTGAAGTCCCACATTATAGGGTTTTTAGGATTAAGCCCATGATTTTTCAATATGGTATCAGAAGTTTCACATCATCTGGATATGAAAGTCATTATCTCTATATATGTCCTTAGACAGCCCTTTTCTTGCAAATCGATTTTCAGGATTGAAGAAGCTGTTAGTCATAAATCCCAATGCTTGATAAATTAATGACCCAAGTGAGCTAGTGAAGTCGTCTTATTTAGACATTAAATTTGTCAAAATTAGCTAGTTTTGTAATTTAATAAAAATTAGATTGATCATTTTAACTTTAAATGGAGACAAGAAACCCATTTATGTTTCTTCCAAAGCTACTATGCATCTCCATCCATCTCTCTCTCTCTCTCTCTCTCTCTCTCTCTCTCTCTCTCTCTCATGAAAAATAAATATCTTCAGAGTTATCTTAAGACCAAAGATATAAAGGTCTTCATTTATTCAAATAACTTAAGAATTAAGATTGAAGCCTTTCCCTTCTTAAAGAATCTAATACCAACATGCATGACAACCAAAAGAAGACCTGCAGCTGCTAAATATCTTCATCTTTGAGCTACTTTTGGCATAATTTATTCTAGTACAGCCATAATTTGAGCATTAATTCAGTTCCCATGGCATGAAAAGTCCATCTTAGTAAAAAAATAAGCTTTCTGGTTTAAGAATCTAATCCAATTATTGAACAGCCGAAAGATATTAATCCTTTCTCCATTATAATCTTCACTTCACATTACGTTTTAGATGTTCTTGAAATGATCTAGAGCTGTGACTTAAAATTTAGGACTTTGATGACTGGAGTATGCTGATGTCAGGAAGATGATGTTGTCCTGATAAGGATAATGGATATATGCAACTATGAGGAGAATCAACAAAAACAAAAAAAAAAAAAGAGGAAAGCAAACAGGGTTTTCGGATGTCTATATAAAGGGCTACTAGGTTTTAACCTTTGAATCAGGACACAAAAAACAGCTCTATAGTGTTTTGCAAATTTTGTGTAGTGCCTGAAATTTTCCATGGCACGTCAGGCAGACCTTGTTAAGATTGGGCGCGAAGGGTTTGCTATTCTTGAGGATTACTACATACGGAACAGGAAGAAGCCTCCTACTCCTCCTACTCCTTATTATCATCGCCAAGAGACACAATATCAGCAGCCACATACATATTTGAGGCCTATGGTGCGTCCGATCGAAGATCCTGTAATTTGTCGCTACCGGGGACCTCAAAGCTACGATGTGGTGGTGATTACAGAAACAACACATGGCACTGTAAAACATACTCAGTACTATTTGAAAGCAACATGAATCTCCTAGTATTTCCAAAGTCTAGAAAGCAAAGAAGAAAGTTAAAAAAAAAAAAAAAAGCAAGGGCAATAGGTTTGCTCTTTTTGTAGTGTAAAAGAGTTTTATATGTTCTAGCAGTTGTTATATATAGTTACAAAATGTTCCTTAAGTCCCATATAGCTCAGTATGTGAGAAATACATCCTGAAGTTATACATGTGTACCTGTATTTCTGTTTACTTTGTATCTTCTTGCTTGCTTTTGCAATAATATTTCCCTTCTAATATAATAGCACTCTCTCTCTCTCTTAAGCGAATGCTTGCTCATATTCACCAAAACAATATACTAAAATAGACAGATGGAACTAGAAAATATTCTTGCTGTTCTTACAAGCACAGGGGGATCAGCCCCACTGCGGGGAGGCCAAAATAACCACTCTTTCAAAACAGTCACGGTGAAAAGTGTTTATTTTGTTGTATGTGATGGTGAATTTGTGATATACCACTAGTGGATTTGGTGGCTAAACCCAAGAAGTGCTAGTTCACTTTGGAAGAACACATGATTTTACAACCATTTTAACAATATAGCAGATGGAAAAAAAAAAAAACAAAAAACACAAAAAGGAACTAAACTGAGGCTGCAGCCAACATATTTCCCACAGAATCAGAGCAACCCATATATACACTGTATAAGTACTTATAGAAATCGTTTTAACTGAAAATCAAGCATAAAGAAGGGTGCATGCATGAAGGGTGAGCTAACTCATTGAAAAAAATAAAATCACACGATCAAATCCAAATAACTTTCTTATTTAGACATTTAGTTGACATTGACTAGTTTATAATTTGATCACATGCACTGTCATCCAAGTGAAGTAGTTTTAGTGGATGATTAAATACGCCATTTTCAATTATGGAAGGCCAAGTAAATTGCTTGTGTTGATTATCTAAAATGATTTCACAAATTCATTGAACTTACATAATCTACTTTGTAAAACACAACTACGTATTCTATTTAACCATTTTACATTTTATTATTGGAATTGCAGTATATAAAAGCAGTGTTTTAAAAACCGGACCGAACCGGTTGGCTCAATCGGAAAAACCAAGAACCGGTCCGAAAAATGGTCCAATTTATATTTAAGTTTGTTTTAACAAAGGCTGCTAGAAAACTGATCAATCTGGTGGTCAAACCACTAAACCGGGCATAAAATCGTCCAAAAATTGGCTGGTTCAATAAAAACCCATAAAAATTGTACAAAATGTCAAAACAATTCAGGATTTTTTTATTTATATGTTTAAATACATTTATGACGTCACAATTTAATAACAGTTAACCTGATGGCTAAACCAATAACCCTTAACCTGATCACTATTCTGATTAGTTCAATCTTCCCATTTTTAAAACATTGTATGAGAGTGCCATCTTAGCATAGACCAAGTAAATGTTAACGTTGTCCTTTTCATGAGTGAAGCAGGTCTACCGCGTGCCACTTTATGCTTAGAAGCGAAGATGCTTTAATCCTAAAAACTTTGAGTGTACTAGCTAGAAGCATGGCAGTGTCGGTTTTCACGAACTCTATTCGAAAACCCTATGTTCCAAATTCTATTTTTTGCAAAAAAGGCACATAAGGGCAGATTCAAGATTTTTATTCAATGGAGGTAAAATTTATATAGCATCATACACAATTTTTTTTAATTGACAATATATTTCTTGTAATAAATAAAAGATAATTATATTAAAGACGCAAAAAAAAGGACAATCAGTGGGGGTAAAATTTATATAGCAGCATACACGAATTTTTTTTTAATTGACAATATAATTTCTGTAATAAATAAAAGATAATCATATTAAAGAAGCCGAAAAAGGGACATTGCCTAGGTATAAAAGTTGTACACAAAAACTATATCAAAAATTAAATCTAGATTTTGTTGGCTAAAGTTCAAAATTTTCAAAAGGAATTTTGGGATTTAAGTAACCAAGAGTCTACGAATACATGATTAATTGGGATTGTATTGTTTATTTAATCAAATGATGAAGGGTTTATGAGATACATACAGTTTTTACTATAGGTTTAGTGATATTTAGTAGGGACACATATAGTTAGTAAATTCATAGGGAAGTAAATGTAAGTATTTGTAAATTTAGTGGAAGCAAAACATATATTTATAACCTACTATCAAATAAATACATATAATTTTTTTTAAGAGTAGTGAATGTAGCCAATTCAATGGGGCAGCTAACTCCACTGGACCCTTGTTGGTCCCCCCCTGAAGGCACGGTATATGCTTCTCCATTTGCCTGGACTAAGCCGAAGACCATTTTATCCTCACACCTCACCGACCTTCCTTATTCCATCAGATATTGAGGAACATTTTCCTCAAAAAATCCAAGATTGTGCAAAAGCGATAGCATTGTTATATATTCTCTTTAAGGGAAACATGGCATGTCTTCGTCAGATGGTTGTAACTTGTACACAATAGTTTGCAGTTTAGCACCAGGAGAGAACAAGTAATTAAGTTCTTAAAAATTCCATTTTAAGATGGATAGTACTTATTTCCCACAGAATCAGAGCAACCCATATATACACTGTATAAATACTTATAGAAATCGTTTTAACTGAAAATCAAGCATAAAGAAGGGTGCATGCATGAAAGGTGAGCTAACTCATTGAAAAAAATAAAATCACACGATCAAATCCAAATAACTTTCTTATTTAGACATTTAGTTGACATTGACTAGTTTATAATTTGATTACATGCACTATCGTCCAAGTGAAGTAGTTTTAGTGGATGATTAAATACGCCATTTTCAATTAAGGAAGACCAAGTAAATTGCTTGTGTTGATCATCTAAAATGGTTTCACTAATACATTGAACTTGCATAATCCACTTTGTAAAACACAACTAAGTATTTTATTTAACCATTTTACATTTCATTATTGGTACAGTATATAAGAGCAATGTTTTAAAAACCGGACCGGACCTGTTGGTTCAATTGAAAAAACCAAAAATCGGTCCAAAAAAGGGTCCTTTTCATATTTAAATATGTTTTAACAAAGGCCACTAGAAAACCGGTCAATTCAGTGGTTATACCAATGAACCGGGTATAAAATCGTCCAAAAATTGCATTCAATAAAAACCCATAAAAATTGTACGAAATGTCAAAAAAATTGAATTATTTATTTATATATTTAAATACATTTATGACATCACGATTTAATAACAGTTAAGATTGAACCAATAACCCTTAACCTGGTCACTATTTGAAAATTCTATATTCCAAATTCCAATTTTCACGAAAAAGGCATGCAAGGACGGATTTAGGACTTTTATTAAGTGGGGGTAAAATTTATATAGCATCACACATGATCTTTTTTAATTGACAATATATTTTCTGTAATAAATAAAAAATAATCATATTAAAGACGCCGAAAAAAGGACAATCAGTGGGGGTAAAATTTATATGCATCATACACGATTTTTTTTTAATTGACAATATAATCCCTGTAATAAATAAAATATAATCATATTAAAGACATTGAAAAAAGGACACTGTCTAGGTATAAAAGTTGTACACAAAAACTATATCAAAAATTAAATCTAGATTTGGTTGGCTAAAGTTCGAAATTTCGAGAAGGAATTTTGAGATTTAGGTAACCAAGGATCTATGAATACATGGTTAATTGGGATTATGTTATATATTTGGTTAAATAATTAAGGGTTTATGAGACACATACATTTTTTTACTATAAGTTTAGTGATATTCAGTGGGGACAAATATAGTTATTAGTAAATTCATAGAGAAGTAAATGTAAGTGTTTGTAAATTCAGTAAAGACAAAACATACATTTATATACTATGATTAAATAAATACATATAAAATTTTTTTTAAAAGCATTGAAAGTAGCCAATTCAGGACAGTTGCCTCCGCTGAACCCTTATTGGATCCGCCCTTAAAAGCATTGTATATGCTTCTCCATTTGCCTGGTCTAAGCCAAAGACCATTTTATCCTCCCACCTCACCGACCTTACTTATTCCATCAGATATTGAGGAACATTTTCCTCAAAAAGTCCAAGATTGTGCAAAAGCAACAGCATTGTTATATATTCTCTTAAAGGGAAACATGGCATGTCTTCGTCAGATAGTTATAACTTGTACACAGTAGTTTGCAGTTTAGCACCGGGAGAGAACAAGTAATTAAGTTCTTAAAAATTCCATTTTAAACTTGAATTGATATAAAGTGTTGTAAAAAATACATTTAACTCAATCAAATTATAAACACACTGCTTCTCTTGAAACATTGGTGTTTACTAGAAGCATGGCCATAACTGTTTCCAAAAACTATATTTGAAGGGTTGAAGCCTATGTTGGCAAGGTATATCTTTGGTCTTATTTTGATAGGACTAATACGAAAAAGTATACGATCCTCCCACTTCACAAACCTTTCCTATTCCAATTAAAGATATATGGAAGAACATCTGATTTTGAAACTCCAAAATTGTTCAAGATGAAAAGCATTGTTATATATTCGTGTCATCTTTAATGGACACATGGTCTGTCTCCCGCTTGTCTCCCTTATGAGAGAAAAAGAGAGAAAGAGAGTCATTTTTATTTCTAGATTGATCATATTAACTTGGGGTAAATACATTTTACCACCCTAAAGTATTGCTCAAAAACACATAACTATCTTATGATTTAAAAGTAAACAGATAACCTCATCTCCTTTGGAGGAAAGTACAAAATGGATGGATGGTAACCGGTTCAATGAAAAGACAAAAATGCCCCATTCAAATTTTAACTATATCAGCTTTAAGAGCTTACCATCACGCACAAAACAAACCTAGAGAGAGAGAGAGAGGGGATAACAATCAAATTTAAGGACACCATTTCTGTTCTTTCTCATCTTTTCTTTTTTCTTTAAATTTGTCTCTAAAATCTGAAGGCTATACAAGTAGAGTGTACATATGCTAAAATTTTAGGTGTATATATATATGTATATACAAATATAAGATGTATATATAGTGTGTAATATGTAAAATTAGTGTATATATACTAATATAGAGAGTGCTTATAAAACGGGAAGAACTTTTGGTTTGATATTCGTTGAATACATATACAAATACGAATATATATATATATATATATAGATGCATATGTATGTGTAAGCACTGGTGCGTTAGAGCAAGTGAGAAGATCAGAGTGATCGGCAAGGAGAGAGAGAGAGAGAGAGTGTGTGTGTGCTGGGTTTAGGTTGGTCTGGGTTTACAAAGAGGGAAAAAATGGAGGAAGAAGGAAATGGAAGAAAATAAAAAAAAAAGAAAAATATATTTTAAGGAGAAAATTGTCCTTTCAACGCTGTATTTTGGCAGGAGTATTTCTCCACATACTAGCTAGGAGTGGAACGCGCACACATTTAAATATAACAGTTTTCATCCATTATTCACTTCACTCCAAACAAAAATAAAGTTATGTATTCATTTTTGAACAACAAGGGCTTATGTGTTTTTGAACAATACTAGAGGTAAAGTGTATTTATCTCTATTAACTTTAATTGGACACAAGAAGCCTTTTTTTTTTTTTTTTTTGTTTCTCCCAAAGCTATCATCTCTCTCTCATGGAAAAAAAAATGTTCCGAGTTATCTCAAGTCCAAAGATATAAAGGTCTTCACTGCAGTCAAATGACTTAAGAATTAAGAGTACTAAAGCTTCTCCAACATGAAGAGAATCGTACTTCCAAGATGCATGACCAACCAAAAGGAGACCAGCTAGTAAATATCTTCATCTTTGGTATAACTACTTTTTGCATTATTTATTCCAGTAGAGCCATATAATTTGAGCATTCAGGTCCCATGGAACGATAAGCACATTTCAGTCAAAAACAAGCTTTCTGGTTCAAGAATCTAATCCCATGCCTGAACAGCCGAAAGATATTAAACGAATGCTACAAATAGCTGCGACTGTTTGACGCATCAATTGGGCTCCATCATTCGAAAGATTCATGATTGGTTCGGGAAGGTAACATAGAAGTTAATTTTGAAAGGAATGGAAAGATAATCTATTTTCATTAAACAATTTATTAGATAATCGAAAACAAAGGATCTTGAATACTATTCAAAATTCCGAAGAACTACGCGGGGCCATTGAACAGCTTGAAAAAGCCGAGGCTCACTTACGGAAAAGGGATATGGAAGCAGATCAATTTATAGTGAATGGGTGCTCTGAGATAGAGCTAGAAAAATTGAATTTAATTAATTCAATTTATAAGATTTTGGAATAATTAGAAAATAAATGATGGGGCCAACTGATGTGTCGGATTGTCACTAGTTGTATCAGACAACCGCGGTTGTCCTTAACATAGCCTTATTCATAATAATCTTCACTTCACATTGCTGTGACTTAAAATTGGGCGGGAAGGCAAGGCAGAGTCTTTATATTTGAAGTCTATGTTCGAATCTCAATTACTAGGCAAGTGGCTAGCTAGCTTCTCCTTTTGCTCATTAAGCCAAAAACTATCTTATTCTCCCCTCTCAAAGACCTTGCCTATTCCATTAGATATAGGAGAACATTGAGATCGGACAAAATAAAAAATAAAAAAAAAACATGCATTTAACTCTATATTTTCTCATTAATAAACAGATGGTATGTCTTCATATAGAGAGAGAGAGAGAGAGAGAGAGAGAGAGAGAGAGAGTCGTCACGAGAGGGTAAAAAAGTTTAATTTACAAGCTGATAATTCTTGTTATGCACTCTACATATATCCCATACTTTGAAAAAAATTTGGTGCGCAATACATCAAAGAGAGAGGCTACTGCAAAGGTGCTCTATTAGTCTTTTCTTCGACGATCAACACTTTTATAATCCTTGTTAACATGAACCATTAAGAACCATATTAACGTGCCCTAAACGTAGTCACTGGTAAGATGGAAGCACAAGTAGAAACTTGAGAGTGGAGACCGACAAATTTGAAGGGAGAATATATGCAACTTTAAATTGCTATCTAGTGAATCTTGAGGATCCTAGCTCTCTTTATGTACTGTATTGTATAGGTTAATATATATATATATATATGCTTTTCAGTGTATCAACAAGAGCTCGGTGACATTAGTTCTTTGTCAATTTGCAAATCAAAATATCTTATAGAGCCTAGATTCTTCACCTTTGATAAGGTACTTTTGCTTGATTTATTCTAGTAGAGCCTTAATTTATGCAATCGCGTCCCAATAGATGATAAGTCCAAGTAAAAAGGGAATACATCCATTGAGTAAAATCTTTGTTACTTACAAGTAAATGCATACCAAAGGGAAATAATAGAGGTTTACGCTATATTTAGATCTTGAATTTGTGAAGGGAAAGAAAAAAGAAAAAAAAGAAGCTAATTTTTTTTCTTTGATGGGTTAAGAAAATGAGAAGAAAATAAATACATATTGGTAAAAAAAAAAGTATAATATTTTTACCTGTAAAAAAGTGAATGTATATAAGTGTTTTCATTTCTTTTTTCTTAATAAATTTAAGATGCAAAGCATTCGGAATATATGCAATACTAGAACTGTCAAAATCCTTTATATGAAAGGGAAATAGCAGAGGCAGTTCTATGTCTGCACTAAATGCCCAGCAAAAACCATCTTATCCTCACATGCACCTCACTGACCTTTGCCTACTCATCAGACATAGACGAACATTTGCCACTGAATCTCCAATTCTACTAGATTAATAGCATGCTTTGGCTATTGTCATCGATAGACAGATAGTGTGTGTTCATCAGATATATATATTGCTGTGAAGCCAATTTTATTTCTCCCAATGCAGCTTCCACTATACTCGATTTTCAAACGAGACGTTTATATATATTATAGAAGCTAAATATATAGTTCTTGCACAAGCATTTCTCTTTCTCATGCATGAAAGAAAAAAAAACAACAATCTGTTCGAAGATACCATCTTTGGTGCAGTCAAATGACTTGAGATTGAAGATTTTGAAGCTTTTCCCTTTCTAGAGAATCTGATACCAACGTGCTTGGCTTACTGAAAGGAGACCAGCTGAGCGATATGTCTCCTAAGTCTCAACTATGAAGACAATACTGGCCCCCAATAAAACGTTGGAAAATGCTATTCTTGCACAAAATTTATACAGAAAATTTAGATAATAATATTTTTATAATTAAAAGTCCTTATGATAGGAGTTTTATTTTATAGTATGTAATGTTATACAACCAAAAAATTATATTAAATTTATCATCAGAATGATGTGATTGAATGAGAGCCATTCATTTCACATTTTAGATGTTTTGGATATGATCTAGAGCTATGACTTAAAATTTAGGACTTTGATGATTGGGGTATGCTGATGTCAGCAAGATGATGTTGTCCTGATAAGGATAATGGATATATGCAACTATGAGGAGAATAAAAATAAAAATAAATAAAAAAAGGAAAGCAAACAGGGTTTTCGGATGTCTATATAAAGGGCTTCTAGGTTTTAACCTTTGAATCAGTACACAAAAGACAGCTTTATAGTGTTTTGCAAATTTTGTGCAGTGTCTAAAATTTTTCATGGCACGTCGGGCAGACCTTGTTAAGATTGGGCGCGAAGGGTTTGCTATTCTTGAGGATTGCTACATACGGAACAGGAAGAAGCCTCCTCCTCCTCCTACTCCGACTCCTTATTATCATCATCAAGAACCTCAATATCAGCAGCCACATACATATTTGAGGCCTATGGTGCGTCCGATCGAAGATCCTGTTATTTGTCGCTACCGGGGAGCTCAAAGCTACGATGTGGTGGTGATTACAGAAACAGCACATCGTATTGTTCGTTCGAACAGGATCTTCTAGTGGCTTCCTTTTTTTTTTTTTTTTTGTATTTTTTGGAAGTAAAACATGCTCAGTACTATTTGAAAGCAGCATGAATCCCCTAGTATTTCCAAAGTCTAGAAAGCAAAGAAGAAAAAAAAAAATAAAAAAAAGAGCAAGGGCAATAGTGTAAAAGAGTTCTATATGTTCTAGCTAGCTGTTATATATGGTTACAAAAATGTTCCTTAAGTCCCATATAGCTCAGTATCTCAGAAGTACATCCCGAAGCTATACATGTGTACCTGTATTTCTGTTTACTTTGTATCTTCTTCATTGCTTTTGCAATAATATTTCCCTTCTAATATAATAGCACTCTCTCTCTCTCTCTCTCTTTCTCTCTCTCTCTCTCTCTCTCTCTCTCTCTCTCTCTCTCTCTCTCTCTCTCTCTCTCTCTCTCTCTCAGCTTGTAATTGTATGAGTGGCTGGATTTCATGGGATTAGATATTAATGAGGCTGGTCCAAGTCAGAGAAGCGAATGCTTGCTCATATTCACCAAAACAATATACTAAAATAGACATATGGAATTAGAAAATATTCTTTCTGTTCTTACAAGTACGGGGGGATCAGCCCCACTGTGGGGAGGCCAAAATAACCATTCTTTCAAAACAGTCACGGTGAAAAGTGTTAATTTTGTTGTATGTGATGGTGAATTTGTGATATACCACTAGTGGATTTGGTGGCTAAACCCAAGAAGTACTAGTTCACTTTGGAAGAACACATGATTTTACAACCATTTTAACAATATAGCAGATGGAAAAAAAACCACAAAAAGGAACTAAACTGAGGCTGCAGCCAACATATTTCCCACAGAATCAGAGCAACCCATATATACACTGTATAAGTACTTATAGAAATCGTTTTAACTGAAAATCAAGCATAAAGAAGGGTGCATGCATGAAGGGTGAGCTAACTCATTGAAAAAAATAAAATCACACGATCAAATCCAAATAACTTTCTTATTTAGACATTTAGTTGACATTGACTAGTTTATAATTTGATTACATGTACTATCATCCAAGTGAAGTAGTTTTAGTGGATGAATAAATACGCCATTTTCAATTAAGGAAGACCAAGTAAATTGCTTGTGTTGATCATCCAAAATGGTTTCACAAATACATTGAACTTGCATAATCCACTTTGTAAAACACAACTACGTATTTTATTTAACCATTTTACATTTCATTACTGGTACAGTATATAAAAGCAATATTTTAAAAATCGAACCGGACCTATTGGTTCAATTGGAAAAACCAAAAAAGGGTCCTTTTCATATTTAAATATGTTTTAACAAAGGCCACTAGAAAATCGGTCAATTCAGTGGTTAAACCAATGAACCGAGTATAAAATCGTCCAAAAATTGCGTTCAATAAAAATCCATAAAAATTGTACGAAATGTCAAAAAAATTGAATTATTTATTTATATATTTAAATACATTTATGATGTCACAATTTAATAACAGTTAAGATTGAACCAATAACCTTTAACCTGGTCACTATTCAAAAATTCTATATTCCAAATTCCATTTTTCATGAAAAAAGCATGCAAGGACGGATTTAGGACTTTTATTAAGTGGGGGTAAAATTTATATAGCATCATACACGATTGTTTTTAATTGACACTATATTTTCTGTAATAAATAAAACATAATTATATTAAAGATGCCGAAAAAGGACAATCAGTGGGGTAAAATTTATATGCATCATACACGATTTTTTTTTAATTGACAATATAATCCCTGTAATAAATAAAATATAATCATATTAAAGACGTCAAAAAAAGGACATTGCCTAGGTATAAGAGTTATACACAAAAACTATACAAAAATTAAATCTAGATTTGGTTGGCTAAAGTTCAAAATTTTGAGAAGGAATTTTGAAATTTAGGTAACCAACAGTCTATAAATACATGGTTAATTGGGATTATGTTATATATTTGGTCAAATAATTAAGGGTTTATGAGATACATATATTTTTTACTACAGGTTTAGTGATATTCAGTGGGAACAAATATAGTTATTAGTAAATTCATAGGGAAGTAAATGTAAGTGTTTGTAAATTTAGTAGGGACAAAACATATATTTATAACCTATGATTAAATAAATACATATAAATATTTTTTAAAAGCATTGAAAGTAGCCAATTCGGGGCAATTGCCTCCACTGGACTCTTGTCGGTCCGCCCCTAAAAGCACGGTATATGCTTCTCCATTTGCTTGGACTACACCAAAGACCATTTTATCCTCCCGCCTCACCGACCTTCCTTATTCCATCAGATATTGAGGAATATTTTCCTCAAAAAGTCCAAGATTGTGCAAAAGCAATAGCATTGTTATATATTCTCTTTAAGGGAAACATGGCATGTCTTCGCCAGATACTTGTAACTTGTACACAATAGTTTGCAGTTCAGCACCAGGAGAGAACAAGTAATTAAGTTCTTAAAAATTCCATTTTAAACTTGAATTGATATAAAGTGTTGTAAAAAATGCATTTAACTCAATCAAATTATAAACACACTGCTTCTCTTGAAACATTGGTGTTTACTAGAAGCATGGCCATAACTGTTTCCACAAACTATATTTGAAGGGTTGAAGCCTATAGTGGCAAGGTATATCTTTGGTCTTATTTTGATAGGACTAATACGAAAAGTATACGATCCCCCCACTTCACAAACCTTTCCTATTCCAATTAAAGATGTATGGAAGAACGTTTGATTTTGAAACTCCAAAATTGTTCAAGATGAAAGGCATTGTTATATATTCTCGTCATCTTTAATGGACACATGGCCTGTCTCCCGCCTGTCTCCCGCCTGAGTGAAAAAGAGAGAAAGAGGGTCATTTTTATTTCTAGATTAATCATATTAACTTGGGGTAGATACATTTTACCTCCCTCGAGTATTGCTCAAAAATATATAACTATTCTATAATTTAAAAGTAAATACATAACCTCCTCTTCTTTGGAGGAAAGTACAAAATGGATGATGGTAACCGGTTCAATGAAAAAACAAAAATGCCCCATTCAAATTTTAACTATATCAGCTTAAAGAGCTTTACCATCACACACAAAACAAACCTAGAGAGAGAGAGGGGATACCAATCAAATTTAAGGACACCATTTCTGTTCTTTCTCATCTTTTTCTTTTTTCTTTAAATTTGTCTCTAAAATCTGAAGGCTATACAAGTAGAGTGTACATATGCTAAAACTTTAGGTGTATATATATATGTATATATATATTTGTATAAATATAAGATGTATATATAATGTGTAATATATAAAAAATTAGTGTATATATACTAATATAGAGAGTGCTTATAAAACGGGAAGAACTTTTGGTTTGATATTCGTTGAATACATATACAAACACGAATATATATATATATATATATTTAGATGCATATGTATGTGTAAGCACTGGTGGGTTAGAGCAAGTGAGAGGATCAGAGTGATCGGCAAGGAGAGAGAGAGAGAGTGTGTGTGTGGTGTGCTGGGTTTAGGTTGGTCTGGGTTTACAGAGAGGGAAAAAATGGAGGAAGAAGGAAGAGAAAGAAAGTAAAGAAAAAGGAAAAAAATATTTTAAGGACAAAATTGTCCTTTCAACACTGTATTTTGGCAGGAGTATTTCTTCACATACTAGCTAGGAGTGAAGAGCGCACACATTTAAATATAATAGTTTTCATCCATTGTATAGTTCACTCCAAACGAAAAGAAGGTTTATGTAGTTATTTTTAAACAACAAGAGGTTATGTATTTTTTAATAATACCGGAGGTAAAGTGTATTTATCTCTATTAACTATATTTGGGCACAATAAGCCTTTTTTTTTTTTTTTTTGTTTCTCCCAAAGCTATCATCTCTCTCTCTCATCGAAAAAAAAATGTTCCGAGTTATCTTAAGTCCAAAGATATAAAGTTCTTCACTGCAGTCAAATGACTTAAGAATTAAGAGTACTAAAGCTTCTCCAACATGAAGAGAATCCTACTTCCAACATGCATGACTAACTAAAAGGAGACCAGCTAGTAAATATCTTCATCTTTGGTATAACTACTTTTTGCATTATTTATTCCAGTAGAGCCATATAATTTGAGCATTCAGGTCCCATGGAATGATAAGTACATTTCAGTCAAAAACAATCTTTCTGGTTCAAGAATCTAATCCAATGCCTAAACAGCCGCGACTGTTTGACACATCAGTTGGGCTCCATCATTCGAAAGATTCACATTTGGTTCGGAAAGTGATCATGGAAGTTAATTTTGAAACGAATGGAAAGATAATCTACTTTCATGAAACAATTTATTAGATAATTAAAAACAAAGGATCTTGAATACTATTTAAAATTTAGAAGAACTAAGTGGGGGGTCATTGAACAGCTAGAAAAAGCCCGGGCTCGCTTACTAAAAGTGAAAATGGAAGCAGATCAATTTAGAGTGAATGGGTACTCTGAGATAGAGTGAGAAAAATTGAATTTACTTAATTCAAAATATAAAATTTTGGAACAATTATAAAATAAATGGTGGAACCAACTGATATATTAAATTGTCACTGGTTGTCTCAGACAACCCCAATGGTTCTTAACATTAGCCTCATTCATTATAATCTTCACTTCACATTGCTGTGGCTTAAAATTTTGGACTTTGATGGCTGGAGTGTGCTAATGTCAGCGAGATGACGTTGTCCTGATAAGGATATATATATAGATATATATATATATGCAACTATGAGGAGAATAAAAAAGAAAAAAAAAAAGAAAAAAGGGGTGTTCTCACGTCTATATAAAGGGCTTCTAGGGTTTAACCTTTGAATCAAGACACAACAAAACAGCTTTATAGTGTTTTTTAGCAAATTTTGTGCAGAGTGTGGAATTTCCATGGCACGTCAGGCCGACCTTGTTAAGATTGGGCGGGAAGGCTTTGCTATTCTGGAGGATTGCTACATACGAAACAGGAAGAAGCCTCTTCCTCCTTCTCCTGCTCCTTATCATCATCAAGAACCGCAACATCAACAGCCCTATAAGTTTCTGAGGCCTACGGTTCGTCCGACCGAAGATCCCGTTATCTGTCGCTACCGGGTAGCTCAAAGTTATGATGTGGTGGTGATTACAGAAACAGCACATCGTGCTGTCCGTTCCAACAGGATCTTCTAATGGCTTCCTTTTTCTTTTTGTATTTTTGGGAAGTAAAACATGCTCCTCTGAGTAGTACTATTAGAAAGCAGCATGAATCTCCTAGTATATTTCCAAAGTTTACAAAGAAAAAAAAAATTTAAGGGCAATAGGTTTGCTCTTCAGGTAGTGTAAAAGCGTTTTATATGTTCCAGCTAGATGTTATATATAGTTACAAAATGTTCCTTAAGTACCATATAGCTCAGTATGTCAGAAGTACATCCTGAAGCTATACATGTGTACCTGTATTTCTCTTCACTTTGTATCTTCTTGCTTGCTTTTGCAATAATATTTCCCGTTTAATATAATAGCACTGCCTCTCTCTCTCTCTCTCTCTCTATATATATATATATATATATACCTTCCTGCAAAACAGCCTTAGAATTGGAGAATCACATATAGCATTATTTATAGCAGTTTAAAAGAGAATTCAGACCCTCACATCCCAATAAGTTTCGCATTTACACATTTCGTTGGAAATGGCTACTTTATAATTCGATAGGAGGCATTTTAGCCTAAGTCCAACTGAAATGGTTGATTAAATTCTTAATAAACTCACTATACATGTTATATTTTATTTTGTCTGATCTTAATTAGCATACAGCAAATCGATGTTGGCCTATTTAGTGGTCAATAAGCAGGTCTACCCCGTACTGGTTTATTCTTGGAAGAGTAGATGCAAAGGGTGAAGTGATTTAAAGAGATACCTTCCTTGCCAGGCACTTGTGTAATTACTACAAGAATGGCAGAGTCTTTATATCTGATCAAGTCTATGTTCGAATCTCAATTATTAGGCAAGTGGGTAGCTAGCTTCTCCTTTTGCTCACTAGGCCAAAACTATCTTCTCCTTTTGCTCACTAAGCCAAAACTATCTTATTCTCCCATCTCAAAGACTTTGCCTATTCCATTAGATAGAGGAGAACATTGAGATCGGACAAAATGAAAAAAACATGCATTTAACTCTATATTTTCTCATTAATAAACACATAGTATGTCTTCATCACAGAGAGAGAGAGAGAGAGAGAGAGAGAGAGAGAGAGAGAGAGAGAGAGTAAAAAAGTTTAATTTACAAGCTGATAATTCTTGTTATGCACTCTACATATATCCCATACTTCGACAAAAATTTGGTGTGTAATACAACTAAGAGAAAGGCTACTGCAAAGGTGCTCCATTAGTCTTTTCTTCGACGATCAACACTTTTATAATCCTTGTAGGTCATAACATATTAACGTGCCCTAAATGCAGTCACTGGTAAGGTGGAAGGACAAGTAGAAACTTGAGAGTGGAGACCGACAAATTTGAAGGGAGAAGATATGCAACTTTAAATTGCTATCTAGTGAATTTTGAGGATCCTAGCTCTCCTTATGTATTGTACTGTATAGGTTAATATATATATATATATATGCTTTTCAGTGTATCAACAAGAGCTCGGTGACATTAGTTCTTGTCAAATTGGAAATCAAAATATCTTATAGAGCCTAGATTCTTCACCTTTACTTTTGTTTGATTTATTCTAGTAGAGCCTTAATTTATGCAATCGCGTCCCAATAGATGATAATGTTAGACAAGTCTATTTAAGGTGGTCCACTTGACACATATATAAAGTATATATATATATATATATATATCTATGATATATATCATATATTTATCTATCTGTTAGTTAGTTATTAGTGATAATAATAATAGTTGTCCACTCTATGTGAAACATTAGTGATAGTTTGACTAAAACCTATTAAGTTTTCATTATCAGATAATGATTCCTTGATGAAAGGGACCACTGAGGATAAAGATAAGGGTCCTTAGCCTAGCAATTATATGTTACCTGTAATATCAATCGTTCAAAGTATTTAATCTTGCATAAATTAGAAGATCTAATCTATAGAACATTCTCTATACAGAAAGTGTGTGAGGGAAGCAACCTGTATTTTTGCAGAAGCATAGAGAGTTTTCTTCAAACACTCTGAACCAAAAAGCAAATTACTTGGACAACAATAGCTGAAGATTAGTACATTTATTAAATTAATATATGATTCATATTTTTACTGCATATACATGCATATATGTTACAGTTTTATATATGTATATGTATAGTTTATCTTATAGATAAGTCCACATAAAAAGAAAATATTGCCGTTAAGTAAAATATTTGTTACTTACAAGTAAATGCATACGAAAGGGAAATAGTAGTAGAGGCTTATGTTATGTTTGGATCTTGAATTTATGAAGGGAAAGAAAAAAAAAAAGAAAAGAAGCTAAATTTTTTTCTTTGATAAGTTAAGCAAATCAGAAGAAAATAAATACATATTAGTAAAAAAAAATGTATAATTTTTTACTTGTAAAGAAATGAATGTGTATAAGTGTTTTTATTTCTTTTTCTTAATAAATTCAAGATGCAAACATAGCATTCGGAATATATGCAATACTAGGACCGTCAAAATCCTTTATATGAAAGGGAAACAGCAGAGGTAGTTCTATGCCAGCACCAAATGCCTAGCAAAAACCATCTTATCCTCACATGCACCTCACTCACCTTTGTCTACTCATCAGACATAGAAGAACATTTGCCACTAAAACTCCAATTCTACCAGATTAATAGCATGCTTTGGCTATTCTCATCGATACACTGATGTGTGTTCATCAGAGATATATATATATATATTCCTGTGAAGCCATTTTTATTTTTCCCAATTCAGCTTCCACTATACTCAATTTTCAAACGAGATGTTTATATATATATATTATAGAAGCTAAACATATAGTTCTGGCACAAGCATTTCTCTTTCTCATGCATGAAAAAAAAAAAAAAAAAAAAAACAACAACAATCTGTTCAAAGATACCATCTTTGGTGCAGTCAAATGACTTAGGCTTGAAGATTTTGAAGCTTTTCCCTTTCTAGAGAATCTAATACCAACGTGCTTGGCTTACCGAAAGGAGACCAGCTGAATGATATGTCTCCTAAGTCTCAAGTATGAAGACAATACTGGCCCCCAATAAAACGTTAGAAAATGTAATTTTTGTGCAAAATTTATACAGAAAATTTAGACAATGATATTTTTGCAATTAAAAGGCATTAGGAGTTTTATTTTATGGTATTTAATGTTATACAACCAAAAAATTATATGAAATTTATCACCAAAATGATGTAGTTGAATGAGAGTCATTCACTTAAAAATAAATAACTATTATGAGGACTCTTAATTATAAAAATATTACTGGCACATCATTCTAATAGGATTTTTGTATAAATTACTTTCAAGAAGAATTTTTTCTTTGAGTCTATATAAATTTCTGTTTTGTAGAATTTTTATGTTGTATAGCATTATGCTAAAATCTTTGGTACTTAGTTTGAAATTTTGCAACCTATATATCAAGGCCAAATAGGACCTTTCCACTGCACCAAGTGCCCTTCAACTTTAAAGTGTGCTCCCACCAGATATCAGGAAGAATCCCCACCACATGGTGGGGAAGATGAAGGGCTTCCTCAGATTTATTTATTTTTTTTTTTTCCTTTGCTCTTTCCTTGTTTGTGATCTTCTCTCACTTTGAACAGCTTCGATCCTCTCTATATATAGAGGTTTTGCAGAGCCTTTGTAGCAGCAAAGAAGACATATAATTATTTACAGAGTTTTGTGCAGTTGTTTTGAAATGGCATCTAAGGCGCCAGATCACCTCGCTAAGGTTGGTGTGGAGGGCTTTGCAGCTTTAGACAAATACCTCGGACGAAAGGGGAGGTCGGTGGCGGCTCCTCCTCCTAAAGCATGTCAACAACCACCACCACCACCTCCACCACACTATGTTGAAGTTCCTCGTCCAACAAAAGATAGGGTTATCAATAGCTATGAAGCAGCAAAACGCTATAAGGCTACGCTGCTTGTGGATTTCAACACTAAAAGAAAACCCGCAAATCGGGTGGCTTAGTTAGTTAGTAGGCCCTCTCTTCTTTTGCATGCCCAGTTTGTTAAACATGCTTCGATCTCTTTGTATTGTAGAAGTCATGTGTATTGTCTACCAGCCCTTTGCAGGACTTTGATGTTGCTGTAAATCTGCTATCCTTGTGTTAATGAAGCATATATATATATATATATGAATGTTATTTTCCTTTAGAATTACCGCATGTCTCTCCCCAGCTCAAGCTCGTGAAAAATCAACATCCACACCAATTATTTAATCTTCAATGATAGTTTACAGCTACCTTTTGTGGCAAGAGTCATTTTGTCCAGCCAATTTATAGACCTTCCCTACTTCCAGGATACCCCAAAAATTATTGCTTCTTGAAATTGAGATCAGAATTTTGTGAAAGGATGGTCATTTTCATTGCTATAAACCAAAGCATAATGCAAAAGATATGTATAAAACACCCATATAATTGCTAAATTTTGGGTGCGTATTGATTTAGTAATCTCAACTTATATATATATATATATATATTTTATATGGGGGGACAACATGTACATACCTTTCTAAGTGACAATATCTGAGTTTATGCCCAAACAAGATTATTTTAAAACTCAGACTAGGGGACAACATGTACAACTTGGATTCGACAAATAAGTTCAAAATCATTTGAGACTGAGAAATAAGTGTAAAAACAGTCCTGTTTTTGAAATAAACTCAAACCGTATGTACTCATCTAAGATTATGGCTTTGTTAGATAGATCTCTATCGTGGGAAAAAGGACAGGTGAACTCACTGATATTGATTCATGCAAGGTGGGTTCTTCTAAAGCAGTTAAAATAACTCATCAAACTTAAAAGCTTTATGGGTCCAGAATCTGATCCCATGCTTACCTATTGGAAATCAACCTAGAGTGAACTTTCCAAAAGCAATCAATCCAAATTTGATGATGTAATCACCATAAGAATCTGCTTTACTCTTCAACACCACCCTTTCTTTAATATTGATTTGGAGAGAGTATCAACAAAAACAGGGATAAGCTAGTGGGTTTTCTGATCTCTGTATAAAAGGGTTCAGGGTTGTAACCTTTTCATCAAGACACATATTTAGTCTTTGGCAAACGTTTTCTTTGTATTAAAATTGCAGTGGAAAGGCTTTGGTATTGTGTTTGGTGTGTGTTTACCCAATCTCACAAATTAAGGAGGTCAAAGATAGGATCAAATTTGACACATGAAAAAATCCACTTCTTAGAATGGAAAAGTTAAATTATGACGTCTTGGATTTGAATTTCATTAGAGACTTTCGAGATTAACCGACATCTGCGATTGGCGGTTGATTGCAGAATTACACTACTAGTAAGGGGTTGAATGCGGAAAAAAATGTAAATCAGAACATTTTAGGTTTAACTCCCTCCGAAGATTCTCAGGCTTAATCAATATATGTGATTAGAAAGTAACTGCAGGTATTCGGGTTTATACCCTGCTTGGATGGATTCAATGTGGCTATGTGAGAAGTGGTTCCTCATCATTAAAAAATAAAATCGAGAGAGAGAGAGAGAGAGCACGAGAAAGTAAAACAAAAATTTTCAAGGAAGATGACATATTTGGATGAACATGAAATTAACCACCCAAAAGAAAAAAATAAATAAATAAGAGAAAATAAAATAGACTTGGTGTAAAGGGCTTTGCTACCCATCAGTCGGGTTTGGTTCAGCAGTTAGAGCTCGCCATCTTCGCTTTATGTACCTAAGTTTGAATCTCCCTGTAGTCCTTTATTTGTGTCATTTATACTCTTTAGTCCTATAAGCGCGTGTCTATAGCTTGATAAGCTCGTTGTATGACTCTAGGCTAGGACTCATCTGCGGCTTTCGTCTCCCGTTTCTGGTGCTATGGGACCAGCGTCTTGACCAGGTTAGGGACCAAAAATAGAATACGTGGTTGTATTCTTAATCCCCTGTTGCGGATATGAAAAATTCTCAACTCAATAGAAACACATTTGGACGCATTCTCGTTGATGGTCATTTCAATTCATGAGCAGCTGTTTATTTGAACTTAATCGAAGAGAGACCTCGGGTCAAGATCAGAGGTATTATGGGGTGTGTAGACCCCCATTTATTTAGTAATTTATGATTTAAACTTATAATCTTTTTAAATTATGTTTGACTGATCATAAAAAAAGTGGTTTAAAAAAATTACTTATATCAAATATTATTTTCTAAAAAAATTTATTTAAAAAATAATTTTTTAGAACTAACTTATAACTTATAAGTTATCCATTCAAACCCTTCATATGTCTCAGAGTGGTGCAGGACCCTCTGTAAATTAGGTTCAGAGGGGTTATCAGGGGAGCAGTAACTGATAATTAATTAGTCACCTACCATATATGAGGAGTTGGATGAAATAGAAACAGGTAATACTCTTCCACTAGATTTGAACTAAGCGTAAATCAATAAATGTATAAGTTTGAGGCTTAAAGTAATGAAACTGAACCTTTTGCACTCCTTGTGATGATCATTCGAAGTAAAATATGGAGGTGCTTCTTTACTTCTGTGGTAAGTGTGAATTCGTGTTCTCTAAATGACGAATTCTATGCAGAGATCAACTACGGGGATGATAACGGAACTCCTGAAGGCTTATATGGTGTATTTTGATTATTAGGCCTTATTCTTTGTGTGTGTGAGAGAGAGACAGAAAGAGAGATAACTTATTTTCGTACCTATTTGGAGAATAATAATGTAAAAATTCATACATAATTTATTACCAGAATGATATGGTTAGACAACAGTCATTCACTTTAAAATAAAATACCCGTCATGATAGCTCTTAATTACAATAATACTACTGTCACATCATTCTAATAAAAATTTTTGTACAAATTTTTTAAAAGAATAACATTTTCCTTTGGAGAATGAGTGAAAGGGTTGTATGAGAACAATAGAGGATATTTGAAGATGTTAGTTTACCAATTTGAAGTTTCCTGTCTTTCATGCTTGAATTGAGTAACAATGCTGATTTTTTGGATGTTGCTGATAAGTCTAAATCTCTCAATATCAATATTGGTTGATGGATGCCTCTCTCTCTCTCTCTCTCTCTCTCTCTCTCTCTCTCTCTAGATGTTGTTGGATTCATGATCCACATTAAGTATTAATAATTTCTAATTAATGTAATTCAATTGTAGGGATCCCACAAAGCATGACTGGAAAAGGCCTCCTCTCTCTACGCCTTCTCCCTCTTGTTCCATTTCTTAAACTAACCTTACCTTTCATTTGTTCATTTGTTTTCCTCCCTTGACTTGTATGATAGAGGGGTGGCTGGTGCCCCAACAATCTGTTTTTTCAAACTATTTTTTTAATAGGATTTATTGTTTTTATTATTATAAGTTCCAATAACAGGGTATCTTAACATAACGGTTCAATAATGATATAGTTATATCTGAGCTTTGGGATAGAACTACATGAATATGAGTAGGGGTAAGACCATAATTTTGGTGGCTTAATATGCTGTGATGGTCATTTCACTTGTAAAGCAAAATGACTATAAACTAATTCTAATAATAACAGGTTATTTTAGTACTAAAATAACTTAAATGGTTGCAAAATTAGCCACCAAGCAAGAACGAATTTTACTATTGCGGTAGCCCTACTCAAAATTAAGCTTTGTAATATGGAGATTTACTAATCATGAAAACAAATAATTACAATGAGAAATAGCACCTAAAATTTTAGGATTAATCATAAAAATACCCCTTAAACTATGATTTAGTATCACTACATCCTCTTAAATTTTAAAATGTGACATATTGACCCTATAAACTATCAATTTGTATCAATTAATACCTTTTATTAGCAATATGTTTGGAAAATAGATAAAAAAAAATTTATCATATGACTTGCGTATATTCACAAAATTATAATTTTATACCTAAATTGACATTATCTTTTTATAGTAATTTTCAATGATTAAAATACCCCTTGGAATGACATATAAATAAAGGGATGATCCAAGGGGCATTTAATTCATTAGACAATAATTAAAAAAACATAAGGTCAATTTAATATGGCAAATGCTAACATACACTCTAAGGGCATACGTTAAGGAGCATTTATTTTCTTTATTTTTTCTTCCCTTCACATATTGCAATATACTGTTTTCATGAGAGTACTAACTACCAAAACCTAATTATGTCAATTAATTGAAATAAAAAATTTAGCCTTCTACAATAAACTTACACACTTTTAATTCATTAATCAATATGTGGACCCAAATATTTAATCCCCCAATGGTTAAAAACGTAGAAGTTCAGCAAAATTTATTAATTTATCTTGCCTAGGCATTTTGTATACAGTTATTTAGTGTGTGAATAAATCAATTCGAAAACTATTTGATATTATGAGATATAAATATAGAATAATTAATATAACAACTATACCATATAATGTGTTGATGTTTTATTTATTGTGTTGAACTAGCAAAAAAACAAAAAAGAAAAAGAAAAAAAGAAAGTAAGTTTGTTAAATTTTTAAACAACGAAAAAATAGTATTTATTTTCTTCACTATATATTTTTATGACATGCATTGCAACAATCAAAGTACTACCCTTTATGGATAATATTTTATTTTCTGATGTTACAATCACAAGTAACTGTATATAGCACAAAGCAAACATACTATCTCGTTGTTTTATTGATTTTGATTTCAATGTTAATTTTGATTTTATCTTATCTATCAAGGATAAAAAAATTTTAAAAAAAAGAATAAAAAAGGCCTCAATCTGATTATTGTTTGGTTGGATGTCATATGAATAATTAAGAAATTACTATCTATATATGTAGCCTATACGTAACTTTTGAACTACTTCTTAAAACAGGTCACTCTAGTAATTTTAATAGAATAGTTAAAAGCATTTATTACCTAACTTTAAAAACTGTTTAGAAAGTACGAAAAATGACATAAACATAAATTCTATTGTCTTAAAACAACACTTTTCAACTTCCTTAAAATATACCCTTAGGACATATGTTAGCACAACCCATTTAATATAATAATATTAGCAAATAAATGAGTTTCTCCAAGCTCACCAACTTATATATGTAAACCCTCCTTTGGAATGGAAAACTATAAATAATTATAATTGGTAAGTAAGCTCATTCTTCATTTCTCTCTAACTAAAAAAAAGGGACAAAAAAACAATTTTGTTAGCATGCTACCAAACATTTCGACCAAATTTTTTTTTAAGTCAGCCTGTTTTTTACGCATTTTTAAGCAACTTATTTGACCAAGAAAACTATTCCCAAAGGGGCCCTAAATCCTAGGTGCTCTTTTTTTATCATACTTTCGCAAACAAGTGCAACTCACATGATAATTTTTCGTTCACTCAAAACAAATTGTTAATATACTGCTAACAAAAATGTTGATTGAAATAAATTGATAGTTAATGTAGTCAATATGTTACGTCTTATAGTTTAAGAAGGTTTAGTGATAGTGAGTCATAGTTCAATAGATGTTTTTGTAATTAACTCAAAAATTATGATGCTACCAAAAATTATAAGATAAATTACACTGACTATCCTGAGGTTTCGTGAAATCTAAGGTACTATTTCTCACATGTTGACAATTACACTAACTATCCCTGTCAGGATTTGTTTGAAAATGCCGTTAGGGTTGTAGTTGAAATTCTTATTATGCCCTTCATTGTTCAAGCTATTTACTTTTTCAAATACAAAACAGTCAAACAACTCTTACTTTATTTTATGTTTAATAAATCAACAAACCAGATTAAAAATAAAACAAAAACCAAATTAAAACAATCCACCACTAGTCGGCCATTGCCACGGGTGGCAGAGCTCCTTTCCAAACTCCTTCTGCCACTAATCTCTCTCTCTCTCTCACCCTTGCCCTTTTTCCATTCCCACCCACCCCCCGGGCAATACACAAATTAACATACCATCAATACACAAAACTTCCATTAACACACCATCAATATACCATTGACAAACTTCCATTCTTGCAATCGTCAATACACCGCAAAATGAAAGACAACCCACCAGTCGCTAAACCCACAAACCATCATCATCGATCACTTCCTCTGGCCAAACCCATAAATTTCACCCCTCCCACTTATTGCAAACCCAGATCGTCGAACCCTTGCTATGCATTTTGGGTGACCCAGATCTTCGAACTCTTGCCGCCAAATCATTGCACAAATCAAGAGAAAGGTCTTCTTGGTGAACAGAAGTTGTTGGGTCGTCCGATGGTAGTGGTGATTAGGTTGTCCTACGGTGGTGGCGGCGATTGGATTGTGTGATGGTGTTAGAGTTATCGTTCGATGGTGGTGGCAATTTGATTGTGTGATGGTTGTAGGAAAAAATATATTGTATAATGTTTTTCATATAATCTGTAGCCACAATAAAATAAAATGAAATATAATGATTTTATTGCCATGTAGTCATAAAATGAAATCAACAACATTAAATACTGTGTGTGAAAGAACGCAATATGATATATGCGACAAGTCATATATGAATAAATAATAAAATATGTGATGCAGGGGAGATCAAATCGAGTGTTACACACTTTCAGTTTAAGACAGATTCGTCCCCCATACAGGTACTCATGGGATGAACCGACGTCTATCTCCAAGATAAAATAATCACAATCTTAAATAAGTAGCACTACAATATTTAAGATTCAACGAATCAACCTTTTGATTTTACTCTCTCAATTTATGCAATGAATGCAACACATATGATATAAAACAGTGAGAAATTTTTGTCTAATTGTATATAGAATTATGATATTTAATTCCATACAGAAACCTACGGCGTTTCTGATAAAAACAACATGATATGGGTCAATCTATGGGTTCCATAGGTCCTCCCCCTTTCACAAAAGTGGGATGCCCTTTGGGGCCCAAACCAATTTTTAAATTTAGGCTTTATATACTCATCACTTTTTCCATAAAAATCAATGTGAGACAAGCCTTTAGTTTCACCCAAAAATTATACTCATGGTACCTACTTTAGAGGTCATTATCTCATTCAAACCTCCATGAATTTGAACAAGTAAATGCTTGTTATTCATCTCCTCATGTAGGAGAACACAAAATATCTTGAACCCACTAAAAAAGACATATGAGTCTTATTTTAACAATGACTTAAAGTTAGTATTTTACACCAAATATTTCAACAATGGTGGCATTCGGTTGGTCGTGCACCATGGGGGTAGTGCGAGGTTTTGGGGTTTTGGAGTTCTGGCCATTGAAGAGAGATGGTGGTGGGGAATGTTATAGCTATGGTGGAGGAAGTGGTGTTATGGTGGAAGGAGAAAGTTATAAAGGCAGTGAACGGAGGGAGGAGAAGAAGGTGGTGAGGGCAAGTAGGTTGGGGAGGTTGCCAGAGGCAGCCGAAAGGTAAGGAGATGAGGTTTGGATTTGGGTATGGTTTTTGTTCCTGGCGAGGCGGAATATTATGATGATGTGGCGTTATATCATTGGTTTTATTTATAAGAGAGATAGATTAATTCATTGTTAACTGATTTGTTGTGATTTGTTATCATAAATTATATTATCAAGGGCATATTAGCTAATTTAAAAATTATCATTTGAACTGGTCAACATTAATTGACTAACGTCTTCTTTAACGGGAAGGGAACCTGTTACAAACTTTGAAGGGTTAATTGCACTAATAGCCCTTATATTTTGAGCCTAATATTGATTTCGTCCTTATAATTTTAATTTCATCAAAAATACCCCTTAACTTTATAATTGGTGCCTAATTGATCTAATTGAAAAGGATAGTTAGCCAAAGGGTTAATTACAGTAATAGTCCTTATATTTTGAGCCTAGTATTAATTTTGTCCTTGTAATTTTAATTTTAACAAAAATATCTCTTAATTTTATAATTGGTGTCTAATTGGTCTAAATGAAAAATATAGTTAGCCAAATGGACGGAAAGTGATCATGTGGATGGCGCATGAGCGATAAAATAGTAAAATCACAGAATTTCATTCTCTTTCTTTTTTTTTTTTTTTCTTTCTTGCTTCTCTATGCTCTGTTTTTCTTCCACCCCCTCTCCCACTGATCTCCTCCAACGCAACCTCTTCCCCCACCCCCCAACAGTGATGCCCACCTTCTAGTCCCTTCCCCGACCACCCTCCACCTACCCATCCACTGGCCCGCCACCTTCTACCCACCCACCCCACAACCCCACACTCTCCCTCTAATCTTAACAGCCTCCTATGTGTGTGTATATATATATATGTATGACTATATATAAATGGCAAGGAGTGGAAGAAATAGACCCATTTTTTGTTGCACTTCATGAAAGAAACACATGGCCAGCCCCAATTTTCACCCAATTGATTGACTTGGGTTCAATTTTTAGAGACAGAAAATTAATTGGTTCAAGAATTTTCACAGGGTCTTTTTTTTTTTTTCTTTCTTTCTTTCTTTCTTTTCTTTCTGTATACATAATGTGTGCTTTTTTAAAGATGGTTTTAAGTTACTAAATTTATATTGTGGAACGATTTTGATTTCATTAGTTCTCTTCATCTTAACGAGCTCTCCCTCATTGCCATCAATGGCTCTGCTTTTAATTTCCCGAATTCAACAATTCAACTGCAATGCATTACTGGGCCTCTGTTTTTTTTTCTTTTAGTAATTTCCAGTTTCTTTTATTACCCTATTTTTTTCTCTCTCTACACCTCACTCTTCCATCTCTATATACATGCATATATATTTACACCTTTATGAATATGAGTACTGTGGTAAAGCGAGGTGTGGTGGGAGTGATGTGCATGGGCTGAAAAGGTATTGGGAAGGTGCTGGGGTGGCGGGCCACAGATTGGTTGGGGAAGAGAAGAAGAAACAGAGAAAAGAGAGGGAATGGGACACTTTTACTAGTTTGTCCTTGAAAAGTCCAAACGCGCACATTGTTCAAACACATAATCAAAATCAAGGTTAAGATCAAGATGATATACAGCATGCAACATTCTCCAACAATGCAGCTAATGAAATCAATTTGAATCAAAAGATTGATAGCCAGCATCCTTCCTAATATATTGTGGTTTCATGAAATCTGGAGATGATGGCTCAATCTCGGATTTTTAGTTTATTTGACCTTGTATATTCCTTTATAGGAAGAGATCTTGAAGGAAGGTTGAAGCACTAAGGCAACAATCAAGGAACCTTATTTTGTATATTTTGTGTATGTCTTGTAACACATACTAATATATATAGTGGAAAAATTGAAATCAATAGCTCACTAAGAAAAAATTACAGAGCTCTCAAAATTCCTGTGTCTCAAAATTTCTTCATGGTATCAGAGCATTTGCACTCTTTATTATCTTTCCACTTCTCTCTCTCTCTCTCTCTCTCTCTCTCTCTCTCTCTCTCTCTCTCTCTCTCTCTCTCTCTCTCTCTCTCTCTCTCTCTCTCTCCGTGTGTCTATGGCTGAAAAAAATTATGTTTCTTCTTCTCCTCCCCTAAAATATCCTTATCCCTCAAATCTCAATGTGGGAAATTTTATTTCAATTCATTTGACTCAATCTAATTTTTTGCTATGTAAAACCCAGATTATAGGGCTTATTGAGAGTCAAGAGATGCTCGGCTTCCTAGATGGAGGTTTTCCTATGTCTAATCATTCTATCACCATATCTGAAAATGGTGGGGAAAAACAAGTGGTGGACAATCCAGATTATCATTTATGGAAGAAGTCAGATTGTCTTCTCCGAGGATGGACTACAGGGACACTTTCTGAAGAAGTTTTTGGTTTAGTCGTTGGTCACGAGACTTCTGCTGAAGTATGGAATGCCTTAATAGATTCCTTCACTCAAGAATCACAAGAAAGGGAATTCTATCTTCTTCAGAGGCTTCAAATGCATAAGAAGGAATCTTATACTATGCATGAATACATTCATATCTTTAAAAGTATTTGTGATGACTTAGCTGCCATTGGCAAGCCAGTCAATGATCGTATGAAGGTATTCCAATTGTTGCGTGGTCTTGGTTCAAGTTATGAATCCTTTGTCACCACCATGCTTAAACCACCGGTCCCTATTTTTTGGGATATTATTCCTCTTTTGCAAGGATATGACCCAATGAAAAGCCTACATGGTCCTGAAGGTTTTGGCTCTCTCAATCAAAACATGGCCTTCTTAAGCCAGAGGACTCAAGGACAACCTTCAAGCTTTTTCAATCAAAACATGGCCTTTGTAAGCCAAAAGCCTCAAGGACAAACTAGAGGATGAGGATTTAACAAAAAGGGAAAGTAATATCAACCTAACTTCACATCTCAAGGGCAGGGTTTTACTCAAATAAGCCGACAATCATTCATACCAAGAGAGGGTATACTAGGTGAGTGACCACAACAAATTTCCATGCACGACCAGACAGTAGCAAATCAAGAGAAAGAAAAACAAGTGACATGTCAAATCTGTAACAAGCCAAAACATTCAGCCCTTGAGTGCTGGCATCGCTTCAATCAATTGTATCAACCTGGTGACACTGCTCAAGCATTTGCGGCAATGAGGCTATCCGAAAATCAAGATGTCACATGGTTTCCTGACACAGGTGCATCAGCTCACATGACTTTAGATATCGGTAAGCTTCATAATCTCATTCCTTATAATGGTTCAAACAAAATAATGGTGGGAAATGGATCTGCCTTAGATATCACACATGTTGGCTCTACATCAATCAATATTGGGGAGAAACCTTTACAATTAGATAATGTTCTTGTTGTGCCTGAGATAAAGAAAAATTTGCTATCTATAAGCCAAATGACTTCAGATTATCCTCTGTTATTTGAGTTCTCATCAGATGGGTTTGTCTTAAAGAGTAGGAAAATAGGACAAGTAATTACAAGAGGGACTAGGAATGGTGGCTTATATGCTTTGCAGCCGAAGGGAGAAGAAGCTTTGTTTTCAAACCGTTTTCAAGTGGTTAGCGATGACATATGGTACGAAAGGCTTGGACACCCACAAAGGCGGGTGGTTGATCTACTCAAAAAGAACAAAGTTATCTTTAGTAAGAATAATTCAAATAAACTTGAGCCTATCTGTAGCAGTTGTCAAATGGCCAAGGCTTGTCGGCTTCCATTTCTAAATAGAGATGAGTTTTGTGATCAACCCATTTCTGTTATTCATTGTGATTTGTGGGGACTAGCTCCTGTCCTTTCTCATAAATTGTTTCGTTACTATGTGATTTTTGTGGATGAGTGCAGTCGTTTTACTAGGTATTTTCCACTAAAGCATAAATTTGATTTTCAACAATGCTTCATTAAATTTCACAAGTATGTGGAAAATCAATTGGATAGGAAAGTCAAGGTGTTTCAATCAGATGGTGGTGGAGAGTTTGGTGATATATCCGTCCAAAAGTATCTTTCAATTCATGGAATAAAACATCAACTTTCATGTCCAAAAACTTCAGAACAAAATGGACTTGCCGAAAGAAAGCATCGCAATGTCACTGAACTTCGTCTTACTATGCTTTTCCATGGCAATATTCCTAAGAAATTTTAGGTGGAAGCTTTTGGAACTGCTGCATGGCTCATTAACCGCCAACCATCTCAGGTTTTGAATTGGATGAGTCCTTATGAGAAATTGCTTGGTAAACAACCTGATTATGGATCACTGCGAGTGTTTGGGTGTAAATGTTCTCCTTATCTTCGAGGTTATACAAAGAACAAGTTTGAACCTCGCTCGACACCCTGCATTTTCCTTGGGTATAGCGAAGTATACAAAGGTTATCGATGCTATTCACCAACAAATGGCCGCATATATATGTCTCGACATGTTGTTTTTGATGAATCAGTCTTTCCGTTTCGTGATCCTACTCACTTATTTTCTGCTTCAGATTCTAATCATGAAGTTTCCATTTTTAATGAATGGATTGCAGGCCCAAGGACTACGTCAGACCAAATTCCTCCAAGCTCAACAACACAGTCATTTTGTCCTTCGGGTCTTTCAAGTCCGGAGGTTGATGGGTCTGAAAATTCCGCTGCATATGGATCTTCCTCATTGGTTCCTGAAGAGCATGCCTTGGCTAGTCCCCATATATCTACATCTGCTGATTTATCCACCAGTGCACTTGAATCTTCAGCCATAACTAATGATGTTCTCATAATACCTTCTGGTAATGCACCTGAAAATTTCCATTGCTCCTCTCCTACCATTGCAACATCAGAAAGGGAACATAGTTCCTCTAGCTCACCATTTCCTTCTCCTCCACTCAACCTAAATCCATCAGATCCTACTTCTAGTCATGTGATGGTTACACATCATAAAGTAGGAACCACCAAACCAAACCCAAAAATATTTTTCTTCTAAGTATACCTATAGTGCTGAACTTATTCCTACTGAACCCAATTCCATTAAATTAGCCTTAAAACATCCAAGTTGGTTGCATGCAATGCGTGAGGAATTGGATGCTTTACATGCCAATAAAACTTGGATTTTAGTTGCACGTACAGCAGAGATGAATGTCATTGGATGTAAGTGGGTCTACAAAACCAAGTTACATGCTGATGGTTCACTAGATCGGTTGAAAGCTCGTCTCGTTGCTAAGGGATATAGTCAAGTGCCTGGCATTGATCTCTCATAAACATTCTCTCCGGTCATGAAGCCAACTACTATTCGTGTGGTTCTATCTATTGCATTGGCTCATAATTGGGATATTCGTCAACTGAATGTTAAAAATGCGTTTCTACATGGCCACCTCATTGAGCCAGTATACATGGAACAACCACCTGGTTTTCATGACACCAACAGACCTAACCATATTTGTCATTTACATGAAGCCTTATATGGTCTTCGACAAGCTCCACGTGCATGGTTTGATCGGTTCAACCTTTTTCTCATATTTATTGGTTTATTTTGTAGTACAGCTGATTCATCTCTATTTATTTGTCATAATCAGTTTGGAACTACACTCCTTCTTATCTATGTGGATGATATTATTCTAACAGGAAATCATCCCGGTTTTCTTGATCAATTAATTCGGCGACTAAATATTGAGTTTGCTATGAAAGATCTAGGCTCTCTTTACTATTTCTTGGGTGTCCAAGTGCAACATATTTCTGGAGGTATCCTTCTTCGTCAAGCCTCTGATCTCCTTGAAAGGGCTCAGATGGGTGGTTGCAAATCTATCTCTACTCCAATGATCTCTAAGCTCCACAAGTCATCAGATGAACTTTTTAAAGATCCACATTTTTATAGGAGTATCGTGGGAGGTCTTCAGTATCTTACTTTTACTAGACCCGATATCTCATATAGTGTTAACTATGTTTGTCAATTTATGCACTCTCCTACAGCATATCATTTTCAGCTTGTCAAACGGATTCTTCGCTATGTTCAAGGTACGTGTCAATATGGACTCCGTTTACTTGCTACCAATCCATTGGTTCTTTATGGATTCTCGGATGCAGATTGGGCTGGTTGTCCTTTGACTCGTCGTTCCACGACCGGCTATTGCACTTTCCGTGGCAGTAATTGTACATCATGGAGTGCGAAAAAGCAACCCAGTGCAGAAGCCGAGTATCGTGCTCTTGCCTCTGCCACAGCCGAAATTAGTTGGCTGACATTTCTTTTGCGGGACATCGGTTTACACTCCATGCCTACACCAACCCTCTTTTGTGATAATTTATCTACTCTTTATATGACAGTCAATCCCGTTTTTCATGCAAGAACGGAGCATATAGAAATTGATTATCACTTTGTTAGAGAGAAAGTGGCCCTTGGCTCTATCATCACACGTTTCGTCTCCTCTAATAATCGAGTTGCCGATATTTTCACTAAGGCTCTACCTCGACGGTCATTTGATTCATTACGGGTCAAACTTGGAGTGTGGTCTATACCCCCATCCAGTTTGAGGGGGAGTGTTGAAGCACATAATCAAAATCAAGGTCAAGATCAAGATGATATACAGCATGCAACATTCTCCAACAATGCAGCTAATGAAATCAATTTGAATTAAAAGATTAATAGCCAGCATCCTTCCGAATATATTGTGGTTTCATGAAATCTGGAGATGATTGCTCAATCTCGGATTCTTAGTTTATTTGACGGAAGAGATTTTGAAGGAAGGTTGAAGCACTAAGGCAACAATCAAGGAACCTTACTTTGTATATTTTGTGTATGTCTTATAACACATATTAATATATACAGTGGAAAGATTGAAATCAAGAGCTCACTAAGAAAAAATTACAGAGCTCTCAAAATTCCTCTGTCTCAAAATTTCTTCACACATGAGACGGTCAGGCCCTATTTGGAATGGGTTCCAATTTCGGTTTCGTTTTTGTTTTTTATGTTCTCGGAATCAAAGAATTTAAGAATATTTCGTTTTTCTTATTCTCGAAAATCAAAAAATGAGACCATCAAAAACACTATTATTTTCATATCGTTCTCATTTTAGTATGAAAACAGTTCTAAAAACTCAAAAAACACCTTTTTAATGGTTCCTGAAAGTGTGCTATTTTTTGAAAAATTTTCCAAAAACAAGTTCCGGAAACAGTTTACCAAACGCGGTTTCAATGGAAATAGTTTCTGGAATCAATCTGCCAAACGCGTTCTGTCGAATTTCAAAAAACAAAAACTGAAAACTGAAACTGAAACCACAACCAAATAGAGCCTCAATTTCTGAAATTTTGTTAACGGGCATTTTCAATTGGACTTTTTGGACACTAAATATAAAATCAAATGATATTTTTGTTGAAACTAGATCTGTAAGTATGAAATCGAGTTCATGCTTAAAGTGTAAGGATTACAGGTGTAATTAATTTAACTTTTAAAAATAAGAGAGTACAGTATAATTGTCAGTATGTGAAGAATAGTATCTTATATTTCGTCAAATAGTATCTTACATTTTGTAAAACCTTAGGTGGTCATTTTAATTTATCTAAAATTAAAATTTCATCTTGTTTAAATTAGTTTATATGCTATTTATTTAAATAAATTATTTTTTATTAATTATTTTTTATTTTTAATAAAAATGAAAATCATAAGAGGTCAACTTATAAAGGTCATAAGCCAAAAATATAAATTAGTTCTAAAAAATCACTTTAAAAAGTAACTTTTTAGAAGCTTAAAATAGTTACAAAAGTAATTTTTTTAAGTTGAGAGCCAAACACAATTTAAAAAAAATCATAAAGTATGAAAAAAGCTGCATATAAACACCCCATAATCTAAAAGTCCTTCACTTATTGAAAAAAAAAATTGGTAGAAAAATTAGTTAAAAAAGCTGTGTTGTTAGAATGTTTTGCTATTTCCTATTTGAAATGATTAAAAAAAACTCATTTAAAAAAATAGCCTATGTTGCGGAGAATTTAAATTTACAGAAAAATAAAAAGTCTCATTTTAATTTTGATTATGGTCCCCCTCGGAGGTAAAATTGGTATTTAAGATCCAAATGCCACTGTCCTGAATTGTATGTAGCTCTTAAAATAATCAAACATCACCCCCGAAAGGAAGCTGCGCACCGTTCTGCATCAAACACCTCTCTCTCTCTCTCTCTAGCAGAGAAAAGCAGAAGTCCGGGGACAGCACCGTCTCTTTCTCGCTCTGAGATCTGCCCTCAATTCGGTACGATCACGAATTTCATTTCACGATCTCCTTCTCACCAGGTACGATTTGATTCAAGCCAGATCTCATCTACACCTCTCGGATCTACGCAATCTCAACGCTATAATTCCAAATTCTTCAGGCTCACTCATATCTTTCGATTGATCACACACAAAAAACTTCACAATCATGAACTCGAATTACGGAAAATCCACGAAACCCGTGTCCCTCAACAACTACGACTTCGATTTCGGACTCGGCTCGAACCGTCCTCGATCTCTCAACGACCAAAAGAACCCAACATCGTCTTATACATCTTCGTTTGCGTCGGCGCAATCGAATCCCAATACGACGACTTCGTCTTCGTCTTGGCAGCCCAGACCGTCCTGGACTCACCAACCGGCATCGAACCAGTCGGTTCGGCCCGGGTTGCCGAGTGGTCCGACCTCGATGGTTGGCGACATATCTGGGAAGAGCTGGGCTTCCCCGGCGGCACCGACTAGTGCCACCGCCAGTATTGGAATTGTCAATAAGAACCCTAATTTGTTCGGTGACCTTGTTGGCTCGGCGTTAGGGCAGAATAAGAGTAACAAGAATGTCCCTTTGAAGAGTGCAACGCCGGTATCGGCTTCGGGATCGAATAAGGGTGCGTATTCGATGGGGAATATGTCGGATTCGCTGCCGAAGACGGGTAGTTCTGTGAAGGGTAGTAGTAATTGGGGGTCTTCTGAAAGTTTTGGAAGTTATACTAGTGCATACAATAGTAATAACAATAGTAATGTGAATAGTATGAAGAGTGCAAATCTGGGGGGTCCATCAATGCGGAGTTTAGGCGGGAGTGGCAGTGGAGGTGGGATGGATTCGAATAAGGACCCATTTGTTTCTTTGGTTGATTTTGGATCAAAGCCAGCCGGTGGTATGAATTCAGCCGGAAAAGGCAATAATAAGCCCACTTCAGGGGGTGATGCATTTGGAGATTTTCAGAATGCTGCAAAATCAAGCACACCCGCATTCAACCCTCCTTTTCCTGAGGTTAAGAACAATTCCATGGGATCAAATTCAGATCCTTTTTCAAAATTGGACGATTTTGCAATTCCTATAGCTCAGAATCAGCCTCCTGTTCAGTCCTCTGGTGTTGATGCCTTTGAGACACTGTTTACCTCATCCTCTGCGTCGGCTGGAGGTGCTACTAAAGGGTCTGAAGGGCTTGGGAGCCAGCAATTTTCTGGTGCTGATGATTGGGGGTTGGATTCTGATTTTGGGGGAGGGAATGACACTGGTGGGACAACTGAGCTTGAAGGGCTTCCTCCACCGCCTGCTGGTGTTTCTGCCTCAGCTGCGAAGAATAAGGGGATGGATAATTACAAACAGGGGCAGTATGCTGATGCCATAAAGTGGCTTTCTTGGGCTGTGATTCTTCTTGAGAAGGCTGGCAATGATGCTGCTACCAAGGAGGTATTATCTAGCAGGGCTTCATGTTACAAAGAAGTGGGGGAGTATAAAAAGGCTGTGGCAGATTGTACAAAGGTATTATTCTTAATAGTTCTTTTATGGTGAGGAATTTTTAAAATGCTACTTGAAACGATGGAAATATATATTTAATTGACTCATCTAGTGTAAAGATGAAAGCCTGTGAATTAATTTGAATTGTTGTTCAACCGCCTTCTGTTGATCTGGTGGCTTAGAAGTTATTAAGAATCATGTAGTTTTGAGAACTGTTTGAAGAATTGATGGGATCCATTGCAGTGATAAACATGGTTCATGGGAAAACTTTGAATTTTGACTCATATTTTTTCATGGATCCTGAAGCATTGTTCTCTAGTTCCTCAATTAAAGGCTTGGCTTATTTCAGTATTCGGACTTAAAATTATTTCCTTTACTATATATTTTAGCATACTATTGGTGTGAGTTATTGATCACTGGACAGTGATTATTATTCGGTTACTGACTATTCATTAGTTTAAGTAATGGCAATCATTTTAGTGCAACGTCATTTACATTTCTGCCTATCATGGGCATTGGGTTTATATACTATGGTCTTTAGTTTTTGGTATCATTTTCTCAATCACCCTTTTTTTTGGAAACGAAAGAATTCATAGGATGCACTGTTTGCATGTCGTGTAGGTGCTAGAACATGATGGTGAAAATGTAGCTGTCCTTGTACAACGTGCACTCTTGTATGAGAGTATGGAGAAGTACAAACTTGGGGCAGAAGACCTGAGGACTGTCATGAAACTTGATCCTGGTAACAGAGTTGCACGAAGTACCGTTCACCGCTTGACTAAAATGGCCGGCTAGAGAAGTTCCTGAATATTTTTTTTTTTTTTGGTCTTAGTTTTTTTTCATTCACCCATATGTTTGATAGTTATATTCTCCCTCTTCATAACCATATGTTGGGGAATACGAACATTATGCTTGGAAACATGTTATTCTTTTTATGTTTACTCTGTGATTTTACCTGCATAATTTGTTGTATTTCATGTCTTCTGCTGGTTGTGATTTAAAATTCTCTTTGTTTGCTAATTTAAATTGGCTTTTGGATTGGGAATTCATGCAATACAGGCTGTGTGGATAATGCGATGCAGTATGTGCTACATCTAATGTTAAAAAATCCTTGAGGTGATGTAATTAATATGACCAATTATGCTACTCTTTCACAATGTAACTATAACTCATCTTTTAGAGCACATTGGTTGAGTATTTTGACAGGATGTATCTTTTTTTTTTTTTTTTTAATCAGTTCGATGGTGTATCTTCTAGGCATCCTGACCTTCTTTACAGTATACACTTCAAGTCACATAGTCTTCTGTCATACAAGGAATTTCAAATGTTTTGTTTGTTTGGTTGCTTTCTTCTAATATTTGACATTTCTGTTGATATATCAATTGATAACATACTTTGGCATGTTTTAGTGCTATTAGGTGCATTGCAAACTATTGTGGGCAATACCATCGAAGGCGGTGGCCTGGTGGCAAGTGGGTTACTGTCAAGTGGTTTGGTTACAGGAGGTCACGGGTTCAATGCGTGCTGACACCCCTTGTTCACTGACCCTACTGGGTTGCCTACTTCTTCACTTGGCCTTTGGTAGTGCTATGATGATGGGCTCGCCCTCTCAGACAGTAGTTATGCCTCAAACCAAACATTCCATGGCGAGTGGGAGCTCCTATGGTCAGGCCTAGGGAAGTCGCTATCATCGGTCACCCCCTCTCACTTTTGCGCTCAACAAAACAAAAAAAAACTAGTGTAGGCAATGATATAGATGTTATTCTCCACCTGTGCATAACCAAATGCTACCTTAATGAATTTGGACTTTGTGTAGATCAGGGTCCAATCTATGATTAGCATGTAGGTATCTTTTGTTGGCCTCTGCAATAGATACTCGAATGCACACCATCTGAATTTGTTTGTCTTGGGCTCTAATTTCACTTGAACATTTTTTAGAATAGCCTGGATGGTATTCACCAAACCGGTGAGAATAGAAGAAGTGTTTTATTGTCCGTGTGTGTGTAACATTGCATGGTGTGACTTTGTTTCTTCTTGTAAAGTGCTTGTCAGAAACTTGGCTGGATAACATGTCATATTGTTTTATTCAAGGGCCAGTTCCAGAACTCTAGATGTCTATAGTATTGTGAGAAATATGGAAGTTAGTCCAAAACTTGCAATCCAAAGTTGTTAAGCATAAGTTGGTTGATAGCATACCTTTGCCCAGAGTATTTGAGGTCCAACCGCTTGGTGTGTTGGAGAGGATAAAGATGCTTGCTAGTAGAACTATGCATAGCTTTAACAACTAGTTACACAGCCACAGGCATGTGTATGTCACATTATGTGCAGGATGGAAACTCTTTCAAATACTTGGCCAAAAACCTATTTGTTTGCCCAGGAAAGAGGAACTGTTTCAAACCAATCTCCATTCTAGTTAAGTCGTTGCTTTTGGAAATTTCCCACAAAGGAGTCTTCCAGTGTGTCTCTCCGGGTCAATGAAATTCCTAGGTAGGCGAAAGCCTGGTGGATTTACAATCTACTTGCCTACGTCTTCTCTATCAGTCCATTATGTAAACTACCTTGCAGATAAATGGACAAGAAATTTCAGAAGAAGACTTTCTAAGGGAGAGAGGACCAATTCCAATATTATCTGTGGTTTGGGCAACCATGGGGATACAGAAGAATAGCCAAACCGTCTTCATTTCCTGCTTCACCCAATGTGTTACTCCATAACGTATGTGCCTGGAGAAATGCAATTACATTCACTAGATATAGTTGTGCTGCCTGTTAAGTTTTTTCCTTTTCCCTTTATGGAGGCCTCTGTTAGGGTATTAGCTATCAAAATTTTGTGTATCTGCATGCTTGCTGTTTAAGATTCAGCCAACTTGGTTTTTCTGTGAAATTTTATGACTGTTGGCTCTGGAAAGTTTTTGCATATGATCTGTGCAAAATGAATCCTAATTATATAGAAGCCTCTTATCCCAATTTAGCAGTTGCCGAACTTGTCTATATTCTGTGTTCTTTTCAATGTATAATTTCTGAGAAAGTAACTGTATATATGGTTACAATAATAAATAACAGGTATTTATTATTGTAATTAGTATTGCTTACCAAAAAATAATAATAAATAGTCAAATACCCCTTCCAAAAACATGTATCAGGTGTTGACTATCTTTTTACTTGTCTTACTTGGTTGGCAATTTTGTATATGCCTATATGCTGTAGATATATAGGCAGGAGGGGGTTTTCTTTGGGGAATTTTTGTATAAGCGGGTTGTGCAGGATTTCGCCATCCTTAAAAGGCACTTTCTTAGTATATTTTCATACACATAAGCGGGGGATGTTTAGTGACACTGTTTGTGTCACTACATGGTTCAGAATATCTTGGTTTGGGAAGGCATTCAAACTGTGTGAACGAATGCAGATCTGTTACTTACAGGTGAGGATCATTGAAAAATCTTCAAGGTTGGGAGTGATATAACTCTTGGGTACTGTAAAATTTTTCATGACTCGATTATAGTGTATGAGCATAATATTAAAAATTTTGATCCCATCAAAGAGAGAGTGAGCTCACAGATACGGTTTTTTTGTTTTCTTACAGAAATGTATATCTCTCAATTACGAGTACGTGTAATTCTAATTGCTTTTAAAGTACATATATATAAAGGTTATAATATGAACCACGAGATTAGTATGACTAGAGCTTCTTATGCAAATAAGGATTTTTAATTCAACCAGAATTAATTTATATTTACGTAAATTATAATTTATACCATTAATGATTTATAATTGCATTTCTAATCATATTTCAAACTGTATATTATTAAATACTTATTTATCTTCTCATGTTAAGATTATAAATACCATTTATATCAGTAATTAAATTTAATAGACTTATTTAATTCATTGATACATTTTACTTAACTTATTTGATATGTTGAATTCATAATTTACCTACAGGATTTGACATAATCAAAACTTATAAGCTTCCTCAAGAGGGTATCATCAATTTTTATACCGAAACGTGAATTTATCAATAATTAATATTTACCATACATGTAATGTTATTGTTCAACTCATTGAGTTTATTAACCTACAAAGAATCTCACTCTTCTGTGAATCAAAACAATAAGAATTACATGCACATGTCTATTTATTATATTAAAAGTAAGAGCATAAGTACTCATAATAATTATGAAGTATTAATTGTTTTACATAGTCAGTATAAAAATAATTACCTCAACACGGTCATGTTCAATACACAAAGTATATTAGTGCAAGGAGTTAAAACTATATCATTCTCCATAAATATGACAGACCTATTAAAACCTTATGATACAGTCCTACTGATGGTGTGTCCAGTTTCATCTAAGACAGTTAATGATAAGTTTATAGTTTATGAGAACTAATAATCTGATTTTTCACGTATAAATCGCACTCTACATACTAAATTATATGTTATACAGAATAAGAAACACACGTACATAATCATTAAATAAATAATGCAAAGTAAAAATTGCTTACATAGATTCTCATTAAAATAGAATAACTAATTTATTAATAAATATTAAAATTATTATGCAAAATATATCTTTTAGTACAAATTCCTAACAATAATAACGAAGAAAATAGGATTAACGAGGAAGCCAATGGAGGTAGAAGCATATATTGTTTGTGTGTGTGTGTGAGAGAGAGAGAAAGAGAGAGAGAGAGAGAGGGGGGAGACGGACGTAGAGTGAGCTAAGAGTTTCTGGCTTGTTTATGGAGGAGAGGCCAGTGAGGACTTGGGAGACATAACTGAAAGCATTGCTTCAGCCCTTTGTGTTGCTTCCTAGAAGCCAGTTTTCTTTTGGTCCTTCATGTGACGCCATTGTCTGCCAATCAATCTGTCTCTTTCTTTCAAATATACCATTTCAGTTTTGGTCTTTGATCAATCATCTATTCTCTCCTCTTGGCAAGGTTTAGGTTCTTAAAAAGTTTTATTTACCCGGCCGACTCTTATAATATTACTTATATTAGACACTCGACACTTAAATAAAGATATGTGATATGCGTCTTTATATGATGTCTAAGTAATTAAGTTTACTACATAACTATTCATATGACTACGCTTACAAAGAAAACTCATAGAGCATAACGAGACCAGGAGAGAGAGATATTGCTTGGAGAAGAAGAGCTACTGTTGGGGCCGTAGCGAAAGCATAAAATGCTCTATTTTAGTTTGTAAATTCTATTTTATCCTACAATATAAATATAATTGTATTAAAAATAAGAAATTTAGTCGGTATCTTTAAACATAAAAACTAGATGAGTCCAATATTTTGACTCATCCCTGCATGTGACACCTTAAATTGCTTTGGACACAGGATTAGCGGTGGCAAGTCCCACCTATCTCACCTATCTCTGCCTAACTTTCTTTGATCTAGCAGGGAAAATGGATCTCAATTATTCCTTTATTTTAAACATATTTAGGTTTTTTTTCAGTCCGGAACACGTTCAGTTCTCTCTCTCTCTCTCTCTCTCTCTCTCTCTCTCTTCTCTACCATTTAGTTGGTTGTTTTTGACTATTTCTCCCTGGATGTGCAATTTCTCAAAAGAACATTTAGAATTTGATTTGTGTCCCTTGAAATGCCTCATATCTTTGAGAAGTTTATGCGATGCAAATTGACCTATGCCCAGGAGAGTGTGCCCTCACTCATGATTTAGGTTTTGAATTCTACTCGTCTTCCACCTACCACTTTAGCCTTTTACGCTTCGTTTAGAATTTGAATTTTTTATCAAAAGAGTAAAGAAAAAAAAATATGAAGGAAAATAAAACAAAAATATTCTTTTATTCTGTTCTCTTTTTTTTCACATTTTTCTTTTCTTATCAAAATTCGAATTCCAAACGAAGCGTTAATGAACTCAAAAAATGAAAACAAAATTGAACTATGGACTAGATCACAAAATCAAAATAGTGAACTTTGAACTCCATATGATTATATGTATGTCAAACAAATGAAAATTTTTCATTTATGTCTGCGTTTATCAAACAATTGTGGGCTAAATTAGACATTTTATAGCACCAGGGTCAAAAATTCCTTCGTGGCTGTAAAACAAATAATTCTATTCGAACTCAACACGTGGTCAAATCGTTAAACACTCATGTTGGTTATCTACGGGTAAAATGAATAAGCCATGTTTCAACACAATTCACACGATTTGATACTTGTTAAGAGTTCAATCCAGCTAGATAAGTTAGTGAACAATATAAAAAAACAAAGGAAAATACTATTTTTTTTTTAAATTTATAAAAAAAATCTCATGTAACAATGATATTATTGTAATGTTTTTTTTATATATGAAATGAAGTATCAAAGCCAAAACTAACCATGATCCATGAGGATCAGCATACAAAAACTATCCGGAAAAGAAGATAAAGAAAAAGAAATAGCTCCTTCAAGAGCATAAGTAGCCAACCAATTAGCACGACAGGTGTTTTGTTTTGTTTTGTTTTTTTTTTTTGGATGATCGGGCGTTTAGTTTGCGTATATTTTGACTAATTTTAAGATTTGTGTAATCTCTCGTCTCACACAAATTAAGTAATTACTAGATCAAAATCCTGGATGGCCCCAAATAGTTGATAGCAAAATTTCGAATATGAGATCTTGAAGGGATCAGACCCCTAGATTCTAAATCTTGATTACCAGGCCAACTTTTTAAAGTTATCATAAAAGTTGTTTTATTTTAAAGTAAATGACCCCTATCAAATCACATTATTTTATTGATAAATTCTGAGAAAATGGTATTCTTCTAGAATTTTTATATAAAATTATGTACTAGAATGATGTGATGATGACAATTTTATAATTAACAAACATCTACGTGGATTTTTTATTTTAAAGTGATAGACTCGTAATTTATCTATATTATTTTAACGATAAATTTTGTATGAATTTTTTAGTTTATAGCTTTATCCTAAATTCTGAATTAAATTCCGTATGAATTGTATAACATTCATTAACTATAAAAATAAATAAATAAATAAACCTACACTCCTCACCTATGATCACAGTTTAAAGAAAAAGTAATTGGGGAATCTTGTCGTTTTGTGCACCGATTGGTTGTAACAGGCGCAATTATAAGTGGAAGCCCACCCTCCCTCTAACTCTCTCTCTCCTTTACATTACCTCTCTCTCTCTCTCTCTCTCTCTCTCTCTCTCTCTATCTATAGGAGTAATACCAAGAAGATGTGTGGGGGTGCTATCATCGCCGACTTCCTCGACGAACGCGGCCGGAAACCGACGAAGAACGGCTTCTGCTCGGAGTTCGACCCCTTCTTCGATCACTTCGACCTTGACCCCTATGGTACTGTCATAGACCGTTCAAGCCAGTCTGAGAAGAAGACGACGACAACTCACAAGCCAAAGAAGGAACTCAACAAAGGTGATCGGATACATCATTCATAAATATACATATACACGCACAGAAATATATGTATACACGTATATATCTCATCAGAAAAGGAAAATGAGCGACAAAATGTATTTTGTCAAAGTTTTGCAACGCCATCTGTTCTATGTACACACACAAACATATATATATATATATCTAAGATGTATACACATGTGTGTGTATTTGAGGAATCCATATATATATACGCGCATATGATATGAGTTCTGTATATATATTTTTTCTTCTGCGAGACACTGTTAATAGATACGAGAATTGTAGGGACGACCAAGAAGACTCGGGAGGGGACGAGTCAGAGGCCTCGGAAGAACGCGTACAGAGGAATCAGGCAGAGGCCATGGGGAAAGTGGGCGGCTGAGATTCGCGACCCACAAAAGGGAGTCCGAGTTTGGCTCGGAACCTACAACACGGCGGAGGAAGCAGCCAGAGCCTACGACGACGCCGCAAAGCGTATCCGCGGAGACAAAGCCAAGCTCAACTTTGCAACACCACCAGCACCGCCACCGCCCAAGAGGCAGTGTGTCGACATCTCCGAGTCAACTCAGGTGAGCCTCGAGTCCACCGAATCACCCCTCTTCATGGGTCTCGGGTTCCAACCCCAAACCCAACAACAACCACCACCCTATTGCCCAAACCCGGTGGCAGTGGTTGATGAATTTGAGCTGAAAGAGCAGATCTCGAACTTGGAATCTTTCCTGGGTCTAGATTCCGAGCCAACTGAGTTCGAGGGTTTCGGTGAGTCAGCAGACTCAGTTGATCTGTGGATGCTGGAAGACCTCCCAATGAATCACCATCAGCAATATCAGCTGGTCTTCTGAACCAAAAAATTGCTGTTTCTGTTTGTTTTTCATCTTTTAGTACTGTTTTAATGCGGACTGTGTGTTTGTTTTTGTATGTTCATGCTTTCGGCGCATCATGTGACAGCATCATGTGATATATACATATACACTATTACATAAATAAGTTGCTTGCATTTGCATGCAATCATCCTTGTTGTCCTCTTCTGTGTTTAATTAGTCTCTAATACATTTTCGGTTGTAATGTTATATAGGTGCATAATCCAAAAACTCCAATAAAATGATATGAGAGTGATAATTTTTAAATTTTTCAGTTAAAATAGCGGGTGTTTTGATTTAAAACAAAGAAAAATTTTATTATTTTTTTAGAACTTTTGTACAAAATCACTTATAGATGTTAAAAAACTCATTTGAAAGTGGGATACAGGTATAAAACTCGTTTTGAAATTTTAAAAATTTGTTCTAAAAATGCTTGGTAAACGTTCTGTAAACAAGCTTTTAGGATAATTTTGAGATACTTAGCAGAAACTTTTAGAAACTGTTACGAAAATACTTGAGAATATCTAGAAACTCTTAGAAAACTTGAAGTGTTGATTGGTATACATTTCCCCCCTTCAATTCTAACTAAATATCTATTTGATTTCTTCATGTAACTTTTCAGTAAGTTTTTCAAAAGTATTCTTTAAGTTTTATAAAAGTTTCTTACTAAGATTTCTATTAAAATTTTTAATTGTTTTTGTGCTTTCCATTAACTGCTGCTATTTTTCCTAGCGTTACCCACTTCTCCTTCCTATTATGGTTACTATAACCTCTCCAACTTGGTGGCCGCATAATTCTGTAAAACTTTTTTTGCATGTATATCTTCACGTTAAAATCAAAGAACCACAAGCAATTATATTATTCTATATAAAAATTTTATTTTGTGCAACGTTACTTTTTCTAATCTTATGTAATTTTGTTATAGAAACTCACACTGAACTAAAGAGACAGTAATATTTTAGAAATTATGAGTTAAAATGATAGATGTTCTTATTTAACATAAAAAAAAAAATTGCAAATAACTACATCATTCTAACTACAAAATTTGTTTACATAGCATAACTCCTATTATTATAAGGGGATGTTTGGATTGCTACTTGAAAAAGCTATAAGCTTAAACTAGTTTTAAAAAGTCACTTTTTCAAATAGTTGTTTTAAGCTTAAATTAGTTTTAAAAAGTTATTTTTTTTAACAAGAAGTTAAACACAATTTAAAAAAATCATAAATTTAAGTCATTAACTACTAAAAAACGCACGTCTAAACACCTCCTAAGTTGATCTTAGCGCAACTATAAGATTATTTCATTGCAAATTGGGCGCCATGGGTTTTTCCTTGTACTGATAAGATTATTCGCACTGGGAATAGGATCGGGAACCAAACTTTTCATTTTTTTCTTCTTTCTTATCCCTTGTTGTAGAGTTTTTATTACTAATTAAATCAGGTTTAGGGAGACATGCATTAAAGTTGCTTAATTGTGTCTTGTCATACTTAAATGGATGCTTAACTATCAATATTTGTTTGTAATTACCTTCTATGGATCCAATCTGTTTCTGATCTAACTCTGTATTTAATTGTCCACTAGGTTCCATAAAATATAGGGAGTAGACGACCCAATTAATTTAATTTATAAATAGATCTTAATGAAGGGTTTAAACTTTTATAGAGAGTACAGACAGAGTCTTAGATACTGAATTTTAATTAGTTCTTGGCCATCATCCCCATGTTAGGTGGCTCCACAAGCCAATGCACACACAGCCCCCTAAATTCTAATTTTATAGTATATTAGTATTAAACAGGCTGTAAGGCGATGTATGTTTTGCGGGATGAGATAAGCCGGGATAATTAATTTCAGAACAATTAATCCTGGAATTACTGATCGCTCGTAGGTTCATTTTATCATCTGGCCTTGAAATGTGAATGTTCGGAATAAGTTATCCCCCACCGCCTTAGCATTGTATATTACTACGTATGCAAAATAAAAGGTTCCTTCGAATTAGTTATCCCTGTTCATTTTTTGCATAAGCAAACACAGAATTAGTAATCCAATCAGATGGCTTTATCCCTCCAAACAAACATGGCTTATTATATTTTTGAGACATTTGAGGGCCAAGCCCTACAGGAGGGGAAAGATGAGGCAATCGCATGAATAAAAGTGTCACTGCCATTGAGCTAATTCGGCTTCTTTGCTTTACGTTGTTAAAATTTCAATTCAACACAAAACAAAAAACCCACATTATCTCTATGTTTGAATTTTAGATTTGTGATGGAAAGAAAAATGAAAAGAAATAAAAATTACTTATACCAACTATTTTTTTATGGAAAACTGAAAAAAAAATGAATTTTTCTGAAAAACAAGAATTCATTTTCTTCTCATTTTTTTAATCCAACAAAACAAAAAAGGAGAGTTCAGCATCTTTCATCTCATCTTCTTCTCCTATTTTTTTCATTTACCTTTTACTTTTTTTCTACAAAATTTAAAATCCAAAAATAGCATATATGACCAGTAAATCTTAAAAATCATATCAATGAAATTGCTGGCATGTGCATGTGCACTAGCCAGTACCTGTGGAAACCAAGCCAGCTACACTTTATATCCAAGCACGGCAATATTAGGATAGACATGTGAAGAAACTGTTCCACTTCATATCATAATTGCCGAAAAACTTATTTAAAAAAAAAAATACGTCTCTCCAAAATACGCGTCTAATACGAGTAGAAACTTCATTTAAAAATTTAAGAAAACACACAAGAAAAATAATTAAGATACGTTTGTGATACTTTACAAAAATTCTTTAAAAACTAAGAGAAAACATTGTAAAAATTTGAAATATTAATTTTTATACTTTTTTTTCCTCAAGTTTCAACTAAATAGCCATAAAATTATTCATATAAGTATCCACTAAGTTTTTCAAAAATTTCTACTAAATTTTCTTAAAATCTCTTTTAAATTTTGCAAAAATTTCTTAATAACATTTCTATTATTCTTAAACATTTTTTGTTTCCCATTTCTCCCTATATTTTTTTGTTGCATTTCTGGCTTCCATTTTCCATAGGCATTTTTCACTTCTGTTTCCCATTATGGTAATTATGCTTCAGACAATGGAGCTTATTTCCTAGCTCACATACAATTCACGTATGAGGATTCAAACATCCCAAGCTTATTGTAACAAAAAATAAAAAAAAAGATCCCAAGCTTAAATTTCATCGCGCGTGTTAGGCTTGTGAGGTCAAGGATGACACTTTGCTTGAATGACCAAAGTTCAACTGTGTCTATATTTTTGGGACAGTGAAGTGCCACAAAGGTCAAGTTGCCTTTTAATCTAAGGCGGAGGAGGCAGAGGCAATGCAAGATATTTTCCTTGGGTTCTCTTTTCTTTTCACCATCACTTGATATAGTATTAATCAAGCTTGTCTGCTTTGATGTGGCCAGCAGCCACTGGTTCAAGATCTCACCTTCAACAAAAATTCATGGGCAAGCAAGAAAGCAAAATCAGATTTTGCATCTCATTTTACCTGCTACCAACTGAAAATTTGACATCAAAGGTTGCCAAAGCTCTTACTTCCATGGTTTTGCTATTACTTTCACCCAATATAGAGTAGTATACATTCGTACCTGGGTTTCTCCGTTGAGACATCCCTTGAATTTGACAGAAATTCCAATGCTATGTTGACATTGATAAAAACACCTTTTTATCAAAAAGTTGGTAAAGATGAATCTAACCACAGGTATATATATATATATATAGAGAGAGAGAGAGAGAGAGAGAGAGAGAGAGAGAGAGAGAGAGAGAGAGAGAAAGAGAGAGAGAAGTCATAGAAGTAAAGTGTCATCCAATTCATTTAAGAAAGTTATGGTTGGTGAGCCACAGACGAAACAATTTGAGTATTGTATCTACCTATGGAGAAGATGCATGAACCAAACCACAAAGTTTGGCTCACTCAGAATCCAAGTGGGGTCTTCTTCATGTGGAACTACTTGTGTTGTAAGTTTTAATGTTTAATCTAATCTTGTGATTAGATTGCTTCCTGATTTGCCGCGGGCAATCATTAAGCTATTATTCTAGAATAATATAAATTCTGTACCCGGTCTACTACAAATTATTATGAATCCAAGTTGATACTTATCTTAAATTAGATTCAAAAGCATTTCATGAATGCAAATTATCATAAGTCCAAGATGGGATTTATCTTAATTAGATTGAGTCGCCATCTGATAGGACCATGACGGGTGCCAAACGCACTTCCAGCGTTTCTTTGTCACCGCTTGAAATTTTTATTGCAAAAAAATCAAATCATGTCATGTCATGTCATTTCAGAAGGATCTAGGATCACCTACCACAAATGATGGTGAGTGATATTTAAACAGGCTCCAAAATCACAGTTCTAATAGGGATGTTAATTTGATCTGTTTTACCAGACCCGGTCTAGGCCTTACCCAGCTCCAGCTAAGTTTTGGGTCGAGCCAAACTTACATACCCTCTGCCCAGGCACAACCCGTGGCCCTCAGGGGTGCCGAGCTAGGGCTGGCCTTTGCACTAAAAACAAAAATTGTCTGTTGGCAGGCTGGGAAACATCAGTCTAGACCAGGGAATGATAAAAAAAGGTGGGCTGTTGGGATGGGCTTAGAAACCAAGGCCCAGGCTAGGCCTGGCCAAGGGAGGTCCGGGCCTAGGCAATGCATAGGCCTGATGGCTTCAGGATGTGCCAGCCTAAATCATGGACCACAGGCCAAATTTACATCCCTAACTCTACTATAGGGTTACAGAAAATGAAAACCCTGAAGACACGGGCTGCGTGTGGCCAACGAAATCGATTTGAGTCAATTTGATATGACTAGCATGCACATATTGACACACACACACACATTCACACAAAAGAAATAACTTGCACTTGGATCCTCGACACTACCATCTCCTTTCCCTATTTTCATTATCAATTACAGCCTCTGTTCTTTATACTCCTCCTTTCTACTTCTGAAAAGAAAATTGGAGTCACATCATCTAGTTCCTATCAGCCTAAGTAACCCTCCAAACCATTGTGTTTTTTCAGCTCTCCAATCATGATTTAATCCTATGCGAGTGTTATTTACTTGAACACACTCAGCTTTCCCTATATCAACTCACACACACTTCAGCTCTCAGACCTCGCCACAGAGTTCATTTATTCATTGTTTATTTTACGGAAGTAATAAAGAGTTCAACTCTGTGACCTCTTCTGACAGAAACATCCATTGGGAGAATAATAATTTTGAATCACACAAGGTTATAGCATTAAGCATTTTCCTTTACTACTAGCATGTCAGTGTATAACAAAACCATTCATAGGACAAAAGACATCTACACTTTGGAGCAAGGAGAGGCAATGTCTCTAAAACAGGGAATTCATACTAGTGAACATCAAATTTCAAAGGAGCACCTGCTCTCCAAAGCTACAATTTTTTTCTTTTTTTAAGTCCCTCCAAAGCTGCAAAATCTTCATCCAGGCTTCTCTTCTTCCTCTCCTAATTGTACCAAAAATATGCAAAATTCCCTCCATAAGTAAACCTGAATCAAACATCTTCCCAAAAGTTCACTAACCCACAAAATATTGTAACCCCATATCTATTTTCCTTATTACACCCGCCCACCACAAAAACCAAAAATAAAAAAAAACCTCTCCCCCTCTCACCTTTTTGGAACGAAAAGCAAGTTAGTGAATTCAACTGCAACAGGATGAAGACAGACAATGTTCGAGCTCCTACAAAAAAGTAAGTCCAGCACTACAGAATACTGTTGCCCTCAAAATTTGCTAAGCAGTTATCTTTCATTTCCTGAATGCTTCCAAGAAATTTACTCCATAACTCCCACTAAAATCACGAGTTCACCACTCCCTATTACCCATATGACACATCTAAACGTCATAGCTGAACATTAGCACAAACGACTCTCCTTAATTTCAATTTTCTATAACCACTTGCCCAAAGCCCAAACACCTGAAGTTCCCACTAAAACAAGCACTTTAATGGAAAATGAAAAATAATAGTGATACAGTAGCATCTAAAGTGCAAGATAAGATCAGGCGGGGGTCACTAGTCATTCTAGCAACCATTTCTTCTAATTTCAGTGTTATTAATTACTAGGATATTAGTCTTTATGGGTTTTTTTTCCCCTTTCATTAGGGTAACAGTAAGGTTAATAATTTAGATATAAATATGACATAATATGCTAGCAGTTGTACCAATTATCTTTGTTACTCCAAAAAATAAATAATACAAGCTCATTCTCACACTGAAAACCTAAAATCTCAATTATCCTTGTTCCACTCCAACTATTTTGTTATCTTTGCCATTTTCTCTTTGATTATTATTGCTGGAACTCCTCAAAGATGTAGTGTTGAACCTCCTTACAGCAATTAGGTTGCAGGTTTCACCCTCTGGCTACATCAAACAAAATGTAATTCATGGGGTACAGAAGACAGGACCAGTATCCTAAAGCCCCCAAAAAAAGTATTCTTAACCCCTTGAGTGACATAATTATTTCCAAACCTCAAAACCCTAAATGACAAGTGTTCAATCAGCAAATACTCTATGCATTTGTACACCCATATACCATCCATCATTAACAAGTCATCCATTCAAATAAGCAAGAATTCCTCCATTAAGTCTACCAGACTGGGTTTCTGTATTACGCACTAGAACTATCAACCAGACTATGAATTCTTTGAAGCAATCTAGTAAACTTGTAGGAGTTTATACCTAACAACCAAAGGAACAAAGTACCACATACACAAGAAGAAATCATAAAAATGGCTAGCGAAGCAATGGTAATATATACATTATTTACATCAAATTGTAAGAGATAATCTATTCTAATGAAAGCTCCCCAAATTAGGTTATGCATAATCCTGAATTTCCACCATTTCAAATGAATGTTATTTTGAGCAAATGAGATGGAGCAGTACCAAACTAGCAGACTGGTGTTAATCTCGTTGGAACCTTCTGTCTCGCCGGATCGCTCATCCCATCCCCGACAATTCTCACAACCTTCTTGAAAGCAAAGTGCAAGCAATTGGAGAGGGCAATCCAAGAGATCACCTCGTATACGAAATCAAAAGCAGGATCAGATGGAGAAGCCGAGGACGATTCGTCCCAATTTGACCATCCAAACCCATCAAAATTCCACCCCCTGCCACCACCTCCACCGCCACCAAAAGGACCATCACCATCACCGGCGTCGCCAAATAACCCACCATCTTCCCCGTCCTCGGCTCCGCCACCGGTCAGAGACCTCCGCCTCGTACGCCTCGTTTTGGGAACCAGCGTTCGAGGAACGGTCTTCAAGTAATTCGATTTAACCGGCGGTCGCGCCACGGCGTCTACCGGGAAAATCACGGCGGAGATTTGGAGGGCTCTTGCGGCGGAGGCAGGTTGCGCCGACGAAGAATCGTAGAGAGAGAGGTGGTTGTTGGACGCGAAATCGTGGCGTGAAAGAACGGACTTGGCGAAACCTAGGCCTTGAGTTGCCCCTACTGGGGCTGTATCGGCGATTAGAGAAATCTCCATGATCATAATATTGTTATCAGCTTCGAATTGAGATTTGAATTTGAGAAATGAAGAACTGAATACAAATGCTGGGTTTGGTTTGGGCAGATTGAAATTGGGCGTGGGAGTTGATTTTCCGGGGAAGTCCGGGAGAGAATTTTCGGGGAGTCACGAAACGGCAACGTACGTTCTTATTGTTTTTGCATTGGTGCCCCTGTACTTTTGTATAATTGTAAAATTGACCCGTCAATTAGGAAATAGTCCAATGATTAGATAGTATTGAGTATTGATAATTCCCTCAAATGATAACACGTAATGAGTGAATATATCTGTAACCTAAATTTGTGGTGTAGTGGAGAAATATTTAAGAAGGCACAATATTTTGTCATATGGTATTTTTTTTTAAATGTTTTTTCACTACACCACAAATTTAAGTTGCTAATGCATTTACATATCACATGTTATCATTTGATAGAAATTACTATTAAGCACTCAGTAATACCTATCTATCCACTAGACTTTTTTTTTTTCCATTTATAATGCTTTGGTTGTCATTATACATTCGAGGAAAAGGCTAAGTACAGACACGGTTGATGGTCAAGCGCAACCAGAACCTAATTGATGTGGTGTGAATTAGATAACGCCTAATTATCAACCGCGTCTATACTTAGCTGTGCTCTACATCCAATGGTCTATTGTCCATTGTAGCATTTTCTTATTACTTATCATTCAATCAAATGTCATGAAAGGAGTCAAGATTAGAAAGGTTTCAAGTATTGGGGTACTTTAAAAATTATTATATAAAAAAAATGTGAGAGTGTTAGGGCCTAATTTATTTAATAACTTATGACTTATGACTTATACTTATGACTTTTTGACATTATGTTTGAATGATGATAAAAAGATAACTTTAAAAAGTTACTTATATCTAATTATATTTTTTTAAAAATATTTGAAAATGAAACTTCTTGAAACTAACTTATAAAGAGGTAACCCAAACACCTCTTGAATTTGATAACTTTAAGTGAGAAGTTAAAGATAAAAATAAACCATGACTATAAGACTAATTAATTTTAGTCGTTATAATTAACTATTTATTTCTTTAATTATTTTTAAAATATGAAAGTCGCTTCCAAGCTTCTCTTGTTAGAGTAGTTCATAAATAGGTTGCCTCGTGGTAATAAAGTTAGCCTTATTAGTGAGTAACTTTTTGCATCCAGTAGAACATGATTGTTTTGCAAAACGGTAAAAAAAATATTTTTTACTAACACTGGGATTGATTTGATGTAACTTACTATTGGAATTGCTCTTTTTACTTTGGGGTACTGATATGATAATCACAGTACTAAATAATTCCCAACTTATTATTTAATTTAGTGCGTACTTGTCCATCATCAAGTATGGTAAAGTGCGATTATTTTAAAAAAATTTAGACAGAAAATTGTACTAAAATTATTTAATAATTATATTATTATAGTTAAGAATCATTATAATAGATGTTTTGTTTTAAAGTGAATGACTCTCATCCTACCACATCATTCTGATCATAAATTATATATGAATTTTTTTGTTTGTATAGCATTCCTCTAAAGAATATTAACAAAATTTTTCCATCTCTAGTATTGTTTTTCGTATTCTCAAAAAAGAAAATGATGAAAATTCTCATTTTTTATATTCTCGAAAATAAATGTAAACTTTGAAACCATCGATTCCAGATATGTATGAAACATGTTTTTTCAACTCTTAAAACTTGGAGTTTTTTATTAAAAAATTAGGCTGTTTTTAAAAAAATTTCTTGAATATAGGTTTGAGAATAATATAATCTAAGATATTATTTTTTAGGGGTATATAATTATACTTTACTGATGTAATTTCAATAAAAAAAAAAAATCACAGTTCAAAATGCCTTGTGATTTAGATTGAACTGCAAAAAAAAAAAAAAAAAAAAAAAATTGTAATCGGGATAATTTTGAACTTGAAATAAAAAATAAAAAAGTGTAATTAATTTTGATTTGTTAAACTTGATAACTGCAATAGTTACGTGAACAGATATAGGTATTTGAACAAAAAAAATAAAAAAATAATACAAAAACAGGTCTAGGCATTCATAGTTTTACAATCACCTATATTTGTAGACCACATTAATACATGTGTTTTCTGACGATGTATCAGTTATGTGACTAGTGTCACCAATTAAATATTTATTTTTTCTTTTTTTTCATTTTTCATTTTGTCCAGCTTTCACTTTCTACTCAACGGAGAGAGTGAACATTTAGTAGCCTGTACAACCTCAAGCAACCAAATTCTCTTCCGCTCCCAGGGCGCTGTTCTGCTGCCGTCGTTGAAGCTCCGGTTGTTTCGGCTGCTAACATGGTTAAATGAAGAGTACATTTGGTATAATTTTATTATTATTTTAATTTATAAATAAAAAAAATTTAAAATTTATTTTATTTTTATAAATTAAATGTCACACTCCTAACCCAATTAGATATTAATTATGTCACATTAGACGAGGTGCGATCGCACAGGTCACCGTATCTGCGAACGATACTTTAACACCTAATCAAAAAAGAGAACGCAACGGAATATAATAACAGTAAGAAAGAAATATAATAAACGCCCCAACATACATAAAGGAAATCACAAATCATCAATACATGACCAATTGAAAAACAATCAACAATTCTCCAAATGTTCTACTATCGTACCATGTTAATAAAAAATATTACATCAACACTCAACGTCCCATTTAGAACACAATTAAGAAATCGAAATTATGACAACGGAACTCTCCCAAGTCTCAAGACTCGACATCCTGACATCGACATAAATGTCATCACGGCAAGGACTAAGACTACAGTGAACCGAACCACCATATCCACGTTACCTATCAAAACAGTCTGTGTGGGTATGAGTTAAAAGTCAACGTGCTCACCATAGATAATCAAACTCATAAAAAATAATAAATACAATCACAGAATCAGTCATCAATGAATAATCCATCACCCAATAATATATACTCATTTATAAAATACCAACATCAACAATATGTAAACATCCTCTCATCACTACCAACAATGTAATATACTTCATGCGATGCAATGTCTCTTGTGATACAATGCATGAAACACCCACATGTGCGCGCAACTTAGATAACGTTGGCCCAATATATCGATGATACGTTATCAAGGACTGCCCACTGTGGCACCCCTAGGCTAGTCCACCATGACTATGTCTTGGTTAACCCCACATCGGTTAACTTTCTCTAGTGCAATGCAAAGTATACAATATGGATGGAATGCAATGTCACATCCACCTCTTATACAACCTCATCAATATCACCGCATATATATATCACCACATATATATAACCTCATCAATAGTGTGTTATAAACATAATGATCAAGCAACTCCATATGAATAAGATTGTCACAATCAACACCAATGTTCACAATAAGACAAACAATACACCAATATAGATAGTAAAGCATCCAAGTCAATATCAATAACATCATCATAAATCGCATAATCCCACAATTAACACCAATAGATAATATTAAACACAATATATTCATTCGACGTGAATATGAATATCTTAACTCCCACAATTACCACCAATATAGATAATATTCCAAATCATATATTCATTCAATATAAATAAGATCATATACAAGTATCTCATAATCAACACATAATATTACAAACAATATATTCATTCAATATGAATATGAATATCCTAGATCCCACATGTCACCGTACACACCACACGACCAAGATCACTCCTTAAATGATGTTGACGGATCTTACCCTCCGTTAGGTCCTACCACCACAACCGTGTTAGTTTAGGAATTTCAGTAATCATAATCAATATAATATATACATAATCTCAATTAAACTCCCAATGGAATGCTAGAGCTGAAAAATACCAAAATACACTAAGTATTCCAATCTGTTAAAACTGACATAGACTTCATAATCTGGACATAATTTCGTGATCTTATACTCAAAAATTCTAAAATTTTAGAAATACAAAATAGACATCTCAAAGCGTATCTAGACTAAATTTTACATTTTTTAAACATGCCTAAATATTTATTTGGTATTTTCTCAAACAGGGCAGTGCTGCTGAATTTAAGTTTCTGCAGCAGATAGTTCTCATTTGAGACGTCTGAAAACCTAAGTAAACGATATCTTCTTGACCTAATATTTGGTATGCAATCTCATCAATGTATCTAGAAAATACAGTAAAAATTTTATAATTTTTGGATTACTCTAACTTGGTCGAATGTTCTGTCAAATCAAAGATTACAGATCTGGGCAGATCTGGGCGTCAGACTGCTACAGTGACAACTTAAATTTAAAAAATCACCATAATTTAAATATAAAACATTTTTGGCTGAAACCAAAGCCCAATTTTTTCTAAGATCTCAAAGTTTAAATGTACGAAAATTTAGCTATAAATTAGATTTGTGAAGAGACCAAATAACTTCCGAAAGTAGCTATTTTTGTAAATTTTCGCAGCAGAAATATTTCAATTTTAGACAGAGATTTCTCTCTCAATTCTTAACCAAATCAGATGAATTTTACGTCTAAATTGAGTAATTTTTCGAGATCTTTCCACATATAGTCTCAGAATTTAGATCAAATCTCATTAAGGCTTTGAAAACAGGGTTAACAGTGGCTGCTCCTGCCCAGATTCTAGGCAGCAGCTATGGTTAATCCTCTATTCCAGCTTAAATCTACATGTATACAAGACCAGAAGCTTGACAATTAATAGGAGAATAATTACCTGAGGTGAAGAATCCAGCTTTGCCTTTCCTTCTCTCTTCCCTTTTTCGTCTCTTCTCTTTCCTTCTCTTCCTTTCTTTCTTCTTCCTCTTCTCTCTCTCTCTCTCTCTCTCTCTCTCTATACGTATGAGTAGCCCTCCCCTTGACTTGCCCTTTTCTTTCTTTCCTCTCTCTTTCCTCTTTATATGCTATGCGAAATGTAAAACACTTTGACCAAATGACCAAAGTGAAAGTGTGCACCTTGGCTGAATAGTCTTCCACTCTTTTTTTTTTTTTTTTTCTCTTACGAACAATACTGCTATACATATCACCTTCTAATATATCATTGTGCAATCAGATGACTTGGTAGTGCGCATGTATAGGCCTTGAGAATTCTTGTGATGATGACACCAAATACACACACTTATGCATCGTAATAAATCATCTCACTTATTCTTATTCCTATTGCCTTGCTTGAACTAATTAATTTGTTAGGTAAATGTATATCACATCCTTAAGTATCCCTTAACATTCCTTCATCTCATCACTTCCATTGTATATGTCACTTCCATGCACTCTTACTTTAAATAAAAACATATTATGACTAATAAGGTATGATAAACTTTGTAATTATACACCAACATAATTTTACATATTTGACATTATAAGATTCAGATCTCACATTAAAAATAAATAGAAAAGCAAAAACAATTTTCTTTCTTATAAGTTCAAAAAAACCTAAGAAAAAAAATCCTAATAAACAAGCCCAAAATCTTGCCGCTAGCACCATGGAGTATTGACAGTTGTAACTCTGTAGTCTGTCCCACTTCACCTTTGCCCTTCTGCCTTCTGCCTTCTGGCAGTCTTTTTTTTGCAACGGTACGTGCCAACGTCATGCCCTTCTTTTTCACCCTCGCATATCATCGCAGATCGGAGACTGCAAAAGGGGCGTCTAAATTGATAACACGTCACACATCAATAAATAAGGAAAGAAAGAGGTTAAAATATAAAGAAAGAGTTTAATTTTGATGCACCGTCAGTGTATTGTTTTTTTACACAAGCGGAGCATCAAATTGCGACACCTTGTTACTTTCCTTATTTGATTTAAATTTTTTTATTTATATTAAATATTATTAGTTATGGAAACCATATTAATAAGGAATGTTCAAAAAATCATTTTCCAATTTAAATCTCTTTCACGGCTGAATTTTGACGACAACGAGAGCTGTTCAAACAATTGCTTTGTATCTTCCCCTCAAGTCTCTCTCTGGTGGCTAGGGTTCTTGCTGAAAAAGAAGGAGATGTTCCTCAACTACTGAAACAAGACATTCCACAAGTAAGGTACAATTTCAGATTATAGATTTTACCAACTATATTCTGTATCCTCTCTCTACTGTCCATGGGTTCTCTTTTCTTTCTAATATTTTTTCAAAACATGTTTCATTATTATTATTTTTTATTTGATAGTTATCACTTGTCTCTCTAACAAGATTTCAAATTTTGTGTTTCAATAGTTCTTTAGATACTACTGGGTCTTTTTCTATCTTGGTTACCCAAATATTTTTTGAATGGCAAGTCCACCTCCGGAAGAACATCATAGAATCGAGTTTGAGATGGAATCTGAAGGTGTTATTGGATGCACAATGGCACAAAATAATTCTGAAAAGAATGGGGATATCGATAGAAGTTTGGCTGCAAATGAGGGATCACAAGAGCCATTCATTGGGTTGGAGTTTCAATCAACAGAGGATGCTTTTAAGTATTATAATGAGTATGCTAATTGCAGAGGTTTTAGTATACGCAAAAGCCGCATTACTAAGTCACGCACAAATGGTGCAATGATAGGTAGGGAGTTTGTTTGTTCCAAAGAAGGATTTCGTGCAAAAAAATATTCTAAAAGGGATGACAGAACACATATGCCACCAGATGAAACCAGAGAAGGATGCAAGGCAGTACTACATGTATCGAAGAAAGAAGAAGGTAGATGGATTGTTTCTAGATTTGTTCGCGAGCACAATCATGAGCTTGCTTCTCCGCATAGCACAAAATTTTTGCGCACTAAAAGAAAGAAATCAGAGGTTCATCGGAATATTATAGATATACTTGACCAATCTGGTGTGCGACCTGGAAGAATAATTTCAGTTTTAGCTAATGAAGCTGGTGGAATTGAAAATGTTTGTTTAACTGAAAGTGACGTACGGAATTATTTGAGTAGTAAAAGACAGAAGTACCTTGAGAAAGGAGACGCACAACTAATGCTCAATTATTTTCAGGAATGCCAATCCAAGAATCCTGGTTTCTTTTATGCAATTCAAATGGATGCAGAGGGTCATTTAGCAAATTGTTTCTGGGCTGATGCTAGGTCAAGGATGTCATATAAATTTTTTGGTGATGTAGTGGCTTTTGATCCAACATATTTGACAAATAAATATAAGATGCCATTTGTTCCATTCACTGGGGTTAATCACCATCACCAATCTATTTTATTTGGATGTGCTTTGCTATGGGATGAGACTGAAGCGTCATTCATATGGTTACTTCGCACTTGGTTAGAAGCAATGTATGGACATCCTCCTCGAACAATCATTACAGACCAAGATGCTGCTATCACGAATGCAGTTGCAAAAGTGCTACCAGATACTACTCATCATTTTTGTATGTGGCACATTGAGAAAAAGGTACCAGAGGTGCTAAGTCATGTTTATCACCAAAATGAGGATGTTAAATATCAATTTTACAAGTGCATACACCAGACTACTACTCAAGATGAATTTGAATTGGCTTGGATGGAAATTATTGAGAAATACAATTTGGAAACTAATGATTGGCTTCGAAGGATATATGCCATCCGTGAAAAATGGGTCCCTGCTTATCTACGAACTACATTTTGTGCTGGGATGTCAACAACTCAAAGAAGCGAAAGTATGAACAAATATTTCAAGGATTATGTGAACTCTAGTACGCCAATGAGTAAGTTTGTGATACAATATGAAAAAGCTCTTGATTCACGGTATGATAAGGCTAAAGAAAAGAATTTCAAGACAAAAAATTCAAAGCCAGTACTGAAAACATTATATCCTATGGAAGAAGAAGCAGCTAAAGTATACACTAGAAAAGTGTTCCGAATATTTCAAGATGAATTGATTCATTCTCAACAATATATTTCTGAAAAGATTGATGTCACGGAAGGTGTTTACAAATACAAGGTCCACGAGCTCACCAAAGAAAAACCCGTGTATATTGTGACATTAGAAGTTTCTTCCCAAAAAGCTGTTTGTATATGTCACAAGTTTGAGTTCATGGGAATTCTTTGCAGGCACATCTTAACAGTTTTTATAAAGAAAAGTATTCATTCTCTTCCACCTCATTATATATTAGATCGATGGACAAGAAATGCTACCAAAGACAAGATTAGAGGATTATCAAGCGAAGAACTTCAAGTAAATACAGGCAAACCTTCCGCGTTATGGTTCAACAGCATTATGGTCCATGCCATTGGCTTATCAGAGAGAGCTTCACGATCTGAAAAGCATTATGATTTTGCTATTCAAGGCTTACAACAATTATTTGATGGGCTTGATGCTTTGCCTATTGAGAATGATAAAACTAACGGAAGTGGTGGTTTGCTTTTAAAAAATAATTTTGAAGTTGATATTGCTAAACAAAGTCAAGCATGTCTGCAAAGTCCAAACATAACTCTGCTTGACCCTCCATATGTTGCTACCAAAGGACGCCCTCGAGCTTTGAGAATGAAAAGTGCTTTAGAAAAATCTCAAAAGGGGAGTATGACATGTTCTTCTTGCAAGCATAAGGGCCACACAAAACGTACGTGCCCACATCTCAAGAAATCAAGGTATTATTTTCAACTTTGTAGTCTTTTTCCCCCTCTAATTAACCATACGAAGTTGAACTTTGTCATTTATTATAATTTCTATTTTAGATGCAATTCCAATATTGAGCTAGCACATAACTCCAATGTGGTTGAAGCTCCTAATTTCATCAATACACAGGTAACCATATGTTTATATTTTGGACACTTTTGAAACATTATTAGTATTAAAATTTGTATTCATCTAACATTGAACTTCCTTACATTAGTTTTTTTATCCTTCGTTTAATAGGAATCTCCAACACTTCCAACTTCATGCCAAAAACCACAAAATGATCAATTCGATAGAGCTTATCCTACGAGATTTATGGTAAAATGCAATAATAATTATTTTGAATGTTTACTCGATAGCATTCTTTCTTTTTTTTGGGTTGTAACTTATATTGTGCTTTCTAATAGGATGTGATATATCTCTTCTAAAATTTAATTACTGATGAACGTTTTGTAGGATTTAATGGCAGCAGCTTCACAACTCCCATTTCCCCAGCCTTTGCACTCTGGAAGCCAGTAGAGGAAAGCCACAACAATTAATGAATTAGTAGCAAGAAAGGTCATATGCAAACTTAGTTTGGAAGAGTTTAGATAAAAAATTAAGCAAGTCCTATGGATTACTAGTAAGAGGCAAGGCCATTGAATCGTTACAGTTATAGTGACTTCAGAGGATTGAATTTGTGTATTTTGAGCTCTATTGGCTTCTATTTTATACTATATTTCTTTATATGATTGGAATGTTACAGTGACATTGAATATTATTTAATAAAAATTTGGTGTTTTACTCGACAAATATTGTCATGATCAATATGATGTTTTAGTTTTTACTATATTCTTGTATCCGTCATTTTCAATAAACTAAATTCTACATAGAATCATATGTTTATTACTTTAAGTGATACTTCTCCTTGTTATTCCATCAGTATAACTTTATTTTATCTTACCTAATAAAATGTAGCATGGCTATGACTTTTATACATCTTCCGGTCTTACAAAGACCTTTGGGCTATTAGTTCAAAGCCATAAACCAATCAACCACTTTGTCCTCTTAAAGACAATCAGTTCGACCTTGAGATATGATTTCATGGCCATCTAATGGATTAAAGGAATATTTCTTCTAGCCTCCTCCCTATTTATCTTCACAAAGGACCTTGCATCAACTTCCTATGCGGAGAAAGAACGAAAAGAAATATAACAAAGGACCTGGGGACTATGAATTGTCATGATCTACAGGAGAGAGAAGGAAGAAGAGTTTGGAAATAAAAATAATTTTTTAACTTCCCTCATTAATATGGTTTCCTAATTATTAAGTGTTTGGAAAGGAACAAGATTTTTTTGAACATTCCTTATTGATATGGTTTCCATAACTAATAATATTTAATATAAATAAAAAAGTTTAAATCAAATAAGGAAAATAACGAGGTGTCGCAATTTGATGCTCTGCTTGTGTAAAAAAATATTACACTGACGGTGTATCAAAATTAAACTCATAAAGAAAATGGGAGAAATCAAGAGAAGGCAGACGAGGCAGCAACCACACAGCAGCACTTCACTCACCGGCCTCCTCTCCGGCCATATTCTTTCACCATGGCTACTAATCATGCCATCACGTACCACTCGCACCTTCTCCCAAGTTCGACCACCTCCACCCATACAACCGGCCACCACCCAAGCTTTCTTCCTCTCATCTGTGGATATGGGTTCAGTCATGGTAATAGAGGCTGGTGGGTGTACAATATTATACTTTTAAGAGAGAGGGAGGAGGGAGGTGGCCTAGGTGGGTGATGATTAAATGGGTTCACAGGAAATGGCCGGCCATGGGTCTTCACTGTGTGCTAGTGAGGGGGATGAATATAGATGAAAAGAATGACAAAAAAAGAGGCAAGGAAGGTGATGGCTTGGCCAAATCAGCCATGGCTATATATAGTGGTATGATGGTGGTGCAGGGCAAAATAGCCTTGGATCTTGGATTTAGTAGGTGGTGGCCACTGGCCATGTTGGCTGCAGTAGTGGAGTGTGATTTGTGATAGTGTCTTGGGCTTAGAGAGAGAAAAGTGAGATTTTAAAGAAAGAATGTGACTTTGGGCTCGGGTTTAAGGTTCTGGGAAGGTGAGAGAGAAGAGGAGGGAACTGGGAAAGTGTTCGGCCATGAAAAGCGGAGGTGGTTTTGGAGAGAGAGGGAGAAGATGTGTACTTTCAAAGTGATGGATGGCTGGCCACTGACTGTCATTAATCGGAAGCAGTCAATTGTTTCTTTGTTGGGGTTGCAAAAGTATGCTTAAGACATGTTTGGGCAGGAGCTTGCAAAAGTATGCTTGAGACATGTTTGGGCAGTAGCTTGTAGTGCGAGCTGAGTTGAGAATTGATTTTGGCCAAATTGAACTCCAAACGTTGGATTGAATTGTGTCTCTAACACATTTTAAAAAAATTATGTGTTTTATTAGATAGATGTTTTGAGTTTTGAAGTACTTAAGAAAACCTTATGAAAAAGAGCTATGGGTATCTCAATAATAAGTGGATCCTAAATGGTTGCATTTGAGTTCCATTGTACAAAAAAATTACCATATTCAAAACCGATGAAAATTCAACTTAAAGATGACCTATTTATCATTGTAATATAATATTGTAATTCAGGTATGATTTATACCAAAAAAAAATTCACACATTCTCATAATAGTTTAATTTTGATGTACTATCAGTGTAAAAAAAAATTTATACAGGTATGCATTAAAACACGACACATGTTCATGGACATTATATATTTATGTTGTACTCAATTTTTAAATGACATGTGTCGCATTTTTAATGCATGCTTGTGTAAAAAAAATCTCTGCACTAACAGTACATTAAAATTAAATTCTTCTCATAATTAGGAATTAATGATTTGTAGGAATGTAAATTTAATTGGGCCGATTAAATGTTGACTTGGGTTGGGCGAGGCTGGATTCGTCGGACTCCTACAAATTTGAATTAGATCAAATTTTCATACCATAGGTCCGAACCCAAATTTGTATACCAAGGCTTGGGGCTTGAGAGTCTGCTCTTGTCAAAGTTTTAGGTTCGAAATTTTTTAGGTGCTATCAAATTTTTGAGGTCTTCACCAAGTTCATTGGCCCATTAATTACTTAGTTTGTGTAGAACGGGAGAATTACACATACTCCGAAATTAATTGAAGTACACACAAGCTGTCCCAAACACTCGGTTTACAAAAAAAAAAAAATCCAAACCCAAAACTTCCCCAAGTGGTACTGGACCTCAACATTTTTATATAATTTATTAACATCTTAATTGTTTACAAATGTAACTTGTATCCAGCTTGGGCCGGGACAAGGCTTAAGCCCATCCAAGGGATGCTGGACTTGGATTAGGCCGAGCCTATGTCGGGCTCAAGTAAAAATGAGTTGGGCCATGGCCGCTACCCAAATTTACATCCTAAGATTTGGGTCGGATTAGAACACATGTTTTTTTAATCAGTAATTACGCTTTACCTTTATGAGATTTGAGCAAAAATTAAATAATTCTTCTATAGTAAAAAAATGTGAACACATAACTCCAATACAATTTGAATTTTTCTGTAAAATTGATGGATTGTAACGATTTTATTGAAAAGACAAAATTACCCCAACTTTATCAACTTCTCTTTCTCTCCCTCTCTCTACCATCTGTGAGGCATTTCATCGAACACATTCTGGGCGTCAATCATTTTCCCACATTTTTCATAGATACGAACAACCAATCTCCCCACATACATATCATTTGGTTGTGCAAAACCGATCAATATATATATTATACGGTTGAAACTTCCAATAAAAAATTAGTAACTTGCAACAACAGATTTTCCTACCAAAACTAGGATAAAACTACGCCATATTTTAATGTTATAGTGACTGGAATTGGGTAACTAGGTGATGCAATCAGGAATTGCACGTTTAGTTGTTTTATTCTTTCCCATCTTTAAGCCAAATCAAGAATTGTAACAAAAAATGTGCATACTCTATACAAATACACGTGTATCTATATTTGAATACTTAAAGTGGTGGCACACATAATGTATACACTCATAATTTCTACTTACTGCACTAACTTCATATTTTTAAAGTTAGTTGAGTTAGATTAAAATTATCATTTTGTCCTTTGTGATAGGCTTCAGTAAGTAAATTTTACCAAACTTTAAGTGTTTGCTTTTTATAATAATATAGATATATGAAGCCACTTAGAGATGGGAAGGGGGATGAGGGAGGGATATGCCTGGTTTCTTTAACTTGGCGTGAGGTAGTGTGGGGTGTCGTAGTGGTGATGGACATTGGGTATTTGGTGAATAGAGACTATTAAATTGTGACATATGACATGTGAATATATTAGCAATCTAAGTTAGTAGAGTAGTGAAGAGGCTTTTAAAAAAATGCCACTTGATAAAATTTAATAGGATATTTTCTTAAAAGTCTATTTATTAGTTCATAAATTCAAATTGTTACTATATTCACACAGCACATATCACAATTTAATAAAAATTATCAATGAATATTCGGTATTTCCTGACGAATAAAAGCAAGACGTGGGTTGTTGCCATAGACGGCCTACCGTGGGGGAGAAGGAAAAAAGAAGGGAGAAATAATTTTGATGGCAAAATAGTCTTTTCAAATATTAATTTTGGGAAAAAAAATCCATCACGCATCCAGCTAGAGCTTGTGGTACACCATTAATTTTAACAATTTCTATCTAGTATGCAAATCGATCCAAATTTATATACGAGTTTGTATTTATTTTTGAAATTATTTAATCTTTGCTCATGGTTTCCGAGGTAAAATGTAATTATTATTATTATTTTTTTTATATTGGTTGGCATACACGACTCATTGTGACTCACTAACTCGGTCACTCAAAACCCTAACCCTAATCAGCAGCTCTTCTTTCCGAGCTATAAAAACCTCTGCATTTGCCCTCGCAGAAACTCTCTGGCTTGCAAAAGAGAAAGAGGCGATGGTGTCGTTGAAGCTCCAAAAGCGGCTCGCCGCTAGCGTCCTCAAGTGCGGCAGGGGAAAGGTCTGGCTCGATCCCAATGAGGTCAACGAAATCTCCATGGCCAACTCGAGTAAGCTCTTCTCTCTCTCTCTATTACAGTTTAACTTATGAGATCTAAAAATTCGCAATCATGGATTTGAATTTGTCAGACGCGTTTTTGATGTGGCCTTTGATGTTTTTACTTCGTCTAGCATGCTCTCTAGTCATGAGCTGATATTTGCTCGGTGTTAGAGTGTATATATGTAGCGGTAAAGAATTCTTGTATGTTGGTTGTTGGAAATGTTTCCTCTGTGCTTTTATTGATTGCTAATGTAAATGGAGGAATTGAGCTGATATCTGGTTATTTGAGGAGGAATTGGGTAGAGATGATGAGGATCAAACTCCAACTTTTTCTTTATGTTTCCTCCTGACCAAACAGATTATTAAGACGAAACGGATTAAGATTATGTGGATTTTGTTGGAACAGTTTAGTGGAATACGCCTTGCTTAGGTATTTCGTTTGTTGTGATGTAATGCAATGCAGTACGCACGAGATAAGCTGTTGAAATGAAATAAGAATTTAGCAAAGAGCTAAACCTAATAAATGACATGAACAAATATTCCCAACATGGGTCTTGTAATGCAATTAGCTAAACCAAAGTTCTCTTTTTCTGAGTTGACTTATCTGAACTCGAATGTAGACCATGTTCAGAAAGGTTAGAATTTTGGTTTCAGAGCTCTTCCCTGTACTGTTTGGCCTATTGTGTGTATTTATTTGGTTGTGCGTGTGACTCTTAATGTTAGTGGCATCGCTCTGTTAGTAGTTAGTTATAGTCTGTTGGTTTTGCAGCTTCTCTGCTTTCATAAACAACTGGGTTTTTCTTGCTGTTGGGGTTATGTTTATGACTTGTGTTCCTGTGTGCAGGGCAAAACATAAGGAAGCTGGTGAAGGATGGTTTTGTCATTAGGAAACCAACAAAGATTCACTCACGATCTCGTGCCCGAAGAATGAAGGAGGCCAAGAGAAAGGGGCGCCATTCTGGATATGGTATGGTTTATTAGAACATTGTTTCAATCGACACACTTCGGACCAGGTGCATTTATTGCAATAAATTAATTAAGAGGTCTACATAGATCCTTGTAGGATACTAAATCACAGATAGGATAATATTGCTCAACTGTTTGCAGGAAAGAAAGTGTTCACTGTATTGTTATTTATATGGCAAAAAGATGAACGAGCAGTGCTATAAGTTGTATTATGATTATTTTGAACAAAAACAGAAATTTGCTGGCTTTAGAAATTGCTTGTATTGAATAATATATGCACTTTGGCACATGCACCTTTTGGTTTACCTCTACAAAAAAAGCATTGCTCTGGCATCACAAATCCCTTGAGCTCCATAACTCAATCATTGTTGCAGCAGTCGCTGTTCATTCTCTCTATCTCAAGTCCCTTCTTGTGCCCCAAATTCTGCTTGCCATAGAAAGATGCAAATTTGAAACTTGTAATTTCTTTTTTCCTTCATTTTTATTTTGAAGGCTTGTTTAAGCAAACACTATGTATAACATTTGATGCATTTGAACTTCTAAAGACCTGATACGCTTTTATTCCACTTTAAGGATCACCCTGATATATATTTTAATATATTAATAGGTTCAAGGGTTAATCGAATTTCTCTTAGCTTTACAACCTTTGTACAATACTATATGTTATGGATAATATTTTTTTTTCTTTTTGGAAGTAAAGTATCTTATCAAAAGAACACTTTAGTAATTTTGTGCATTAAGGCTTTGTTTGATTCGACGTATTTACTCATTCTCGTTGTTTGATTGACCAAATGTAAGGAAAATGTCTTCCAAAAAAATTATTTTACATAAATGACTTACATTTTAAAAATCTGTAAGTCATTTTTGGCTTTTAGTCCTTTGAATCTTTTACATTATTTCAACCATTTCACCACCACCACCCCATTCGCCACTTTTGCCCACCTATGTTACCTAGACCCTTCTAAATATGTGAAATACCCGTGTCAAACACTCGACACTAGTTGGACATGTGAAGTACCCGTGTTGGACACTCGACACCTGACATTCAACACCCGACACTAGGTGGACATGCATTTAACAAGCATGTATAACTAATTGAGTTTACTATAAAACTAAGTATAGGATTTTCATTTTATGTATGAAATGTTATATTTTAGCTTGTAAATGTCATTTAGCTTAAAAAACAAAAAAAAGTATTTAAAAAATATGAAATCTAGCCGTGTCTCAGTGTCCTTGTACATGAGAATTAAAAGAATCCGACACTTGAACCCGTACCCGCACCCAACACCTGTACCCGAGTCCAGGTAACATAGCTGGCCATTGCCACGCCTATTCACCACTACCACCACCGCCATTCACCACTACCACCCACCGACCACTACCGTTGCCATTCATCACTACCACTACCCCCATTCACTACTACCACGCATCACCTACCACCGCCGCCGCATACCACCTACGCCTGCCCTCTCCACCTCCACCCACCACCTACCCCCACCGCCACCCCCCAAGTACAATTGCCGCCAACCACTGTCACCATGCCTGCCACCTACCACACCCGCCACAACCACCACTGGCCAGCTGCTGCCCACCATCACCTACCACTATAGCTGCCACTGCCCATCAAAGGCCCGCTGTCGCTGCCGCCTCCCACCACAGAGAATAGTATTATAAATTTTTTTTTTAGAAAACAATTTTCAAATGTCAACTAAACACCGAAAAATAAAAAGGAAAATACTTATTTGAGTAGAACTTTTTACATGAAAAAATATTTTCCAGCATCAAATCAAACGGAGCCTAACTCTTTTCTTATATACTTTTACACCTCCCCCTCCCTCCCTTCCTTTTCCCTCTCTTTTCCTCTGCACTATGGCTATAATATTAGGCACCTTAGGTTTTGTAGGCTTGAGGTTAACAAACATGTGTACTCTCTTGAAATTGTTCAGGTAAGCGCAAGGGTACTAGGGAGGCCAGATTGCCCACAAAAATTCTTTGGATGAGAAGAATGCGTGTGCTGAGGCGCTTGCTCCGCAAGTACAGGGAATCGAAAAAGATTGATAAGCACATGTACCATGATATGTACATGAAAGTGAAAGGTAATGTTTTTAAGAACAAGCGTGTGCTGATGGAAAGTATTCACAAGTCAAAGGCTGAGAAGGCAAGAGAAAAGACATTATCTGACCAGTTTGAGGCAAAGCGTGCTAAGAATAAGGCAAGCAGAGAAAGGAAACACGCTCGGAGGGAGGAGCGTTTGGCTCAGGTAAGATGAGAATCAAAATACCATTCTTTTGAAGTGGCAGTTCCAGATTTGGTTTTTTGTTATTAGAAAAACTAGCTGTGAGGAAGAAACTCTGACACTGGTTCTGTAAACCAATATATTGTAATCGAAACGATATGACCAGTTTAATGGAAAATGAAAACGTTATGAGGTCTACAAATGGGGACAGGACATTGATTCTAGGAATACTGAGATCAGCTGTATTTTAGTTTACATTCTAGGTGTAGGTTTGGTTTAAAGTGTGTCAAGGCTGTCATGCCAAAGTTGAGGTGGTATTACATACACTGATATCTAGGCATATTGATACTTGTACACAGTAATGAATGTTTGTGCATGCATGTGGTGACAGGGACCTGGAGAGAGAGCACCTGCACCTGTACCTGCACCTGCACCTGCACCTGCACCTGTACCTGCACGTCAACCTGCTGGGTATGAAACGAGAAATTTTATGTTATGCTCCTCTTTAAAATGGGTGATTCTAACTGAGAATCTTGTTTATTCTTGTAGGGGAGCTAAGAAAGCAAAGAAGTGACTGCTGAGACACCTCCATGATTAAACCTGAAGGGTTGATAAACATATATGGTTATGCTTATGCTTACCCTCGTAGTTTGTTTTCAGAGCTGTTCTGTTTACTCTTTTATGGCCAATTATATTTGTTATGAATTATTGAGTCTCGAATCTCTTTAAGCTGTAGTATCATTTGCTATTTGTTTAGCACTGGGTTTGTGATTTGTGGTGAGTCTCTTGAATCTTCCATGTGTTGATTGGAGTCTTAGGATGAACCTGCTTTTTTACAATTGGATGAAAATACAATTTTGGTCTCCAGATTGGTGCTTTTCTATCCATATTGAGGATATTAACTTAAGATAATCCAAATCTCTGCTATGTTTTTTATTTTTTGGGGGTTGGTTTTCTACTGATTGATCCCTTCTGTGCTCTTTTAAGTGGATCTGAAATTGAATGAGTATGAGTTCTTTGTACTGTTCCTCCAAGAGGATTGGAAAACTGAAACAATGCCAGCAAGGCACATCTGTGCATTTTGAAGGGGCTGAGCCTCTGCGCTTCCTCTTGTGATGTTTTTTAACTTGTAGAATATGCTTTGCGAGTCTTTTATAGTATTTGCAGGCAAGAATGGCATTGATTTCATATATTCAATCATTTTATGTACCACAAATGCAAGTTCCTTTCTAACTGGTTAATATTTCGTACCCAATTAGCAATGGAAAGAAAGTCATAACTTGGGTTAGAAAATTCAAAGCTTAGCACCTTACTCAAAAAGAAGGAAGAGAAGGGAAATATTTTTTTGAATTTTCTCTTGTTTGGTTAATTGGTAGGTTAGAAAAGTAAAGAATTTAGGAAAGAAAATGTTTATAAGTTTGCTCTCATCTCAAATCTTAAATATAATTCAAGTACTATATATAATGGTTAAGATATAACAAATCAATATTTTTCTGTCCACTTTTTTAGGTAACCAAACAAAAGAAAAGAAATTCACTCTCTATCTCTCTCTTCCTTCCCTTCTTTTCCTTTCCATCAAAATATAAGATAAAATAAAATGAAAAGGTGATTAATAAATGAACTTTTTAATAAAAATAAGGCCAGGAACTTTCACTTTTTATTTTATTTAAAAAAATTATCTAAAATGTTATTGGCTTTGACTAAAAGAACTCGAACTACCCAGAACCCGGTTTAAATCGCCAAATCAAAATTTGCAGATATGACAGTTCGTTCGTTCGAAGGAGGACAACTGCAAAAACAAAATCAATTCTCGTCTCCTGTTGTCTCTCTCAAGAAACCGTTCATTTTCTCTCTCTGGATCCATTCCTGCATGCTGACAAATACACAGATTCGTATATGTATATGTATCGTGTATTGATAGAAGATAACTTTATGATCGGAATCAATGGCATCGGAGCGGTTGATGTCGGGCGTCGGTCCGCGCTACGTTCCAATGCAGCCGGAGCCGTTGCCGTCGATGACGTCATCCTTCTTTTCCACCTCGCAACAAGGTATGGAGTTTATTCCCATTTTCGAGGAGTTGCCCAAGGCAACAATCGTCTCCGTTTCTCGACCCGACGCCGGCGACATTAGCCCCATTCTTCTCACATACGCCATTGAATTCCAATACAAACAGGCATGATCTCCGTATCGCACGTCCTTGCAAATTCACGTAATTGTTTGTGAACTATATACACATATATAGATTTTTGTGCGCGAATATTGAGATGTGAATTATGAGAATAAATCAATCAAAGTTCACATGCTGCAAGGCGCAAGCTGAAATCTTCTAGAATTCGAAGTTAATGAATAAGGGTTGTTGGTTTCTGGCAAATTAAATTAGCGATAAAAAATAGTGCTCAGGTATGACTGAGAAACTGGGGAAAAGAAGAAAAGGAACTGCATTTTGAGCCTAATGTTTTCCAGATTGTGTGCACTAAGAGTTCAATTTATAATCTCTAACCTTCTACATTATCAGCTGATTACTTTGAAATTTCTTTTTCTTTTGGAAAATTGAAAAAAAAAAAAAAAGAAAGAAAGAAAGAATACGGGCAAAACTGGCAGAAGTTAGACATATTATCCTCAAGTTTCTTGTATACCAAACAGGCGGTCGCTACAAAAAAGATGACATTTTTCCTTTTCTTACTGGCTGAATTAATTTATTAGAGAAAAGTTTTAGATTTGGTTAAAAATTTGAATGGGTGAAAATCATCTGAATTTAGAATCTGAGAAGTTAGCATCAGTTAAGCTAAAATGTCCATTACCTACATTCGTGCTTGACCTGTATCTTAGTACTAGTTTTAAATTGTGGTGTCATCTTGTTGATTAATTCTTCTGAGGGATAGACAGTTAAACTTTGCTTCTCCTGTGGTTGAAATTAAGACTTGCACAGTTTGGTGACAGTGGACTAATATTCCTTTATTATTTAATTCAATAGTTCAAGTGGCAGTTGGTGAAGAAAGCTTCACAAGCATTTTATTTGCACTTTGCATTGAAAAAACGCAAATTTATCAAGGAAATTCAGGAAAAGCAAGAGCAGGTGTGTATATATTTGTCGCATCCTTATTGTATGTGTTTTTATTTCTCATTTTTATCTTGTAAACTTGTTTATCCTTGTTAATTTCTCATCTTTGATGTCGTAAGGTTGTGGAAATTATCTTTTTATATTTGATGTCATAACATTATGGGATTTTGACATTTTTTTTCTCTGACAAACTAATCTTTAAGGTTAGAGAATGGCTTCAAAACCTAGGAATAGGTGATCCCACAGCAGTTATGCAAGATGTCAATGAACCTGATGATGAGACTGTTCCTTTACATCATGATGAAAGTACTAGAAACAGGTGACCACTGATCACATTAGCTGTAAGAAGGATGAGAAGCATGAAATATATCCTTTCCTCCTGTAGTTGTAGAAGTTCTTACAGGTGGTTTTTTGTTCAGAGATGTTCCATCTAGCGCTGCTCTGCCTATTATTCGGCCAGCTCTTGGAAGGCAGCTTTCCATGTCAGACCGGGCAAAGGTGGCAATGCAAGGGTACTTGAATCACTTCCTCAGCAACATGGATATTGTGAACTCTCAAGAGGTGTGCTAGGATTCTTCCATTTCAATGATGGTTGATGCTTCTTTATTGTATGCATACCTTATGATATAAATTCAGATACATGTAGATGATTCTTAAGTCTTCTTGTATTTGGTGATAATTGTATTGGAGCTGAAGTTTATTTTGCACCCTTGGATGTTGACTAGCAATGTGTTATTCAATGTGGGAATTATTGGTAGCAAGCTATGCTATCATTAAATAAAGGCCATGTTGCTTTAACTTAATTTAATCTAGTATGATCCCCCTTGTGTTTACTTGTTTTGTTGGTTTAATGGCTTATTCTTTTGAAACATCCGTCATCACACTAAAACACAGACTGTACGTGATAGGATGCATATACATTCCAGATAACCTTTTGGTTTAGGATTAACCTCGTAGGCGATGGTGAGAACTTCTGGTGTTCTAATTTGGTCAATGGGCTGTTTTGATAAGTTATATACAATTGAAGAGCAACAAAGGGTGCAGAACCTACGTACAAATAAAATATGTGAATGTTCAAGTGAAAGTAATGGAACTAGAAAACAAGACAATCATAGCTTCTAAATCCAGAAATGTGTGAGGCGGGTGACAGTCTTGGTTGTCCAACTAAACAGTATGCTGAAAAAATCTGGCTATAAATGTACTTCTCTTCCCTATCTGGTGAACGGTAGGTCCTATATTGGGGGGTTGGTCTATAGAAAGCTGGTAGGAAAGGATGGGCGGACTTTGTTAATCTTGTGACTATTATTATTGGGAATGGGTGGAAGGTAAGATTTTGGCATGATGTGTTGTGTAGGATATTCTGTTGTCAGAGCTTTTACGAATTAAAATTGCGGTTAACAAAGGTGCATTGGCCATTGATAGTTTGATTATCCGAGACTTTCTGAAGCTGGAGTATTTTGGGAGCCTCACTGCATTCAGGTAAGTCCTCATTGAGAATTAGAGGCAATAGAAAACTTTGTGACTTGATATATGGAGTGAAGGTTTTGGGGTCAAGGATGATGAGATGAAGTGAGAGGATACTCAGGATAAGGGAGGGAGATTATCTATTAAATTGTATTATTTTATTACTTGTGTTAGTGTGGATGGATCCTTTCCATGTAAGTGTGAGGTTTAGGGTTTCTACCAAGTTGGCATTTTTTAATGTGGACTATAGTGTTGGACTAGATCCTTTAGGCAATTTAGGGAGGGGCCGGGTTCTTCCCAACCAGTTTGCATGTGTAGAAAGGCAAAAGAATTAGGAGATCATCTTTGCTTCATCATTACGTTGTTAGAGATTTGTGGAGCATGTACTATGCAATTTTTTTGGAGATTAAGTTCTATGGAAGTAGGGCTTATGGGCATCATTTGAAGAGAGTGTGGAGGGCATGGGTGGTGGCGCCTACGTGCTTGTGTTGTGTATTTGGAGGAAAGCAACCCACATATATTTGATTATGTAGAGGCGCCTATACCTATACTTAAATGATCTTCACTTTGACTTTGAAGTGTTGGCTAAAATAGAAATTTTGTGATTCTTCTTTATCTATGGTTGAGTTCCCAAGAGAGCTCTTTTTGGGGATGGGGGAAAGGTTCTAGTTTTTTTTTTTTTTCAGTACATTGCAATGCCAAAGCCTTGGGTAGAGGCAGGGTGAGTCAAATTCATGACTTCATAACGGAGTTTTTATTTTTTCCCTTTTGGTTTTGTGTTGACCTCTAGTTTAGTTGTAAAAAAAAAGAATGGCAGTTCTTCCATTCTGGAGCCATCACATGAAACAAAGTGGAGCCACTATCCTCACCTTTAGTTTATTCTTTCTGGCTCCACCTTCCCTCTATGTATCCTGCACTGCCTTAGGAAACACCAATGGATGCCAAGAAGAGAGCAACAAGGAACAATGCTTCCTGAAAACCCTTAATAAAAGACAAGAAGGTTCACTTGGACATGCAACACCATTTTGAGCGCGCTAAATTGTCAATTGGCACAATCTACTGCCAAGCCACAGCCTAACAAAGAATGATACCATGGAAGTGTAGTACACTAGTAGTGCCAAAAATGATGATACCATGGTATTGGATGTGTTGTAGAGTAGACGAGACTGTAGATCACTTGCTTATTCATTATGATGTGGCATGGCAAATTTGGACCACATTGCTTTTAGTTTTTGAAATTACATGGGTTATGCTGGCCTCATAGGAACCTTGACCAAGAGGATGCAGGGATCATATAAGGAAGAGGGCTTGGAATTTAACCCCCTTGTGCGTGATGTGGAGCATTTTGAAGGAGCGTAATAGAAGACCTTTTAAAGAAGCTGTTTTACCAGTGCATAGGCTTAATGCTATTTTGTTGCATAGTACTATCTCAATTGGCATTCTCTATAATAGATTTTATAGGTGATCTTGATTTGAGAGAAGAGAGAAGAAAGAAAGGGGGGGGGGGGGGGGGGGGGGTGTTGTTGTACAGAGGTGGCTACCATGGTACATTTTTGTTGAATAAATTACTTGCTTGTCAAAATATAAAATATAAAAGAAATCAGGGTTAACTCCTCCGGGTCAAGAACAAAACATTGTGGCATTTGTTATGGAGACTTACATCGTATCAGTTGATCAAATCTGTCCTTTTCTCTTTCTGTTTGTAATATGACAAAGACATTATCTTTCTTTCATACTGCTTATTACTACAAGGCTGACTACCTCATGGCTTTTGTTAGAGTTGATGTTTCCAATGGCACGGTTTTGTGAACGATCTTTTACTATTATAATTCAATCACTATGTGATAAATAATACTCTGCTTCTCACATGCATATCTTTGTCGGTTTTCTTCATTTTGATTCTTCAGGTTACTGTTGAACAGTAACCCCATCTTCAAGCTTGCTAGTCACATCTTTTAATAACTGAAGACTTGCACTGAATTGATTTTTGTTTTTGATTGGTGATTTTCTTTGCTTTGATATGTAGTTGTGATTACGTGAAAAGGATTTTTGTAGCTCAGAGTCTCAGACATGCATATGCATCTCTTTTAATTAACTTTTGATAGTAATATCTGAAGATCACTTAGGCAGTTCTTACAACTTTGTCATGTGGTCCTTAATTTGTAAAATTTTGGTGCTTTCTTATGAGATTTTGTTATACAGTTTAACCTACTGTACTCGGTCTTTGTTACCATACCATTTTTTCATACCTGTCTCTCACAGTAATTTTATACTGTAGGTTTGCAAGTTTTTGGAAGTCTCTAAGTTATCATTTTTAGTGGAGTATGGCCCTAAGCTAAAGGAAGACTTTGTAAGGGTGAAGCATTTAGCACAAATTCCCAGAGATGATGATCATTCAGCATGTTGTTCATGTCAATGGTTCAGTTGATGTAATGACAACTGGAAAAAGGTATCCTTATGTCTGAATATTACCATGCATATGTATGTGATTTGTTTCATAGAACTGGTATGTTGTTGAATTCCTAACATATAAAAAAAAATGTTGTTGAGGAGGTCCTGTCAATCTGTCGCTGCTTAAGTGCTTTTCTTTTTATTTATATACATTGAAAACTGCTTTGAAAAATTGAAGACCATTATTGTTGACTCTAAGAAGCATATGCTTGTATGATCGTTATCTTTTGTTTTTTATCACGTCAGTTGGATCAAAATAATGTGGATATTTTTTTGAGATTATTCTCCTAAATATGATTTAAGATAGACATTTCAGGCCAACATACATACTACTTATATGTGCATTAATCTTATAAATATCAAAGGTGCCACTTGGACTAGTAGAATGGTCATTTTCTTTAGTCATCAGTTAGTTTTTTGTTTCAGAAATCAACTAGGAGGCTGTTTGTGGTACTGTTTTCCTTACAGATATATGGTCAACCAATAATAATGAGGAATTGGACATGGATGTAGCTTTTTCTTGGCTTCTGGGTGGATCGTTTGTATGTTTATTGATTTCCAGAACTTAAACACTGTAAGCCCCAAGGATGATTCCCCCTTCTGCACATTGATATATTAGTGGACAATAGAGTTTACAGCATGCCAAGTCCACAATTGCCAGCTGCAAAATACTTGCTTACATTCTAGCTGGATTGGATTCCATGATCCTGATATATCCGTTTGTTTTGCAATTTGTTTATGTTCCTATTATTGTTGAACAATCTCCATCTTTTTTCATGCATTGTTCAATAGTGAGAGCCATCTAGATGATATTCTAGGGCAGAGCAGAAGTGGACCTATAATTAGTTATCATTTTATACAGTATAAGTCTTGTAATTCAACTTTTTATTATACCCATGTTTTTGAAGTCTAAATAATAGTTGAACTTTCTTTTTGCAGGTGTGAGCTGTACTGAAACCTGGATTCTTGGCCCTGCTAAAAGATCCCTTTGACATCAAGCCTTTAGATATAATAGTTTTTGATGTACTGCCAGCCTCAAATGGGACTGGAGAGGGTCAAGTGTCATTAGCAAAAGAAATAAAGGAGCGTAACCTTTTGCGCCATTCTTTTATAGTACGCAGCATCCTTCTTCCTGTTCTTTGATTTCGTTTCTGTTCTGTTCTGTTCTTTTTCTTTCTTTAATGTGGAGTCCGTGTGCAGGTTCTTTGTTCTGCTCATAGGATTTAATTGTATTCCACTTGACTAATCAGTTATGAAGTATGCATAAGTTATCTGTCGTCTGCTTTTAACTAAAGTGATAGGCATTCAGTAGCATATGGAGGTTGAAAACTTACACTACTGATATAGGTATTAACTTTCCACTACAGAACTAGAATCCAAGTAACCATTTGAGCGAGATTTTATTAGACTTGAACTGCTCAAAATGTGTAGGATAAATCACCATGGAGACTGGGTTGATGTAATTCTGTAGTTCATACTCAGATTGCAGAATCAATTGCTGAGGGATATGGCTGGGATCTAAACTTCAAAATTTTCAAGTTACGATGACTTCCGACTCCCAATTCTGGAAAGCACTAGTGGTTCCTTTCTTGATTTAGGTCAAAGATTTCAGAAACAATATCAGCAAGACCTGGTCTTCTTGAACTGTATCTGGACGTAAACAGACTTTAGAACTAGTGAGGAACTGCTGGAGTTTTCAGTACCCTACCTGAGCCCTTCTTTCTGATGTACCCATGTAGAAAGACACCAATACTAGTGGCTGAAAAATTGCAAACTATGAGTTATTTTTTCCCTTTACTTTACCTCTTCATTTGTGACGCTATATTTATTATGAAATTATATATATGGTTAAATTAGCTTGCAAAACTTCACTTTCTAACTTAACAAAAAGAGCAAGGAAAAAAAACACACTTTCTAACAGTAACGGGGAAATACAATAGGTGTCTTGCGGGAACCAGCACATACAGTTGAGAACTAAGACCAATGCTAAAGTTAAAGATTGGGTTGCTGCAATTAATGATGCTGGTCTTCGGCCTCCTGAGGGCTGGTGTCATCCTCACCGCTTTGGTTCTTTTGCTCCTCCACGGGGCTTGACTGAAGATGGTAGTGAAGCTCAGTGGTTTGTAGATGGTCGAGCAGCATTTGAAGCTATTGCTTCGGCAATTGAGGAAGCAAAGTCAGAGGTCTATTTCTTGCAGCTTTAGAATAAATAAATAAATAGTACACTAAGTTTCTACTGTTGACCGTATAGCACTTGTTGGATGATTAGAAGTTGAATGCAGATATTTATTTGTGGCTGGTGGCTGTGCCCAGAACTGTATCTTCGACGTCCTTTTCATGCTCATGCATCATCTCGGCTTGATTCCTTATTGGAAGCAAAAGCCAAGCAAGGAGTTCAGGTATCTAAGTTCCTGCAAATGATTCTTTTTTTTTTTTTTTTTCATTTGATACTGCATTGCTTCATTTGCAATGATTGTTGTTTAGAGTCACTTGTCACTGATTTTTTTCGTTACAAAATAAGCCGTAAGGCTTTCCATTGTGATGATTGGTTCTGAATCTTTTTACGCCCATAATTTAAATCTTTATAATTTGATTTTCATTCTGATCCTTCACTTCTGCGGTCATATGGTATTTGGTGAGGACTCAATAGAAAACATTGTTGAAGATCTTTGCTCTTTCATATCATGGCTTCTTCATGTATCATAGTTAAAATTTACATTTGAAAAGCAGTAGACGTAGTCGAATACTGCTCTGTGTTTTCCAGTCACTTAGGTTGGCTAGTGGCTACGTAAATTCATTTTCACCATTTAGCTCTTTGTAAGGCTGTATCTTCAGCTACATTCTGCACCTTTTTTCAGCCACTTTCTGCCTTTTGCTCCTCTCGATCGGTGCTGTCACCTGTCATTGTTGTGCATGATTAAACTATTTTAGAGAACTTTCTCTTCCTGTATCTATAATTAATGCTAACTTTTTGCTTATTATAAATGAAACCCTATGTTTTTGTAATTATGTCAAAGTTTAGCAGAAGGGGTTTTAAATGACAATGAAGTATGGATACATTTGTGCAAGGATTTACTTAACAAGCTAATCTTGGGGCCACTCACTCGTAGAGGATTTGCTGGAGTACGTGGTGTAAAGTGTACACACCCTATAATCGGGGTTGAATAAAGAAGAACATCCTACATATGCTATAAGTGCAGTTGGAAGGTTTTTACAAGTGAGACCTTGTGTCATCATCTGTTTAGGATTGAGTCTAATTTGCAATTGAGTCTAATGTGCTCATGTCAGCAACATAGGCATGTGAGCTTATTCAACAAGAAAGGTTTGGAACTACTCTTGCTTGATGAACAATCATCGACGATGAATGCTATAGTATATAAAATGGGCTATTGCCTTGAGGTTGTGCCGATCGTTATTTATCTAAGTGTGCCTGTGATAGACCAAGGCTTTGACAGAGCAATATGATTGTTAATTCATTGATTTTAAAGAATTTAACTGTGATGCTTAAAGAGCTTACTTTCTTCTTTTAATTGATTTCTTTAGTCCAAATAGTATAGTATTTTGACCCTTTACAGATTGGTGCCCTTATAGTTTAAAGAGCCCTGCCTTTATGCTTCTGGATGCTTTATAATGTGTAGCTAAGAAACACAGACCTTTCTAAGAAGGTGCGGTGCATTGCGGACACCTTGTCAGACACGACACTCCTTGGACACTCATTGAAACGTGTTGGATACGCATTCAAATATGTCCTATTATTTTTTATTTCTTTAATAATCGGACACTCGTCAAACACTTGGGGGACACATTTGTCCATCACTTGAACACACGTCTGTCACATAAACACACATGAAACACAATGTAAGTTTGTTAAAAATAACTTAGAACCAGTTGTAAAATAAAAACAATGTGATTTTATACCTAATTTGACATTTAATTAGTGCTATCTTGCAATTTTTCATCATCTTTGAGTAATATATTCTTATATATGACATAAAAATTTATAAAACAGTGTTGGATGGTTATGAAAAAATTGATTGCGAAAGCACGATGCGTGATTGCTATTATTAGAGGCCACAGATCGGTGGCTCTAATACCATATTAGAAGAATAGGAGATAGAGAGATAGAGAGATAGAGATAGAGAAAAACCCTAGAATGGGATCTCTGTATCATAATGCATTGTATTGATATTGATGTTGTGAAATAGTCTACTACATTGAGAGAGAGTCTCTATATATAGGCCTAAGAGGAGTGGTGGACAAGTAACATAAGATATGAAATAAACACCAAAAGAAACTAGCCAACTAGGAAACCATAGAACTAGGAAACTATGCTAATATAGTTTAACAGCAAGAAAACATGTTTATTATCCACAAGGTCTATGCTTGTGTGAGGCCATTTATGCTCATGCAAAGGTCACATTGGATATTAAAACCTTTCCATAACAGCCGTTTGCGGTTGATGCCTTCTTATTTTTTATTTTTTATTTATTTTCTATCAGCTCAATTTGTTGTTAACATCTGTTTACACATTACTGCATGATTTGTTTTCATCTAGCTTCACTTCCACTTTATTATTTATTCATGGAACTAGTTCCTCCCACCATATTTTGATTCATGCAATGGTTTGTTACCATTTGTTACTGAAACCTACATCAGATCCATTTGGATATGTGTTGATTTTGATGAACATATGGTTGCAGATTTACATTCTTCTATACAAAGAGGTCGCTATTGCTCTGAAAATCAACAGCGTTTATAGTAAGAAAAAGTACTGCGTTATCCCGATCATTTCTCTAGTGGTGTCTACCTATGGTATGCAGTCTATAAGGAAACCCTCCAGATGTTCAATTGAAAAAGTTTTTTGCAGCTGCTGATAGTCATTTTTGGTTTCCTATAGGTCCCACCATGAAAAAATCGTCATTGTTGATTACCAGATTTGCTTTATTGGCGGACTGGATCTATGCTTTGGCCGTTATGACTCACTTGACCACAAAGTTGGTGATTACCCTCCTGTGGTATTTCCTGGGAAGGATTACTATAATCCAAGGTATATCCTCGATGTCTTTACACCAGGATCCAATAGAATATGTTATGCTCGTGCCATGCCTGCTCACTCTTGAACTTTGTTGTCATTTCAATTCTGCATCTCATTGTGTTTATTTCTAGTTGAAGTTCCTCTGAAAAATTTTTTAAGATCAAGTGACTGTTTGATAAAAATGGAAATTAAATACTTAAAATTTTCAGTAAAATTTTAATGCTGAAATATTTAGGTACTGAATTTTTTGTTTGAATTTTTAATATAAATATTTTAATGGAGAATAAAAGTGAAAACTACCTTTCACCAAGTGTTAAATTTCTCTGAGTTAACATTAAGACCCATAGTGAGTTGACTTTTAGATTTATGTGGTAGGTGATTTTTTGTCATCAAACACACGTAAATGTGAAACCACTGAATGCATTCAATCTTAAGCACTCAATTGTGTTATCAAACAGGGCCCAAGATAACGAAATTCCAAGAGAGCAAGTTATTATTCTTGTACTTGCTTCAAAGTGTCACAAGTATGAATGTTGATAAAACTGAAAATTAAATACTTAAAATTTTCAGTACTGATTTTTCAATGCTGAAATATTAAAATACGGAATTTTTTTGTTTGAATTTTTTTAATATAAATACCTTAGTTCAGAACACAAGTGAAAACTACCTTTCACCCAGTGTTTTCAGCATTCCGTGGTAAGTCAAATTTCTCTGAGTTAAAATTATGACCCATAGTGAGTTTATTTTTATATTTATGTGATAGGTGATTGTTTGTCATCAAACACACTTAATTGCGAAACCACTGAATGCATTCAATTTTGAGCACTCAATTGAATTATCAAACAGCACCCAAGATAATGAAATTCCAAGAGAGCAGATTACTATTGTTGTACTTTTATCAAAGTGTCTTAAGTATGATGATTTTGTTGATATTACTGTGTTTCATCTGCTCTCATGTCTCATGATCAGAGGGGGTGGATCAGTCTTTTATGTACTAGAGTGATGGTTAACACGGTCTCTTCCCTTTAGAACAGCCAGTAGCTAGCATTTGTAGTTTGTGTGGCAAGTACTTGTGAAAAAAGTTCTTTGTTTTACATTGTTGCAAGTTTGTTAATGGCTTTTAATTTCAATTGTCAAGGGAATCTGAACCTAATTCTTGGGAAGATTCAATGAAAGATGAATTGGATTGTAAACAATATCCACGTATGCCATGGCATGACGTTCATTGTGCCCTTTGGGGACCACCTTGTCGTGACGTCGCCAGGCACTTTGTTCAGCGATGGAACTATGCAAAGGTTGATCATTTGTGATCATTGTTAGAGTTATACTGTTTCATGTTTGATATTCTTGTAGTCTTAATCATCATGTATTCTTTTAGAGAAATAAAGCTCCAAATGAGCAAACAATTCCACTGCTCATGCCTCAGCACCACATGGTTATTCCACATTACATGAGTGGAAGCAGAGTGATAGGGGTCCAAACCCATGTCGGAAACAATCATAAAGACATCAAGAGACAGGATTCCTTTTTCTCACTATCATCTTGCCAAGATGTCCCTCTGCTAATGCCTCAAGACGCTGATGGGCTGGATACTTCCAATGGAGACCCCAAATTAAATGGGTTGGATAGGACTCATGACTTCTGTGATCAGCAACACAGGGGCCGAAGTCCTTTCTCTTTCCTGAAGCCCAAAATTGAACCTCTAATATCAGATATGCCAATGAAAGGCTTTGTGGATGACCTTGATACTTTGGATCATCAGCATGCGTTGTCTTGGGATGTTCTGTTGTTGCCTGGCGTTAAAACTTCAGACGAAGAATGGCGGGAGATACAGGAAAGGGGTGATCAGGTTGTTTCTGCTGATGAAACTGGGCAAGTTGGTCCTCGTATTTCATGTCATTGTCAGGTGGGCTGTAAGTCTAGAAGTTTCCAGGCGTTTCTTGCGTTGTCTGCAGTATTGCTGATCTTATTGAAGTTTGTAATAGATTGTGTTGCTTGTCCTGTGGTTTTCTTTTATATGCATTAGTTATCTCCCTTCAATAAAAATTTAGTCATTTCAACCAGCTGAAGAAATTATTCTACTTAGTTGATCAACCAAACCTAGCATTAATTAGATTCTATCTTAATAAGTAAAGTTGTATTTAAGAGCTTCTAAGTGACTGGTGTTTAGAGGGTTGTCTAAATTGAAATCTTAAGTAAGGTTTGATATATATCAAAAACCATTCCAGAGGTTTCTTTTGTTTGTTAAAACCTCAGTCCTGAATTTCTTGGAATTGTTGTTACCCACACAAAAAGGAAAAGAAAACGATAGAAGAAACACTGCCCAAGTACTTCTGGAAGTAAATCATATCTATGCAATGGAAATGGTCAATTCTAGAAACCCCCCCACAAAAAATAAAAAAAAACCCTTTTTGTTTTGCATATTGTTTTCTTTGTTCAGTATCAACATCCTATATATATGATGTGTGCAATAGTTGCTTCTGATTTCATATACGTTTACAGGCACCCACATATAGGTGTATGTTGATGTTGCTATGATGGAATAAATATCTCGATCCTTTCATTTCCGCCCTTGTCCTGTAGCCAGTTCTTGTTGTCACATCTTATAATTTTCTTAGTTTCTAATGATTGACATTGTAGGTATGTGGGTCAAGGCCCCTCGAATGCCCATCTCCATTTGCGAGTGTACTCCACTCCTTGAGTCATGAGCACAACCTAAGGACCCCCCTAGGGTGTCACACAGCCATGGCATCTTCAGGAAGCCATGACCCCATGCAGGACCATCAGGGATTTGTGGATTGGAGGCTCGAGTTGTGGGTTTGTTAAGGCGTTGGTCTCTCCCAAAGACATGCCCCTTAACCAGTCTTACAAGACAAAAGGCATTATTAGCTTTGTATTGTTGAGCCAAATCCTCATCTATCTCTGGAGATCTCTGTTGCGCAAATTTGACCTCTAGTTGGCCTGGCTTAGAGGGACGAGCCATCAAGGCCCTTATGGGTTGGCTCTCCCTCATGTGCCCCATCACCTATAAAGGAGGCCATCCTTCCCTTCAAACATCATAAAACAAGTGGTCCAAAAGACTCACTGGTTCACTGCTCTGTCTCTAACTGTCATTAGCTCTCTTTCTTCCATTCTCTGCCTGGTTCAACAATCACCAAGTGATTATCATACTTCCCAGAGGTACACATTTACACCCACAACCCCCAGTCGCCCCCACACATTGTCCAAGAAAAGGGCAAATCTATCTTCAATAGTTATATCTTTTTAGTATTTTTATTTATGGTGTCTTCGGATTTGCTAGTGGAAAGCTATTTCCAGTTGATACAGATGGGTTGAGGGTTAAAGCTGCTAATCAAAAGAGAATATTGAAGTTTGGCATGCTGTTAGTTTCATGCTCTTAAGGGGTATCAAGGAAGTTTACTCATCTCTTTCTTGGATGAGCATAATAACATAATCGACTAATACAATAAGACTCAGGCATATTCTGCTGGAAATCCTTGTTTGGAACTGCTAGCTTTTGATCCCGGACTATTGTAAATGTATATCTGTTGCTCACATGCTCACTTCCATTACAATAAGACTCGCATATTCTGCTGGAAGTACTTGTTTGGAGCTGCTTGCTTTCAATCACAGACTATCATAACTATATATCTGTTGCTTATCATTCTCACACTTCCATGTTATTCTGTTTATTATATTTGTCTCTTTGTCATTTACCATCATCAATGACCTCTCATTTTCAGGTGATAAGGAGTGTCAGCCAATGGTCTGCAGGAACAAGCCAAATTGAAGAGAGCATTCACAATGCTTACTGCTCTCTTATTGAAAAGGCAGAACACTTCATCCATCTTGAGGTATATAATGAGACTCTACTTATTTAAAACTTAATTATATATGTGAATTTATTATATTAAAATCAATGGCTAAAGCAAAATAGAAAGAGAGGAACTCAAAGAATTCCACAAATGAAGAAAAATTCAGTCCACCAGAAGCAGTGCTACTGCCTCCCATCTACCTAGCATTTTTTGAGCTTTTCTTTCTTTAAATAAGAGATTCCTGTTGTTTATAGAAGGAGACATGGGAAAAGCAGCATGCCATTTAATATATGTGCGAGTTACAGACAAGCATATTCCATGGGAATTTTCTCTCTGGCCTTGTAGAATTTGTTTGGAAGGATGTGCATTAGCAAAGAAGTGGAAAAAAATGTAGTGCGCTATTCTTGACTTGGGAAAAAAGTATAGTTGTTAGGTAGTACTGAGTACCCAATAATAATTCCTATTAAATGATGACATATGGTATGTGAATACACCAGCAACCTAAATTTGTAGAGTAGTGGAGAGACTTTTAAGGAAAAATACCACATGGAAAAACTCAATAGGGTGTTTTCTTAAAAGTCTCTCCACTACTCCACAAATTCAGGTTGCTGATGTATACATATACCACGTGTCATCATTTGATAGGGATTACTACCGAGTACTCAGTACTACCTAACCACTGGACTATTTTCCCTCGACTTGAATCCATTTCTTTCTTTTAAGTGCTACAAACATAATTACCTTAAGAAGGTTTATTACATAAGAAACAAAGTTGCTTGTATGCTTTATCTTCCCACAAGACAAAGTTTATAGTTGATTTCAGATGTCTGACCTTATGCCACATATTAGCTTGAACTTAGGAAGATAAATGACCTTTATTATGATCATGAACAGTTCTCATAAATTGTGTTTCTGCTAGAGCTAAACACATTCTATTATCACATTTACCATCTTAGGGAAGGTTTCTAATCTTTCTGTGAATGGTCTGTTCTGCAGTACCCACCAATGAATTAGGAAAGAAGAGACAAAACATTGTGCGATCATCGTTGTCTTCGTCATTGTAATAACCTTGCAGTCTGTCAAGCACTCATTCCAAGTTCCCAGCTATATGGGGATTACTATATAAGTTCATATACAAGTATCTGTCAATTGCTCATCATTTTTATTTCTTTTGAATGAAAAAGAAAATGAAAAATAATGAAGGAGATCTTTTAACTGAAGTTTTTATTTAAAGAAAGAAAAGCAGCACCATGGGAAACTAAAATAGACCCACTAACATAAGGATCAACTCAGCTAAATAAAGCCCATCTTAACAGTTTCAGTACAGCTTCAATGTTTCTCCAATTGGTTTTATGTAGTTCGCTATATCCTATACTTATGTCTCTTTTCCACTAACCTAACCAAATCTATTTAGGCCTTTCCCTCATCCTTATCCTAGTGGCATCCTGGATAAGGTCACTCCTCCTCTTGGTGAAATACTGATTCAGGGCCCAATGACTGAATTATATTATGCAAGAGACTTAAGTTGCCTTGCTTATTTAATCCCCTTACTGAATTAGGTTGATGTTTCTTCTATGTTGCAGCTTGCTTTTTACTTCCTTGGCCTTTACCTCCATCTTTGGAGGCCCTCAATTATGTTGTGGAACTAACATACTATGAGAAAAAAAAATTATTAATTATCCATTACACGATTGAACCATATCAATCAGCCAATTCCAGTCTCAGTAAAGACCTTAAATATCCGTAAAGGTTTAGGATTCTTTACTTACCACCTTAGTGGTAGAGATTTAAATCTAAAGAGGCACTATGAGACAGTTGTTACAATCAAACCAAAGAGGGACTATGTAGTGCTTGTCTGAAACTTTAAGTTGAATGGTGTAATAGGATAGGCATATGGTAGACAACATAAAGAAAATTCTCTCTTTAACGGGTTGATGGCTGACCTGTTTATGACCCATATTGTTGGAACTTGGAAGGCTTGTATTAAGAAGAAGATGATGATTGCCAAAAACCATGACCATACCTATGAAGGCTTCTAATCTCCTTTTCAACAGATGCATGAATAATTTTCCATTCACAGAGGCTTCCAGAATTCAATTAACTTTTCTTGTTTCTGACAATTCCTTTTTATGCATGGGCCACACGTCTCCAGAACCAGTTCTTCATCTCGGGTCTTTCAGCAGATGAGATTATACGGAACCACGTACTAGAAGCATTATATAGGCGCATTATGCGATCATACAATGAGAAGTGCTGTTTCCAGGTTGTTATTGTCATACCACTCATACCTGGCTTCCAGGTAATAATATTTGGTTATTTGCCTTCAATTTCGAATTGTAGATCACTATCCATTCTTCATAATAAAGTTTAAAAGGGGGGCATGGATGATGGTGGTGCAGCAGCTGTGAGAACTATTATGCATTGGCAATATCGAACAATATGTAGAGGTCATAATTCAATACTGCATAATCTTTATGATCTTCTTGGGCCTAAGATTCATGAGTACATATCTTTCTATGGCCTTAGAGCTTATGGAAGACTTTCTGATGGTGGTCCCCTGGCATCCAGTTAGGTATTGTCTGCATTTATGCACTGCACTGCTTATACTTGTCGACATATTTTCCTCATCCTTGTTCAATCAGAAAAGCTAATGTATAATCATTTCTTTCCTGAAATCTTTGGCTCACCAACTAGTAGTACAATGCATGAAAAGCATTATTTTGCACCACTGGATATATCATTTCATTTTGCATTCCTTTGTTTCTTCAGGTGTACGTGCATAGCAAAATCTTGATTATTGATGACTGTACATCCTTGATAGGATCAGCTAATATAAATGACAGAAGTTTGCTTGGATCAAGAGATTCTGAGGTATCAACGTTAACTTTTGGATCCTTTTCAATAATGTTTTTCATTCTTTGGCCAGCTATTTCAAGTTGCAGAGCTAGATACTGTCTGATATACAGTTTGTGATTTTTGCCTGAACTGGAGCATTGTATCAAAGTTGATTGCATATGGAACTCATTTTTTATTTTTCAATACCCTTCCTTTGGAAACCATAAAACTCGAGCTTTGATTTTGAAGGTTGAATAAATAATTTCAATTGGGAATTTGTAATTTTAAATGGAAAAAATAATGCTTGGTTCTTAGTATGACAACTTGAGGTTTGTTTGAATTTTTGCATCCATGGATTCTCTTTGTTCATTTTTAAAATTTTCAAGTCTTATCTTTTACTTCTTGTAATATAACTTTGAAGTGAAGCATCAATTATCTCTATATATTGATTTGGGAGTCAATCACAAGAGTGGTGAAATCATCTGATCTACAGATTATTAGATGTGATAGATTTGTGAGATCCTTTTTTATGTTTTAGAGCTTGTGGTGTATTTGTAGTATATAAATATTACCTTTTATTCAAGTCTACTAGTCTCATGGTTCAAGTGAACAGCTTTTACAGTTGGAGTGGGTGATAACTGTTAACAAATTCTCAATTCAGAAGTTCCTTGATCAGTTCAGATGTTTTAACCCTTTTCAATGTACTAACTAATAATTAAATTAATAAGTACAACTCTTTATTTTCCGATTGCTATTCTTAATGTAAAAATTTTTGTTGCTATTGCTGACGTCCTGAATTTTACTCAATTTTGTTACAATCAATCATATTACCCACAATTTTAAGTTATTCTGGACAAACTGCACATCTATCTTATTATACTAATGCATTTTTATGTTCAAATCTCCATCATTTTGTCTAGGACTTAGTTGTCAACAAACATGTTGTGGATTCAGATTGGTGTACTTATTGAAGACAAAGAATTAGTTGATTCGTGTATGGGAGGGAAGCCTTGGAAAGCAGGAAAATTTTCTTTGAGTCTTCGCCTTTCACTTTGGTCTGAACACCTTGGTCTTCGTGCCGGAGAGGTTCGTACATCTAATGATTCCTTAACGGCCTTTATTTTCCTCATAATGACTACACTTCGAAGACACTGTTAATGAACTGCACCTGGATTATGGCAGGATTGATTACAAACAGAGGACTAATGAGTAATGAATGTTTTTGTTAAACATATATCCGGCTGACAATGTATTGTTCTTTCCTGTTCAGATTAGTCAAATAAATGACCCAGTTGTTGATTCAACTTACAAAGATATATGGATGGCAACTGCAAAGGTGAGGATGATAAATGTTCCATTAAGTCAAAGACACGCTTAATTTACCATTCACATTATTTTCCTCAACACAAGCACCAGGAATTTGTGAAATTCAGGTTTCTTGTGAATTTGTGTGTGTTTTGGTGGGTTTTTAAAAGGGGGTTGGGGGCCGTATTGTTAAGAATAGTGAATTGTTGTTATCATTAACAACATCATTTCTAAGAAGGTATCATGTCTCGGCAGACACTCTCTCGACACGTGTCGGACACACATTCAAACTTGTCTTATTATTTTATTATTTTTTAGAATCGGACACTCTTTGGAGTGTCCGTCACTTAGACACCCATGTTCATTACTTGAACATATGAAACAAGTAGCAAATTTCAAAAAAATATGTGATAATTGTAAAATAAAAGCAACGTGATTTTATACACAATTTGATGTTAAAACTATAAAATACATTGTTTTTAATTTTAATTATGTTATTTTACATTATCTTTGATTAAAGTTTTTCTATATATGACATGAAAAATGCAAAAAAATATATACTTTTACCGTGTCCCCACCGTGTAGTGTCCTGCATAATTTGAAATTTGGCGTGTTGGCTTGTCCGTGTCGTGTCTGTGTCTATGTTGCATGTTCATGTACATGCTTCTTAGATTAAACCATATGGATTCAATGTAATTTTCTCTTCAATGAGAGGCCCAGACTTCAATGTGCTTCCAGGCATATTGGTGCTAAACAGGGAAAACATATGTTTCAATAGCAGGTGTTTGTGTACAGAGGGGGAAAAAAAAGACATGGAACTTTGTGAAGAAGGTTTTTTCCATTTATCTTTTGCCTCTATATTCCTTCTTCAACTATGTATGTTCTGTTGACAGACAAATACCATGATCTACCAAGATGTCTTCTCCTGCCCCCCAAATGATCTGATACATTCCAGGTATGATGCAGCTGCCAACTTCCTCTCCTATTTCCCTTTGTTTCCTGTTTCTGACACTGAGACATCCTATAATAATCACATGCAGAGTTGCACTGAGACAATGCATGGCCAACTGGAAGGAAAAACTTGGCAAAACTACCATTGATTTAGGGATAGCCCCAGAGAAGGTAGAATCCTATCAAGATGGCAATACCAATAGCTCCAATCCCATGGAGAGATTAGAATCGGTAAAGAGATATCTTGTTTCTTTTCCTTTGGATTTTATGTGCAAGGAAGATTTAAGACCCGTGTTCAACGAAAGCGAGTATTATGCTTCTCAAGTTTTTCATTAGGTACGATCTATAGAGTAACAAAAGATGTCACAATGAACGAGGGCAGAGCCCTGTTGGTGTGTTTACGTTTTCAGAGGAGGAGGGAAAGAGAGAGGAAGTCTACAATCCTCACAGAAATGGAAAATATCCACGAACGCCATTAAAAATTCTCTCTTTACAAAAGCCCAGAGGGTAAGGGGCTTAAAGGTGTGCTTCAAGAGCTGTGTACTTTTTTATGTTCAGCAAGAAAACAAATGGAGTTGAGCCCTTAAACTCAAGGTTGAGAAGCCAACTGGGTACCACTTCAGCTAGGAGACTAGTTTTTTTTCAAGTATTGGACATTTGAGCTGAAATTTTTGCATCATTCCGTTTTCGGGATGCATTTCAGCAGCAGTTTTGGATTTTTTCTTAGCAGGAGCTAGTATCCCACTCGCGGACGATTTCTTGTTATTATTATTTTTTTTTCAGGTTCATGTGATTAGATTGATCATGGATGTATAAAATTCATTAATTCAATCCTTTTTTTTTTTTTCATGTAATATTCTTTTCGGGTCACCTCTCATTTAACTTAGGGTTGGTTCTACTTTATATCTTGCATCTTTTCACTTTCTAAGAGTTTGCTAAAGGGTTGTGGAACAGATGATGGAATTTAAGCTCTGATGTTGATTCCATGGTTAGTTATATCTATATAACAATGGAGCTCAGTTTTTTTAAAATGTCTTAGAGAGACAAATGATTAAAACAGCTCGATTAATTTGCCTCCAATCTTACTGTCACGATGAAATAGGGGTAGACATTAGACGGACCGGGATTGGGCCGGGCTGGGTCTACACAAAAGAAATGTGTCGGGCCTAAAATTAAATTGCAAGCCTATTCAAAAATAATTTCAATCTTAAGTCCGTCTAAACTTGTCCATTTAATTTAAAATTTGTTTAATATATAATTTTTTTTCTATAAATAATATAAAATAACATAAATTTTTAATTATATATACATATATATAATATTAAAATATAAAAATTATATTATTTTATATATATTTCGTGTCGGGCCGAGTTTCAAAGACAAATTTCAAATCCACACCATTAAACAAATCGGGTTTAAAATTTTTTTTTAAATATTATAATTTATGAACGGGCCTACCGAACTGTTGGGCTCATGGCCACCCTACGATAAAATCAATGACAAATTCGGTTTAAAGAAGTGTGGCTCTAGTGCGTTGGGCATCATGTTGACCTATGGTATTGACGAAATAATTTGACAAATTTTTACTGAGGACATTGTAAATATGTTTGTTTGGAACTTGAGAAAAGGAAGAAAAAAGAAAAGGAAATTATAATTTTTCTTCTCTCCTTTTTTGTTTGTAGTTTGGGTGGAAGGAAAAAAGAAAGAAAGAAAAAGTGAGTTGTCATCTCATTTTTTTTTAATTTTCTTTCAGCAATTTTTTTTAGAATACTTAACAGTTAATTTATCATTTTCTTTGAATTTTGGATCAAGAAAAAGTATTTTCTTTTCAGTTTCAATGCAAAATGAAGCATAGAAAAATTATCACTTTCCTTATCATTTTTCTTTCACTTTATTTCTCTTTTCCTTCTATAAAGTAATGAATCAAGTTGAGTCGAATAGTTGGTTGATTAATTTTAGTTTAAAAACTTAACTACTTTCAAAATGTATTTAAGTTTGATTTTTTTATATTTTAAGCTAATTTCAAATAAGACTCAATAAAGCTAAGATTGGGGCGAAATCAATAAAGCTATTTTAAGGCTATATCCTTCAAAATAGGCTACTAATCAATTTGGTCATATTATTTTTATTTAGCAGCCTGTTTGGAACTTGGGGAATTGAGGGAAAGAGAAAAATAAATAATTTTAAAAAAAAATTCCTGTTTAATTATCTTTAGGAGGGAAAAGAAAAGAAAAGGGAGAAAAAAGTATAGAAAAAAAAATACTCTATTTCTTTCTCTTATTTCCTTGCACTTTCTGTTTATTTTCTTTACAAAAACTAAATAGAAAAAATATCTTTCTTTTTCTCTTTTTATTCCCTTTACTTTCCTCCCTTATAGCCAATTTGAAATTTGGGGGAGAAAAGGAAAGGGAAAGGAAAGCAAAAATGAAGGACAAGTAATTTTTATTTTTTATTTGATTTTGCAGAGAAATTAGGAAAAAAATAAATAGATAAATTAATTTTAAAATTTATCTTTCTTTTCGTTTCTCTTTCCCTTCACTTCTGTAAAATTAAACATGAAATAATAGCAAACGTAATTTTTCTTTCCTTCGTTCCTTTGCTTTTTCCCAAGTTCAAAACGGCCTCTAAGTGCGGGTTTCAGAACATTTCTCTTCCGGTCGTCCGGTATTCTAATTTGCCCTGAGATGAAATGAGTAATAGTACTTCTCTCAGGCCCTCACTCTCTCCACTGCCTGGTTTGTCGCATCAACACCTCAGTCATCGTCCCCATCTCTTCACTCTCGCCTACCCAACCACTCATTCACAGCCACACACTTCACTGTTCCCCTTCCCAAGTAAAGCATATCGTCGCCGCCCACCTTATCTCCGGCCATCCTCACCCGCCGTCATGTCATTCGGCGACGGCCTCCCACGACCACCATTTCAACTCAACGACGAGTCTGATTTCGAAAGAATCCTCTCCCCCGACGGCCTCCTCTCCGTCTGCGGCTTCGGTTCCCTTCTCTCCGGTACGTACAGTCATCACCGTCAATGTGTGTCGTTATTAGTAGTTTGTGATCGATCTGTGAATTGTGTGATCAGAGCGCAGCGCAAGGAGTACATTTCCGGATTTGATCAACTTCAGAGTTGCTAGATTGAACGGCTTTCGGCGCGTCTTCGCTCATGTGGCTCCGATCTTCTTCGAGCGTGGCATCGCCAATCCTGAAACAAAGGTTGCTTTTATATAGAACTTCAGGATAGCTAAAAATGCTTGTTTGCTTGCTGAGAAAGCGAAAGAAAAGAAAATTACTTGTTTATATTATATCTTATTGCTTTGGTCCTAACTACTAAAAGAGTTAATTGGCTCATTTTTGTCTTAAATTCCTAGAATTCGAGGAATTCGGATTTGAGTGTATTGATGATGTTCTAACAAATATATACAGGAAATTTCTAGCTTAAGTGTGGAGCCATGTGAAGATGAAACCCTTATCGTTACTCTTTTCGGCATTAAAAAATCAGAGGTATAAAAATCTGTTAGCATGTTTATTTTGAAGTTCTGAACCTTAACAATGGATATAAACCGAGATATCTGTTTCTTCACGTAGTCAGATTCCTTCTTTTATCGAGAGGGAGCACGAATTTCGGTTTTTAGCTGTAAGTTGCTCTACTTTTGAGTCATTGGCTATTTGTTATTTATGATTTTCTGGGTTTTTTTTTTCACAGACATGCATAAGTTGCAATTGTGAATTCAAATGTTTGTCATGCAGGTCTTACCTGAAACACTAGATGGAAAGCCATTTACCAGTCCAGCGGTGTGTGAAACTGGACAATTTACTTTGCCATTTGTTTGATTTTCCATGGTAATGTTTTGTTTTGCTTTTGTGGTGTGCTTCTAAGTCTGACGAATATTGGTTTGGGTATTGATGTAGGTGCTTTGTGCACGCTTTAGTGATGAGGAATATCTTCGAATCAGATGCGAAGGTACCCCCTCTGCAAATCTTCATTTGGTATTTGCTTGAGAATAGGAAACAAAAGTACATGTTGGCCACCTAGTGTTAGCACAATTGAGAAGAAGAATGATAAGTTTCTTAATTTTTTTTTAAACACCTTATTTTGTTTAGTTTGGCTTGACATCAAAGTCTACATCCGGCCATCGTTTTGTGTTTGTGAATAAGATTGAGAACATGAAATACTTGATATGCAAGGTTACTTGTTTGGAAATGAATCAAGGACTGCATAAACCTCAAAATACTAATACATAAGGTCGCTTGGGAGAAAAAGGAATCCAAGATTTTAACTTCCTTTTTTTTTTGTTTGGTATTATGATTTTAATTTGTAAAAAGTCAACAATGAGTTCTTATGTAATGTGCCCCCCAAAAGCAGATTGAAAAATGTTACTAAAAAAGCTGAACATTTATTTGGTAGGCAGTGAACTTTGTGATGTTAATCTGCTTCTGGTCACTTAGGTCATTATTATTTTGTCTTAGCAGCACTGGCACTATGGTTTGTCTGATGGCCAGTGAAGTTATATTTTCCCTTACAATCGTATTATTCAGACTTCCTGAAAGGACTGTATCACACTGCTTAAGTTTGATATTTTTGGTTATGACATTTGACCAGCTAAGAAGCACGGATACGGACACGGGTACGGATACGGACACAGATACGGATACGGGACACGGCATTTTCAAAAAATGAGGACACGGATGCGGCAGGGACACGGCAAAAAAAAATATTTTTATACATTTTTTGTTTGTCATGTATGTGAACATAAAATTCATAAATCACCAAAAATAAGATGAAAATAACTAAATAAGTTCTCAATTATAATACAACTACTAAAAAGTTAAGGATTTGAAGAATTGGATTTGGGTGTTTTATGTTTTGGTGTTTTAAAGTTTTAAAATTTATAAATTAGACTCTATTTGATACTTTTAACAATAATATTTTAACTCCAGTGTGTCCCAAAATGTGTCCAATAGTTGGACACGCGTGTCCCCGATGTGTCCGATAAGTGTCCACTAGAAAAAATATTAATAAAAATATTGGACACGCCAATTGGCGTGTCCGACACGTGTCCCGGTGTGTCCGAGGGGTATGTGTGTCCAACATGTGTCCGACACGGACACGGCACCCTAAACGGAGTGTCCGTGCTTCCTAGTTGACCAGTATATATCCTAGAGCCTTTTCTGTGCTTATTCTTCTTGGACCCAGCCTTTCTAGTCTTCTCTCTCTGGCAAGTTATAAAGCTCAGTTCTCGTTGTAGGAGATGCTTTGACTTTTGAATAACCTTCAATTAAGAGTTGTGAGAGTACCAAAATCCTACTTCCATGTAAATTTGGCTAGTAAGTTATATCAAGTAGTGATGCAATTCAAATTTTCATTCTGATGATTCAAGCAACTTGACTTTGTGCTGTTGATTGTTATGTGAATTAACTGTTTTGGTTTTCAACAATAGGAGGCTGCACAACTAAGATTTATAAATGAGTGGAATATTCAAACAATCAAGTTTTTACTTTTTGACATCTGCTTCCAATCCCAGAATATAAATTACTCTTTTATTGTACAAGCAAAGGCTCTGGTCAAGCCAACTGCGAAGAGAAAGTACGACTAATTTTGAGTACTCTGTGTCAGAAGATCTCCTATTTCTACTGTATTCCATTGCCTCTAGACATGTTTCATTGCATTTCTCCATATCTCATGATTCCCATCATATTGCATTGAACATGTGGGGGTCACACTATCTGCTGGCAATTGTTCTGCAGGAAGTCAAGAGATCTATTTCCAGCAATATGGACGATATAACATTCACAAGATTTGGCGCGATGATATCTTACCTTGCCGTATTTATCTTCGGCACTGGTAAGTGCTAGTTACTTTAATCATTATTTTGAGATGTAAACTTAAAACTGTTGCTTGTGAGGGATATGGAAATGATATGCAACAGAAGAGGATTTGAAACATGAGACAGGAATGGCCCCTGTTTCTCTTGTATTTGGGTGCTGATAGCCAATGACAACTGAGAAACTAGCAAATTGATATGTGAACCATTTGTATATGAGTTAAAAGAGTATATTGGACTGCTTGCTTATAACTTCTATGATTTTTAGAATTTAGCTTATTCCAATTGTTGCCATGGTTTGCTTGGATGATTTCAATTACATAAGCTGGTAAAAACATGTAACATTGGTTTTCAAAACTTTCTTCCATGGCACATGCAGGATAGGTTTAGGTTGCGAACATCCTGACCTACTGCTTGTCCATGTAGCAAGTAACTCATAACTTTCCTGGAAATGATCCCTGTATGTTTGCTCTGACGTCTCTTCTGTGTGCTTCTGGTTTACTTGCCCCCTCCCCATTTATTCCTCCGGCTGTTAAATCAATAAACCTATCTTTTTGCACTCCTATGGAATCAACAGACTGTTTGGCTTTACAGACTATAGATATACTTTAAATTCCAATTATTCTGTACATGAACTAAAGATGATGGTACACTTTGAAGCATTCTAGCAGCAAAGAATCTTGGTGATGAAGCCTACAACAACTTTCTAGATCACACTTTCCTTGGGGACCGTAAAACAACTATCCGTCAGTACTTGGCGACGACAGGTTCAGGCATAATGGAAGAGGAGCCTCCAGAACCACTAAAGACCCGGTATGGTGGTTGACAATAACTAGTCCACTGACAGTCTATTTGGTAGCTGTGAAGGTTTTGTTTCCTTTTTGAACTTGACATTGCTCAAACCTGCATTATATTGGCTCAAGATCAGGCAAAACCGGAAGATCTAAAATACCTTGCTGAATTTTTCTTCTATGATTGGCTCCGAGTAGGAGACGGTATATATTGAATCTTGTAATTAAGTTTAGAATTTCAATTTGAGGTTCTGATTGCTTTCCAAGTAGCAGATGGGAAAGTACTGCAAGTTCTTTCGGATTCTGTGATTTCGTGTTTCAGTCTTGATGGTGTCTGAAATAATGTTGATATTGTGTTACTGTTTGAACATGCAAACTCCACACTGTTGCCAGGAACTCATCTGTTTTTGGAAATCCCGATGATATAAGATCAGTTACAAGTTAAAAAACCAATCTTGGTACCCTCTTGATACTCCAAAAATGGGTGTTTGTTTGATACAGGAACAGTCCTGAAGTTGGATAAAATAAATCTCTATTAGCACAATGCATATGCAATACAAAATATCCATCATGTTGCAGAACTACAAGCTTGTTCGCTTTCCAGTTCCCTAATCAATCGTTCCATCATCCTTTTGTACATAGGCATATAGTGATCGTTAATCATCGTTCTTGAGAGTCGGAGTTTACTATACAAATCTCTGGGTGTCTGATAGATACCGACATGTTCCTCTGCAGGGCCATCATGATCTGAGTCAATGGTATCAGATAAAGGCATAGAAACAATATGCATTATTCTGCCAGGAGGATAGAATTGGTGTCTCTCTGAAACGTCCGATGAAGAGATAGGCTCCTTGGTTTCCACTGCATCGGCCAATACCTCCTCCTCTTGAGTAATTTCTTCTTCTGCTGCAGCTGCTGCTGCTTCTTCCTGGGCTCGAGCATGGGCTCCAAGGTCGTCCCTCCGGAGTTCCTTCTCGAGTTCATACCATAACTCACCTTCACTCATGTCTTCTGTGGTGGATGTAGTAATGATTCCATCCACCGTGACATGTTCCTCTTCTTCATCTGTGTCATCATGCCCTGACTCACCACTGGATGAACAAACCTCAGCCTGGTTCTTTACCACTTCAGTCACAAGAGATTCAGATGTCCTTTCAATTATAAGAGGAGCCCCCTGCAAGTCCTCTTCTTCGGAGTTTGATGGAGGGCCCACAAAACGGCGGCGTGCACCCATACAAGACCATGATGATAGTGATGAGCGGGTCTTTACAACAGCCTGCGCTACATTCTGTGCACGCTTCATCACAACCTAGAATTGTCGAAGCAGCAATTGTAAATTGTAAGGTGAAGAGATGGGAGCAAAGTACACCTTACACAGCACATGGCATACGCTAAGGTTGCACCCCCTTTTTTTTTTTTTTTTTTTTTTTACGTTGGAAGATTAGGCATGTACTAAGATTGAAAACAATATTTTATCAGAATTTTCTTCATTGACAATGGGAACTCATCAATGAGCACTCAAAGCAGTTTGTTATAACTAATAGTAGCCTTTTGGCGTTATGCACAGAGCCCCAATATTCCACCTTGAAATTGTGCAAAATTTGTATTCTCTATTCATTCCTCAAATTAATTCATACTGTCATTCAAAGGACTGTCACCCAAGAAGTTAGCAAGATGTTTACCTTAGTGCTGCTGGAGACAGGCCAGAGTAGCGCACCTGCACCAGCAACCCTTGCTTTTGCACTGGCTATTGATGGCAGACGAGACCCTAAAGCAGTTGCAGAGCGGTAGACAACATTTAGGACTCTCGTGCGCTCAACCTGATCACGTAGATCATTTAACCAAGAAGATGCTGTGACCTGATGATAAACACTAAGGACCTTAAGAGTTCAAATAACAATTTTCATCTCGCATTATGATCATCAAAAACAAATTTTCTGTATAGAAACTCTTTGATCAGGAGAACAGGATACTTTTACCTCAGAACGGAGATCATCAATAGAAGCAGTTGAGAATGTAGGCACCAGATCAGAGCCATTGATAACTGTAGTTATGAAGTGCTCACCTGATTCTGCTAAATCCCATGTCATACAGGCAGCTGTAAAGTGGCAATCGTAGTTAAGAATTAGGGAAGAGCAATGAGTCATTGGAACCACTTCAACCGAAAGTCAAAAAGGAGGTGCATTTTAGGCAATGATAAGAAAACTCGTCACAAGCTGAGAGACTCCTCTTCTTATTCTCTCATCCTAGCTTTCTATGCAAGGCAAGAAGATGGCCTCACATTGACACTGCCAATTGCAATTTATCTTTGATTATAAGGCTGTTTATGCTGTGGTTTTGGAAAACAACTAAACAAAAAGTAGAATTTTATCACTGAGCATGATCTCATGTGATACAATTTGCCAATATCTTAATATCAAATGAAGACATTATAACACAAAGTCATGTCATATTCTATATGCATACACTGCCTATATGTTTAGATGCACCATCTTTTCATCGTGCAGTAATTAGGTTATATTTTATATCAAAATTTTAAACCATATTCATGAACATGTAACCAGTTGATTGCCATATCAAAAATAAATGAAGAAAAGTAAAGCACCACATTTATAATTACATGCCTGGGGCAAATGTGACACAAGTGCACAACGAGAACTCTTTCTGTTCTCGAAGAATATAGGTCAACAGTGCAGCAGTACCACCACCCAGTGAATGGCCAACAATCTGCATTGGATAGGTAAATGTTACATACATATATATGGAGGTGAAGAGAGATTGTATCATGAGCTCCTGCAAACAACTAAAGGCTTGAACCTTATAATGCAATAGCAGAGCAAGAGACCTCCAAGCCATATACCACAAATACAATAAAATTTTAGTGTACTCAAAGCAACCATTAGTGGATATCCAAATGCAATTCCTATTTGAATAACTGTAAGCTCACATTAATGGCCCACAATAAGCCTCAGCTCTTTGAAGAAAAAAATATAGATAAACTTGACGATAACAGATCAAGTTTAAATACAATTATCAACTATGAAAAGATGCTTTGGAATAAAAACTTTCGGAATAAGTTAATGCCATCTAAATGTAACTTTATAACTTAAAGTAGGAGTAGACATAATGGCAAAGCAAATGTCAACATAGTTAGAGCATTTGGATTCGAGTGAAGTGCTTCTACTTTAGTCGTCAAAGGTGCTAAATGCAAATTGATTTCTTTTCTCCACAAATCTGACTTTGCAGAAGAATAAAAACATACAAAACCTAAAAATTTGCCACTCAATGCTACCAACTACACAGAAAGCAAAGATGGTATTGGATTTTCCACAATTCTTTAGACACAATGCCTCTTTCAAATAAAAAGACAAATCAATGTCCATTTACCTAGATTTTAGGTAACAAATTAACAATAACTAGAACTACCAAGGTTAGGAATTCAGTCAGACAAACATGTGGATGAGATGCATGGTTGCATGTTGAGCATATGTAATGTCTGTTATCTTTGTGCAGATATTTTTTCAATAGGGTGACTCCTAGAGCTATTAATAGTTCAGACCGTATCAAATGTTGGCCAAAAATGAGGGTGCCAACAAAGCACTTCAAAATTCACGTACCCTTGAACTACTTCATCAGATCAATTCTGAAAAATTATGGATAAAAGCAAAACATATGCATAAAAAACATTGGGCATGAAATTGAAGAAGATATTCCCTACCCCACTAAATCACTGCAATTTTGCAGAAGTAATTGGTTGAGTCAAAAAAGTCCATCAAATAGATTTGCCAAAAAAAGCATCTGTATTGGTTCCTTAGAACAAACAGTGGATTGATTTTATTAATTAGCCAAACAAGGCCATGTTGAACTTTCCAGTAAGCAGTATGCAACTGAGCTTCTGAAACATACCTCTATCTTTTGGCAGTAAGATGTTAGAACAATAGTTTCTCCCTATTGTACAAAAAGCAATAATTATCATATCATAGATCCAGCCCATATGCATCTATGGTAGAAGGAGGAGGAGATCAAGAAGAAGAAGAACAAGAAGAATACATAAAGGATTTAACAAATAATATCTACCTTAATTTTGTAGCCAGGATATTCATCAAGAACCTTCAGAAGGCAAGGAGTGCTAAGTTTTGCAATCCAACGAGCAGCAGCAACCATCCCACAGTGTGCATACCCTAAGACAAGATTGCTTATCCCACCATCATGTAAAACTGAATGGTGAAAAGGGACCACCGCGCCTGTTGCTGCAGTGAGTGTATCTTTGATGCTATGAGTACCCCGAATCAGCAAAAGAAAACTTTTTGAACTTTTATCACATAAAATTGTAAACGCAGGCTTCAGAAGCTGCAAAAATTAAGCAGAAATAAAAACAATGCTTTAAGAACTTTTCACATAGAAAAGTAAACAGAATGAGTTTAAACCTCCTTCCATCCCATGCACCTTGTTACATTTGGTGAAGGTTTTCAAATTTAATGCTGCGGTGATTTGTAAACAACTCAACTCACCCCTGCTTTGGGCTTCTGAAGAAGGACATCTGCATCAGAGTAGCCGGCAGATTCCAAAAATACCGGAAATGGCTTCTTTGAGAAAAGCATGCAAAGGGTTAACAACCTCAAATATTGATTCAACTCAGCAATAATTTCTTGGCCTTTGAGTTGTACACAATTATCACCAGCATATACACTTGCAACTTGTAGGTTACCCTGCAAGCACACCATAATTAGTAATGTAGTATCATTGCAGTAACACATTTAATAAGTGTTAGACCATATTGAGGCAAAAAAATAGAAATAGAAAACAACAGCATGCATAAACTCATAATTTGGAGATAATGTGCCCACATTCTACTCAATCTCCTTTATCTGTTAAAGGAAAAAACAAGAGGAATATTTACAAGCAAATTACGAATTACAGTACATTTCTAAATTAGGAGTTTAGACAACTTGCAGAATTCCAGCCAACTACTGACAGTATCAGAGACGAGTAACTCATGTGAAATTAATATTTACACTTACCAGATCAGTGAAATTGAATCAATAACTCACTGTTTATATAGATGCTCCTATAAACTCAACAATCTAAAGACTATTATCATCACTTCTAGGTTCTACATTTTCAGTATCTTTGATTATGGGTACAAAAATGAGATATAGATATAAAAAATGCGCCTTCAGATACAGAATAGACCCAAATGTGCTCTCATGACCAAAAAATTGAACTTTGAGCTACAAAATCATAGTCTAAAACTCACTTTTTCCTTCCAAATCCTTCACTTCCCCCAAACCTCTCAATCCAAACAGAGTGAAACAGAATTCAGCAGAAATACAAAATAAATATAAAAAGCCAAAAAGACACATGAACTCATGAGCTATGTAGAAACCCTAAAAATGGAGATGAACACAAGCGTACCTGCCTTCGCAATAGATAGTTGATGCCGAAAGCCAAGTCTCCGATGGGCCATTTACCTAAGGTCTCAGAATACGTAAACCTAAGCGTCTCAGAGAGCGTCGTGATCGTTTCGAACCACGTCGCAGGCGCCTGAGCTGGCCTCCGCACAATCCTCCTCTTCACCCCCACAGATCTACACGATCTCGAGTACTCGCCGTCCTCTTCGCTCTTCGCCGCCAATAGCCTCCGGCTCAGCACGTAGTACAGCAGCACCACCGCGCCCGCCGCCGTCGCAATTGTCGTCGTCGCAGCCATCAAATCACTCAAAAATTAGTGATATTGCCTCGATTCTCAAGAACGAAAGAAGGAATTGGACGATCACGCAAATGACAAGAGATTGCCGCTCCGACGAGTAACTGTTCTGGATCGAAGTGATCGAACTTGAAACCAATAACTTAGCGCAAAAAAATGATGAATCTAATACAATGTAGGGCTTTATTGAATCGAGAAAGAAGAAGATATAAGTGTTCTTTGATATCTCTATCTACATATATGTATAAGTATACGTATATCTATATCTATATCTAATGTGGGCGAATGGAGAGACAGATGTGTGGACTTCTGAGAAAATGGGGGAAACACGAAGCCGGGAACGGGGGGAGCCAGGGAGGGGCGAACGGAGGCAGGGGAGTGGTGAAATTACGGTATTGTCCTTGGTCTATAAGGATAATCTAAGGGAAGCCGATTTGTAAGCCGCGTAGGTGAGGTGGGTAGAACGGTCATTTTGGGACAAGGTACGCGTTGTGTTGGGTGGAATGTTGGTAAAGGGCACCGGGTGCGTGCGTGCGTGTCGTAAAGCATCGAACTGATGAGAGAGAAAAAGAAAGAGAGCGGGGAGAGTGGTGGAAGATAGGGACAGAGAACTGGCAATGAGAAATTGGGCCTGGTGGGGGCACTTATGTTTTGGACTTTTTGGTGAGTCACGGGCTCAAGTGGCTTGGGCTTTTGAACTGGGTGGGCCCACAGCTTACAAAGGCTTACCACCCTTAACCTCAATGATCCGGATGTGACTATAAAATGAACCGGATACCATTATAAAAAGAACCAAGCTATTAAAAATTAAGTTCATTTGTGATTAATTTTTTATATAAATAAATTAATCTTGAACTCAACTCAAACAGCTAATATGCACTCGGTATAAAAAGCCGAGTTAATTAAAAATTGTTTAAAAATTAACTCCATAATTAAAACAAATCATGTTTGAACACAATTTTAAAATCCACTAAGTTTTTTAAATCAAATTTAAACAACTTCGTACCCCGCATGCTGCGGGCAATTTCCTTCAGAGGTTGAGATCTCAAAGATCCAGCAATCTCCAATCCATCAACAAAGGAACACCTGACCTTCACAATTCATAAAGGAAACAGCACCCAATCTTCAATCCAGCTTGAAAACTTCATGGCACGGCCTATGAATGCCCTTATCTCCGAATAAAATGTAACGGTCGTCGCCCGTCTCTGTGCAACAAAGAAAGAGAAACATTTACTATCAGTTTCAAGGCTACCCTCACCAGAGGCCGGGTTCACAAGAAACCTGAGAGTTTTCCATACCTGCGGGCAAATGACCTATCAAATTAACGAGCAGCGGAAGAGAATTTTGATCACAAGGTGGAACAATTAAATTCAAACAATGTCTCAAATAGTCTAGAGCAATCGATAGTGTATGCTAAATGCAAATTAAGATTTAACGGCTAAGTTGTGGAATAAACTCCGAAACAGAAGGTAACAAAGAAAATCATGACTCATATTTTCGTTTCATTGTAATATACATGAAATAGCAGCTTAAAGTCAAGTTTGATAATATCAGATTATCATTCATTTCTGATATGCTTGATACAAACTCACTTCTCTTCCCAACCTGAATGAAGAGCTCTCAGTTACTTTTCCGGTCATCCAAGAACCCTAAGGCTAAGAGATTAGATGCCTTCTTGACTGAAAACGAAACAATGGTGAATCAGCCAGAGACCCAACAGAGGTTGCCAGGCTTGCTCAACCGAGAGAGAGTTTTCCTCGCATTAGCCTCTAGTGACTTTTTAACCTGCCTTTTCCAACTGCTTGTTCTCGGGTAATTTGAGTTTACCAGCATCTATTAGGGGCTGCAGTTCTCCTCTTGCCAGCTCACGTACCTTTGAATCCGAGGACTCCATGAATGCACAAACTACCTTAGAACTGTGAACATGAGAAGAGCTCCATCAGAAATTGCCTATTTAAATTTAATTAGGTTCATCGTTACTTGAAAGCAACAAACAAAAGTAGCCTAACCTGTGACCTTGGGCCCACATTTCACACTTCCGTTTCAAAGCTTTTTTCCATAGGGTGGAAGCAAAGGTGGGGCAATCTAAAATTAGTTTTCTGATTGTCCTGCTAGAATGGAAATTTTCAAGGAGATGCTCCTCTTCTGCTCCCTCTGATTTAGGCAGTGCAACAAGAGATGCAATAGCTCCATGTAACGCATCCAACTTTGCATCCAAAGTCGGGTGGAGAATGCCTCCAGCACCCCCAGTTGCAACCTACATGCATGAACAAGGTAAAAGTAAGCCAACGATCCAACTGACAGAGAATTAAGAAGAGCAACATCTCTCAAAGAGAAGCAACAAATGAATCAAAGTATAATAGAGAGACTACTGATGAACTGCCAATGTATTAACAAAGATTGTACACTATCATTATTACTTTTTGGGGAAAAAAATCACAACCAGAGATATCGACTGGGATGTAATGAGGACAGATCAACTATAATTTTAGCCCATCAAATACAAAGCAGTGAGGGAGAAGCAAAAGACTTTCATACACAATATAAGAACAAGGTAACCTCCTTCTTGTTTGTCTATAAGAAGACCCAACCCCTTCCTGAACTCTATTTCGGACTTGGTAAGTAATTTAGTATTGAGGTTTGCAAGGGTGGAAATATTGCATACTTCTTATGTACTTGGCTGCATCCCCTTTAGTGCTTCACAATAAATTTCTACTCATAAAAAAATGAACTGAATAAAACACAGTTCCTGTTGCAGCTGGTAGCCTAGTACAATAAACTGAAAAGCATCCAGACATATAATTTTTCAGAAAACAAATCCATGGAAGATAATTAAACTTCAAACTGAGTAGTATTGGTAACAAACGAGATTACTACCTCATATACAATCTCTTTGCCAAAATTTGATCTGAGAAATTCTCCTGCACTCTCAGTGCATGTATCAACGAGACACTGCAAGACGTACAAACATCCAAGTCTCCAAGTTAACCTCTGAGAACAGTTTTGAGTACAACATAATAGCTAAGGTGAATGGTACATAAACAATAGATTCTCCACAAATTCCTAATAATGAGAACGGAAAAAGGCGAAGAAGAAGAAAAAGAATAAAAAAGGGCACTGCAACTGAGTGAAAGTGAGCATGCTTCTTAAAAGCATGAAAAGGCAACAGTGAAGTTACCAACCTCAGCAAGACCGCTATTGACCAACAACTCTAGTCTTCGTAAGGAAGGATCCTTTTTCCCACCCTCAATTAAGCACATGCTCTCATCAGGGCTTGTAGTTTTGTTAGACTCAGCTATAACATCCTCTGTATCGCTGTTGTCCTCCTCACCATCTTCACCCACCTCTGAAGATTTTTTGCACTTGTCAGAGTCAGAACTTACTTCTGAGTCACCCTGATAAACAGAGAAAACTTCGATTTAAGTTCAATGCAGCTGCATCAGATGTATGAGATAGTTCTACCATTCAACAAAAAGCTATACAGTTATGGAATTGCCTTGGTGCAGAGAGAAGGAATAGAGAGATTCAAAGAAGCCAGGTCATCAGGACTGAAATAGCGGGGACAATTCGGATGAAGTAGCTGCAATAATGGACGCCTTCCATTCTGAAATTAACAAAGGAAACAAACTCAGAAGAATATTTATTGGAAAACTGAGGAACTTGAAAAGATACAAATGCAAGGTAGTCTACCAAGAGCATAGCTTTAGGAAAGCATGATTTCAAGGAGGGAAAATGAGAGATACTCTCTAGAAGATTCTTAATAACAACAACAATATTCATATAATCCTAGCCAACCAATCTTTCAACCAATAAAGCACAAAGAGCAAAGTCTCTTCAAAGTAGACTTCTTTAGTAATTGCATTAGTTAATTTTCAGTAAGGATTTAAGTAGCAGCAGACTGGAAATGTTGCATGCATGAAAAAGTAATTGATAGACCACCCTTTCCGATCAATGTTACATTGTAATCCTTTTAAATGCTAATAAGATAGAAAGGAACAAGAACAGTATAAACCTTATCCAAAACAAGCTCCTTCAGAATTGCTTGAAGCTCGCGAATGACAACCTGTAAGTAGAAGAATCTTACTGAAAAAACACAATAAAAAGGGATACTCCAATTATGCAGACAAACTATTGACCACAAAGCTGAAGAAACAAACCTTCGCTACAAGTTTAGTATCATCAATAACAGAAAGAATGCAGACGAGCACCTGAAAAGTAGTTAGTATAAATAGTAGCCCAAAACTTTTACAGGAGAATTAGAAAACGATTGTAAGATTAGGCCGCAAATGCAAAAGAGCAATAGAAGAAAAAAAAAGTGCATCACTGAATTAGGACACAAATAGAAAAGAACAGATGAATTCCGTAAGGGTACTAATTGGTTGGTGTAAATCAACAAACACAATAACAGCTCGCCAGCAATATTCAGAACTGTAGTTAAAGTGATCCGCAATTGAAAATGTAAACAGAAGTGCTCCAGTAATAGTCAAAAGTGTAGTTGAAGCATTCTGCAATTGAAAAAGCAAACTAAATTTCACACTTCTCCAATAAACAAAAACAATAAATATGTGTAGCTAAAGACAAAAAATAATTGACTTGAAGGATTTATCTACAGACAGAAAAGTTCTTTTTCTTTTCCGAGTCTCCCAAGTTAAGTATACCGAAGTAGCACAAGTGGATCTTGCCCATAATTTGTGGAGACAGACACAAGTCTTCTGTTCTGATATGAATGAAGTGCGTAGACAGAAAGTCATCAAAATGTAGACAATAGAAGATGGCTATAAATATATGGCTTGTATTTTTGTTACTTATGTATACATACTATTGCTGTGAGGGTCATTAATTGGCTCATTGTAAAAGCTTTGTATAGTGGGTTCAATTCTAATAAGGGCAGCTACTTTGTGTGAAGAAAGCTACAAGCTAGGTTCATGCACAATCCAAAATCAACTTCGCCAGTCCACACCCCCCCCCCCCCCCCCCCCCCCCCCCCAAAAAAAAAAAACACAAACAACCTCACCCGACCACTCTCCCTCCCTCTAATAGAACAAAAATAAAATTACAGCTAGAAGAAAGGGTACAGAGTAATGGACTTCCATCTGTGTATATGGCAGAAACTACAAGTAAAAAACATATTATTTTTATAACCTATTTTATATCAAAAAGCCATACGTTTCTTTTTTTTTAATGCATGCAAAACAAAGGGCTACCCTTTTTTGCAGTTTTCCTGTGCTCAGGGTATGCTGTTTTATTGCCTAAGTCACGACAGCAGTCAGTTCTAAGTGATAACTAGAATTCCTGTTCTATTAATCACTCCATACTCACAGGTAGATCTATGCCTTCAAACGCTTCAGGAAACAAAATTGCATTATTTTAATTCCATGGGATGTCTAAAGGCATCCTAAAGGTACACCTTAACTTATTTAAGTGTTTTCATTATAACTCAGGCATAGAGGGTTATTAAAAAATGAATATCAAAGCAAGTAAAAAGACCATAGCTGTTAAAGACGCTCCAAGGCACCAAAAAAGTCCCAGGCTTGTCAAGGCTCACTCAAGGTCTCACGTTTTACGTTACACCTTGCACTCAGGCTCTAATAGAAGCCTGGAGCCTTAAACAACTATGAAAAAGACAGTTGAACTTACAGGCAACACACTCTTTACAAAAATAAATAATGCATACAAACAAAAATCAGTATAAACATATTTATCCTTGAGAGAGCTGATAGACTATTTTATACATGTATAGGCAATACAAGTCAAAATGGATATTCAAAGCTAAAAGAAACAAAAACATGCCCAAAAGTAGAGTCAATGAAATCCAAAAGCGATCCTTATTCCTTACCATAGTTCCACATTGATCATGAGCTATCTTGCCCACATAACCTTTCATCCCTTTGATGATCTTCTTCCTCTCCTGAAACAAGAGAGAACGTCGAAGGGCAATTCAGGAATCCACAAATCTCATGATCAAAACTCCATAAGGAAAAGGTCAAATTGAGAAAGGAAAAAAACAAGTTTTTTCATGGATAAGATACAACCAAGATCAATCTCAACAAACCTTCGCACTTCCATGCTTGATACAAAGCATCGCAATCCTAGATCCCTCCTTGGTATTGATCATTCGAACAAGGAGTGGACCCGATAACTGTTGGATTACATCTGCAGCAGAGGACTTTTAACAAACTCGACTTAGGAACAATGAGCTGACAAAGAGGAAAGAAAGCCTCCCAAATAGGTACGAGTGCTTCTTCAAAGGATATTTATATTATTAGAGCGCATATAAAAGGTACACAATACCTTGTCAGCAATGCTGAAGTATTCCATCAATGCCTTGTGGATGATAGAGTGGTCCACTATTCCTTTCTCCAAAATTGGTTGGAACACAGAATTCATATGTCGTAAGACTGAAGCTTTTTGCAGGCCCAGCTTCGAAATTACATCTACTAACCTGAAAAATATCATTAATAGTCATGCATATGCATGAAAATAACACAAAGCCTCTAAGAGCTATGCATGATGCATATATTGCATTGACAGTAACTTCCATAGTTCAGGCAAAGCCATTGCAGAAGAAGATCACACAAAGATTTACCACTCCAAATTCCTACATGTGCATCGCATCATTTAAAGGGTTTCCAATTCTCCTAAAATATTGAGGCAAAGTAACCACACCCAACAAATCCAAAAAATGTAGATACGGAAATTCTTGCATCACCTATAGACAATTGATCATAATGTCTTATTCAACATTACAAAATGCAACTGAAGGGTCAATGACATAAACAACATGCTTTTAAGGTGTACCTTAATTCAATGCTTACTACACGATACTTAAAATGTGAAAGAATGAATACATTAAAAAAAAACAATAAATTTAAGGTTTTCACTTCAAATAGTACACTGCCAGATATGTAGGAAAAATTTGGGCCCCTGAATTGTTTATGTCCACATAAAAATGTAACTTGAAAGAAAACATCCAGCATTCCGGATAGAGAATAGTGCAGAAAATTTCATACAAAAACAATATCATGCTGTTTTATGGGACTATCAAGAATCATAAAACTAACATGCAGGACTCCAAATATTAGAAAAGCTTTTATTTTTTCCTCTCTTTCATAAATCATTTTAGATGGCTGATTATTTACCTGCTTTCTTTCGTAGACACCAAATCCTTAAACAATTGAAGCTCAGTAGAATACAACTCCATCAGAAGAGCTTGTTTTTGAGTTGCATTTCCCAACTGATATGTGTGCTCAACAACTGCAACAAACTAAATAGTATCAACCCTTGTATTTTAATCTACAAAGGTCAAAGGCAGATAAATCTGGCTACATGACCAATAAATATCAGTTATCTTGTAGATCCAACACATAATCTGTTGGTGCCACATATTACTATAAATCTAACCCTCTCAAATGCCCTTGCCCCCTAACTGCCTAAAAAGTGTAGCAAATAACGATTCTATATCAGGTCAAGCAAATTGGCTAAGTTAATAAAAATATATATATTAAAAAAAACGTGACTTATGATAGTTATATTTTTACTAGCTCATCTAAAATGAGAACCACCCAGAAATAAGTAGCCCCTTTGTAAGTCAGGTGTTTTGGAAGAAGTGAATTGGTAGATAATGTCAAGAGAGTTATAATCAGTACAAGATACTCTTCACATACCAACAGAGCCAACCATATGTCGAAGAAGAGAAGCCACATGCCCATGGAGCAAGGAAATAAACTCTGCTAACTGTTTCTTTGAAGCTGCAAAAATTACAAGATGCCACTTAAGATAACAACTAATTAAGCATTATACATCCAAGAAAAGCATAAATGAACCACCTCTGAAGCAATGCACTTCAGAGGTCACATTACTAAATGAATCTTACCAATGTCTAGCATCTTCTTTACCAGATGGACTGCATAAGTATTGCATGCGAGAGTGAGAAAATGTGGCCGAAGCTCCTCATGCACAGCATCCCGTTCAGCTTGTGAACAGTACTTAACACAAGTCTAAGGTTGAAAATTTGAAGTTATGATAGGTTAGCATCAACAAAAATTAACCCCCCCAAAAAAAATATTCATCTGTACAGATGACATCAGAAAGAATAAGTAGAAAGCACCTGCAGAACACGAGAAGAAACATGAGAGCTTGCAATTTCAGGAATTTTCCCCTTCATCTTCTGTAAAGCTTCGCTCACCAACCTTTATAAAGATTTAAAAATGATTTAATTATCATTTCAATTATTTTTAAAAATATGAAGTAAATATGTAACATTTATAGCCAAATACACACTTGGATCTATCTTCTTTGGCAATATTACGCCGCCTCATCTTTTCCCACAGTAATGCAAGCTCCTAGTGAAAAGCATAAGAAATTGACTTAGACAACAGGCATCTCCTGAAGTCATAAACTCACTGAACAGGGCTAAAATCAAAATATTGGGATTTCTATACTGTAAAACAAAAACCCAAGCTTCAAATGTTCTGCAAAATGATGGTATGAAGATGAACTTGAATACGGAATATAAGTCATTGAGCACACCTCATGGTCCTCATGAGACAAATAATACCTAAATCAAATAAGAACCTAACAAAATATATGCAGGATTGCACCATTTCCCCTTGCACAGCCACGTCACAATATTGCTGTCTAAAAAAAAGGCAAAAATGTCTGAGAATAACAAAAGCAAATACAGACACACAAACACAGGCAATGCCCCCACACGCACACACGCAGTCTCACTGAGAGAGAGAGAGAGAGAGAGAGAGAGAGAGAGAGAGAGAGAGAGAGAGAGAGAGAGAGAGAGAGCAAGTGGGAGAGCCCGGGAGCCATACCATAGGGCAGTAGCCAGAAATAATTGCTAAATAGGTACTTATGAATCATTTGCTTCAATGAGAAAAATAAAAAATCAACAGCAAAATCTACAATTTCGCAGTTGCATAGGGCACTATCACTGCAGTTGTGATTTCTGTAACCTCTTCTGTGTCACAAAGCCATTGATACATCTTGAGATAAATAAGTCTGATCTATCCAGATAACTTGGCAGAAAATTGCATCCAAGAGATAAGAGAGGTTGCCACCCACCATTCATCATTTGGAAACAAATTTTATGTTATCAGCAAAACAACCGAACTATTATGCTGCAAATACAACAGCAACTGTTTCTTTTAACAAATATCTTCAGAATTTACTATTACTCACTTACAGACATCAAATTGACTCAGAACTTACAAAATTCTTAGACTGAACAGAGATAAGATAGTAATGAAGTATATGTTGCATACTTGTTCAAGAGTGTAATGTGGCTTCCTCTTCTTCTTCCTAGCTTCCGCTAGTTCCTGCAATAAATCCATAAACCATTCACTCTTACTATCAGAACCTCCTCTCAAATTTAACATAAGTCAAGAATTATTGAAAACGTAACTAGATACATGAATATAAATGTATAAAAAAACAAACAAACAAACAATTTAGCAATTACATCGTCTCGGCTTTGGAAGAAAGGTGTAATAAGCGGATTGTAGCTTGACAGATTAATCACTAATTATGAACAAAATTACACAAAGCCACATGAAATGCGAAAAAGAGAGAGCTTCTAAATTCACATCCCATCATATAGTTGAGACCCCTTTGTTCAATCTCATCTTCACCAATAGTGAAAACTGTAACTAGCAGATATATATGCACATATATATATATATATATATATACTCGTACGCACATGCACTACGGAAAGAAATATTACACCTTCGCGTGTAAACGACGTTCGCTCTTCGTTATAGGAACCTTATTCTCTCCCAGTGTCTCTGATTTTCCGAACTGCGACTTGACTTTGTGAGGTTGTTTGGGTGATTTGAAAGGTTTCTTCGGACCCTTGTTTGGGTGATTCGAGGTCGAGGGTAATTTCACTTTCTTCCTATTCGATTTCTCTCCCTCAGCACCTTTAGCTGGGAACCTCTTTCTCTTCTTCGATTCATCGATCCCTTGGCCTTTCGCCGCCATTAGTGAATCTGTGTAGCTCGACTCCTCAGAATCGTCTCGACTGTCTTCTTCTTCTAATCAACGTTCTCTCTACCCCTTGGGGGTTTTCCGAGGGTTTTGTAGATCGGGCATGTTGAGGTTGAGGCCCGAGGTTGCCTCTGGACTGGGTTTGGGCCCCAACTTCACTGCGTGGTCGTATGATGTGCTAGATCTATACCAGAAAGAAGAGGCTTTTCCATGGGCTTGGGCCTTAAGGCCTCAAAAATAATCCAACTGCACTAGCAAAATTGATTAATCATTAGGGTGGCCCATTGGACTCAGTTTCAATCCCTTCTTCTAACCCTTTAGACATTTTTTAGCAAGAAAATTAGAAATAAAAAAGAACTAAATTGATTCATTATGTATTTCTGTCTAATTTAAATGTGCTTTCGAGGTACATTTTAAGCATGTTTTCTTGGATAGTACACAGCATTTAAAATTGTATTTTATAATTTTTAATATTTTGTAGAAATTCTGTTAAAGAGTGCTTAACTGAATTTGCTTTAAGACAATTTAGAAAGGTGAAAATTTGACACCATTTCCAAAATTGTTTTTCACTCTATACATTAATATACATGTACCCTTAGAACACTTTTTAAACATTTTTTTTTCGATATATACAGGAGGGTATATGTATAAACTTGCAACTTTAAATAACTGTATTTTTATAGAACTAATTTTAGATAAACTGCATGTACTGTTAACTGCTTTAATTTTTTAAATTCCCATACCTCTTAACAAAATTTTGAGTTTTCCAAAATGTGTGCCTATACTTATATTTTTGTTAAAAATTCATTAATTTTTAACAAAAATGTGTGCCTATACTTATATTTTTGTTAAAAATTCATTAATTTTTTTAATTTGACTTAATAAGCTTTTTTGTAGTTACTTCAACTCTCTACTCTTAACAAGCTTGATTGAGTTCAACTCAAAAGGTAAATAGACTAAGCTTTGAACATATTTTAAGAGATAATTAAACTTTATCTCTTTGTGCTTTAAGTCAAAATCAAATAATCATTTTGTAATTTAAAAATGAACACATAAATCTCTAGGGTTTAGACTTATCTATAAAATAGATGAAAATTATTAAATTTAACGAAAATTTTATTATAGGGGTATTTGTTTCATTTTATTTCTTCAATTTAAAAAATTAAAAAGATAATTTAGCCGTTTTATGCAAAAATAAAGGTTTATTGTTGGAGATTTTTTTTGGTTAATTCACTAAATCGCATTTTTGATGTTCTAATTTATAGATAAAATGACAGAATTTTCGTTAAGTCTAATAGTTTTTATACATTTTGCAGATAAGTTCAAACTATAAAAATTCATATGTTCACTTTTAAACTACAAGAACTATATAATTTTGGCTAAAATCAAGAGAATAAAGTGTAATTACTCTTTTTTTAAAATTAATTAAATTATCCAGTGAAATTTAAATAAGTCCATTACTAGAGACTCGAGTGCCATCAGGCCTTTGCCTTCTTTTATTGTTTTGGGCATAAAAAAAATTAACTACTCTTCATTTATTTTATTTTATTTTTTTTTGGGAAGAGAATTAACTACTCTTCATTGTTTAGAGTTTATCAAACAAGGCCTCACCGTCTCAACCGCACCGCCTTTTGCCTACATATCACCGTCACAGAGGCCCCCACCGGCGGACGACGCTAGCCGCCTTCACCAGTAATCCCAGCTTTCTTGTATGTGGCGAGGGCTTATATACGTGTATATGCATACACAAATATATTGAAATGTGAATTTTGTTTGTGTATACATATAACGTTACATGACAAATTTCAGTTTCAGGATTGTAATGGGCTCCTCAAGTACCAGAGACCTCTTGACTTCGTTTAGTCCGTCTTTGGACTTCTTCGCTATCAGTTCTGGCAATGGTCGAATCAAGGTACCAAAAGTTTTCTTTTTGGGGCTTAGATATCAGAATACAAGAAAGAGAAAAAAAAAATGTTACTTTAAAGTTTTGTTAGCTTTTCTCTCTCTCTCTCTCTCTCTCTCTCTCCTATAAAATTGTTTGATAATTTCACAAATTACATATTTCTAGTTCATAAGTAGTCATTATAGCATTGTCCTATTCTGTTTCGAAGCATTTGTCCTGTTGACAGCTTTGCCTTTGTGATACTAGCATCCAATATGTGCTGAAAAAATTTGATTTGTGTTAATAACTATGACTAGCATATTTAATTAGTTATACACATTTAATTGATAATGGGTTTTATGAGGTTTAGGCTTCTGCTTGTTGCTTTTTCCTCTTGAATTTCTATCTTGGCTTCGATGGTGGGGATATTTACTTTGGTTTTTGCCTCGGGGCAGGGGGCTTCTGAATAATAAGGAAATTAAAATATTTGTGGACTTGCCTTTCTAACCAGCTCTCTCCCCCCTTCCTTTTGCCCAGCCTGTCCAATTGCCACCCTCCACAATCCAGACATTTTTTTTACTACTTTTACATGTTGAATAAAGTTTTAACAGCATAGCATTTGTCGCATTTGTTCTATTTGGATTAAATAAATTACATGAACAATTTGATATTTTAAGCTCTTGAAACCTGTGGAGTATGACATAATGGGGCAACTTGTTTTTGATCGATCGTCGTCCAAGTTTGGTGCTATTGTCTATACTAAAAAGTAAAAACTATACTACCGTGTCTCCAAGTTCTAAATTGCAAAATTTCTAAGTCATAACACTATGCATAAGTAAAAACTATACGTTTATATTTCAACTGTTGGTTAAGCTCTATTGTTGTTTTCATACTTTGCTTCTCTCTGACATTACCTCAAGGTTTATGCCTGATTTACAACTCTGTCTAATTTTGCTTTTTGCAGTTTTGCCTCAAAAGTTTGTTATGTTATCATTTATTAAGGTTTTTTGATAGAACCCTTAAGTTTTTTTTTCTTAATGCTCTGAGAGCATGTACTTTGTATTTTAAGATCATATATTAGGAACACCGGCAAAGTTGATAATTCAGAAGAAAATGAGGACTATTGCAACCGACTTTTGGAGAGAGATGTATTTCTGGGAAGTTTATCTTTTGCTAAGCTTCAAGGCACTTAAAATGTGAAAAGACGTATTTGGAGAGTTATCTAACTTCCTGTCCTCTGTTTCGAGCTCAGAAGTTTGTATGTGATTTTGTAAAGTATAGAAAAAGATATTAATTCTTTGAATTGAAGACCGAGGAATGCGTTTGTGGAATAAAATAGCTTTATACTATTCTTTTACTATAAATGAAAACCACATAATCTGTATTAGCCCTCTCAGAAGTGGAATGTAGCATAAATTCTTCCTACACTTACAAGCATAGAATCTGATTCTTCACTCTGACTTCTCAAATGCTTTTTTGGAAAATATCATTGCCAACGAACAATACTATTTTACTTCTTATTCTTCATTAGCATTTGAGGTAAGTCTTAGGTAGGGGTAAAAGAAAGAGCACCTTTTTCATACTAGCCTCTTGATTCCTTCTAGACTATTCTACATGCATTTGGATTTTCATCACTGAACATCGAAGTGATATTTCCATTGCCATTGTTGCTGTTGTGATAATCATCAGTACTGTAGCGCTCGGGTCTACTATAATGCGTGTATCTTGGGGATGAGCTGATATATTCATATTCGGTGACATAAGGCGATGGCTTGTATGTGTTGTAGCTGTGAATGACTGATGGTGATGTCTTGTATGTGTTGTAGCTTTGAGTTGCATAGATGGGTGGCAATGGCTCTTGTCGAAATCCTGGCTCTTGTCGGAATCCTGGGCCATTTGGGTAATTGTTCCAGTTTCCACCATAGCCATGACCATAGCCATATCTGTAGCCATAGTCAGGTGGGTGGTGGTATATTACATGAACCTCTTCTACATCTTTTGGTCTAGAAGGTTGTGTTGGCTGGCTTGCAGAGGTGTCATTAGCAACAATTGATGGTGCTGCATCCGGTGGTGGATTTTCTGGTGGTCGCGGTGGTGGCTGTTTTGGTGGTTCTTCTGGTGGAGCTTCTGTTGGAGGTGGATTTGCCGCGTCAGAAGCTGGTGGTGCTTGTTCTGTTGGCTGATCTGGTGCTGGCCCTGTTGGCTGAGCTGGTGGGTCCGAGGGTTCTGTATGAGAGCAAATAGTGGCATTTTTCCTTGTCTTCTTAATGGCTTTGACCATTTTTTCAGGATCTACCCACCCGATTATTGTTAACTTTTGTTGAGGAAAGTCGATGTAAAGATCATAGATACCTGAAGAAATTTAGTACCAAAAATTACTGGGCAAAGTTGTTTGAAATGCCATTGAAAGAGAATAGATTGAAGCATTTGTGAGTCATTTGTTACTCACCATGAATGCCATGTAGAGCCTTCTTGATCTTCTGCACGCACCCGTTACAGTCCATCCGAACCTGTATCTCAGTGACTCGAGGTTTCTGCATTTTTTATGAAAATTGAGCTATTAGAAATATTTCTGGTAGGAGAATAATATGATTTAGTACATAATATGTTGAAATGATGCTAGTTTTGATGCATACCTCTAACTCTGGAATCATGAGTGAAGAAAAGGAGGGGAAATGGAGAAACAACTAGAGGTGCTTTGTATGGGATGGAGAGGGTGGAGAGTGCAAATGGAGAACTAATTCATGGCATTCATTTGTACATGGGGAGAGAATATTTAAAAGGCAGAGGATGTGGGACATGCAAAGAATCTCTTTTTAGAGAGAGAGAGAGAGAGGAGAGAGAGTTGCTGCTAGATGAGCTTTAAGAAGTTAGTGTCAATGGTAAAGAGGGGGAGGGGCGTGGGTTCAAGAAAAAGGGTCTATGTTTTGTTTGGACCTTAGAATGTTGAGCCAAAGGGAATTTGCTTTACCCTAGATGGCCACCTATAATTGGGGGTTGTGTGTGCAGTTAGGATATCCAAAGCCGACCAAGAAAAAGAATTAAAGTGAGAGAGAGAGAGAGAGAGAGAGAGAGAGAGAGCAGACGATAGATCAGTCATTCATGGTCACTGGTCAATACTATCAAAGTAGCTTTATATAAGGATATGCACTCTCTGGGAATCCTTTTTCTTACAAGAAAGAGATCATTGAAACAAATGGAAATCGCCAAGGTGTGTTTCTGTGTTTTATATTGAATATAATATCTTCCATTTTTGCCGTAAAGGTTGATGGAGACCAGATGCCTTCATAGAAGCTGAGAGGTATTGCTCTAGGCACTAATGCCAGCCAGCAAGTGATGATAATGAAATTGTGATTAGGACAGCAGAATTCATATATTTCTCGTCGTTTTGAGTTTGCTTGTGTACGGGGCCTTTCTTATTCTGTACTTGATGCTTCCTTTGACATTCCATTTTCCATTGTCAATGCTTATTTCCTCTCTCTCTCTCTCTCTCTCCTGTAGAGGAAAACCAGAGCTTCATTATGAATTGGGCTGTTGTGAAATTGTTTTTTACATCGAAATTTCCAACTTAGCAGAATTACTAGAAGTTTTGTTGCATGTTCCATAGGAGAGGATATTTGTTGTGTTGTTATGCCTTGTAGGGACTATTATTCTAGTTACATATATAACTTATACATGCTTTTGCTTATACAAGTTCTTCTCTGGGTTTTCTATCATACAATTACTATATGCATTTAATTTACGTGCCTGACCATCCTCATGTGAATTTAGTGTTACTGAACTGTTTGATGTTTAAGAGGAAATAAAGGGATAATAAAAAATTATTTGATTCATAATTTTTTTAATTGTATTTAGATTATAATAAATTAAATAACTTATGCCTAACACAATTTTCTAATAAATCCACTTGAAAAAGCCAATCATTTCAAAAAATAATTTTCTAAACTAACTACGAATACCCCCTAATATAACACTTCGAATTTTTGGGCTTCTTCAACGAACCAAAGCCTTACATATATAGCGGATTCTTAGAAGCCCAGAAAGGTCCTAGTGCCGAGAAACCTGAAACTTCGACTTAGATTTGGGTGGGGTGCGCCGGGCCAAGGCAGTAGTGCAACGCCAAGGCGACGCTCGAGAGGCCCCAGTAGCAAGCTACTGTAGTGGGCCCTCCCCCTAGAAAAATTAATTTAATATCGTGTGGGCCGATGGCCCACGTATCAGATATTAAACTGATAAGAACAGATACTACACTTGATCTTAGCCAAAAGGCCGAGAAAGGTATGACTTTCATAAACGTCCAGCCACTGCTTTTAATGCCCTTTTCTCTCTCCTCTTGTTCTTGCATGAACGATGTGGGAGAGAGAACAAGCGCAAAACCCGCCACTGTCACTTCAGCAAAATGAGCAAATCTTCTCTCTGTTTTGGGTTGAATTATTGAAACACTTAATCTATGGACTATAGAGTCCCCTCTCAGTCCAACTTCAAGGACTTGCAAATTGCACACCTTTCTCCATATGAACTGATACATGAAGTGTAAGGCTTTGTGTAGATCACGAATTTGGTGAGGAAAAAGGAAAGAATAGAAGATATAAAATTAGATTGTATATTTAGTTGCTAGAGAAAGTAAAGGGTAAAAAAACATAAATGAAAAGAAGTAAGGATTTGAAATCTTTCATTTTGTTCTATTTTTCCTCACATTTTTTTTTCTTTTGTTTTTTCTTGATAAATCTGAGTTCCAAACTGGGGAGCCATGAGTCCAACCATGTTGCAGTGTCCTCTACTGCCAGAGCTTGCTTAGCCTCCTTCATGGGCTGTCCTGTTACATTCTCTTCTACCAGTGCCAAGAACATAATCTTCTCAAGACAAGCAATCAAATGCTTGATGTCACTTATAACCACTTCTATCTCTTGTGTTTAATAGCTGCCCCATTGATGTTCAACAGATGAAGCATCAGTCTTGATTTCAAGTCGATTCCATCGTTCACCTACATAGTTAAGCTAATTAAGACTACAGATCCCCACACCCATTAGAACCCAAATTGACCGAAAGGCTTCAACAGCCTAGCCAGCCATCTGCAATAATTCATGATGAACTTCTACAATTTTTTGTTGGAGTTGAGAAATTATGGCATCAAGAGAGGAAAATTTGACATCCAGCTCGTGAGATAACTGCACCTGTGAGTCAACAATTTTCTTTAACATCTAATTTTGGACTACATCATTGTGCCAATTTAGAGTTGCCTCTGCAGCTGTGATGGATTTGCTGCTTCCATATGGACTTTTACCTAAATTTCATTCTATATGTTTTACCCTTTCTCTTTCACTTCTACAACAATTCCAAATATTTTTGTGAACCCAAGTTCCCTGCAGAAGTGCAATAACAACTCCCAATAAAAGAACCATGGCCTATACTTTTTTTCAAGTATGACTTACATTATCTGTATCTATCTTCTCCTAGAAAACTTATGGGTCATTTTACACTCCAAACAGGAGATCATCTACAGTAAGATAAGACCTTGAAATGTATTGAAGAACCTCTACTTGAGCTACAGCAGGAGTTTTAGGCTGCCATGAGATGCAGAACCAAGACAAGTGAAGACAGATCAAAGACAGCAACAACCCAGATATTAGGAACTCACAATGCACATACAGGATATCTTTTACATAACTTCAATATCTACAATAAGAAGATGCCAAAAAAACAAGATAAAAGTCCCTTTGATCTATAGAAGAAAGCACAGTCTTGCAATTACATGTGAAGGTATAATTCAAGTATAGGCATGAGGGTGAGCCAAGAGATAGGCTTCCACAACTTCATACATTCCAATGGCTCTGTCCTTCCCGAGCTCGATGTCTTCTTCCTTGATCTCTACATTCTCTTTTGTTCTATACTCGCTCGTTGCCTTACAAACACATCCAGTGTAACCATAGGGCTCAAACTTGACCTCGAAAGCAATCGATTCGATCTTGTCCATCAAAGAATCAACATCTATGAAAGTGTACTTGGACACGAATTTCTCTTCGTCCAGCTCGTCTATCCGAAGCTTCACATGCCTCAAAGGACTAGCTGCAATAGTATCAAATCAAACCAAACATTCTTGTTATGTATATGTTACGAAAGGAACAAAATTTTCATTTGTTTCATCAAAACGGTCAAAATATTTATCACTTTTGAAATGTTTTTGAAACATCCCAAAACATTTTTATTTTCATAAACGAAATTTTGATACTTTGACTGGTCTTTGTTTAATTCTAGGCACTACAATAAACAGAAGCTTCATTAATATGGTGGAACTAACCTTCAGTGAAGTTCATTTGCTTGATGCTTCCAGCCCCTCCATTGCCTTCAATTAATTCAATGCTCTTGATTGATGAGAACATGAGCTTGGGGCATAGGTTGTGGGAATCAAGGATCAAGGCCTTGAACATCCTATCTGGAGTCACCTTGGTTTTGAAAGATTGACTCATTCGGACAACACCCATATCTCCAAATTTGTCTCACAGAATTCCAGGCAATGGTGTGAAGAGGTGAAGAGGGAGAAGGAGAAGGATAGATTTGCTTAGTATGGTTTTTTTTTTTTTTTTGAGAGGGGTATGCTGAAGACTTTGAACTGTATTGGTTAGATATATATCAATATATATTGCTGGTCTACTAATTAAAAAGTCCATGGTGGATGATTATGAAGTGGGCATCAACAGTCAAATTTGACTAGTTCAATAAGAGGTGGAAGGTTCTTTTTAGAGAAAGGTCCATGGTGACTCAGGGTAACATGGAAACTCCATGCTTTGGAGTTTAGTTGAGCATCAATATTTAGTTCAGACGCTAGACTACTTTCCCAAGTAATTTCCTTGTACAGGTGTGGCATTGAATCCCAAGTGTAAGAGAAAATTCATGAACTTCTTGGTCAGTATAATGGGATGCTTCTGTTTTCAAAGTTGTGGGACATGTTTGCTTCAATAACTTCAACTTGGCTCAACAAAGTCAAGATGGGTTTCCTACCCCACACGCTGTGGAAAAGGAAAGGACAAGTGCTTGGAGCCTATGCCAGGTTAAGGATTTGGAAGTTAAGAGTTTGGGCCAGTAAAATCAAGATCTTAGAGTTAATGCTTTTCTGATCAAAACCAGGGGCCTTGCCCAGTTTCAAAGGCCCATTGAAAGGGCACCATATCAACTTAAAAGGGCAGCCTACTGCCCGACTGCGGCATTTTTAGAATGTTATATATATACAACTTTGTCCTAGCATGCGGGGATACTGTTTTTATATTTCAAATTTATAACGTTTATCTAAACTATGTTTTTTAAGGATAGTCAAATCCTGTGTCTCCTACATCATGCGAATTGAACAAAGAAATTTGGCACAAAAAATAAACTTTGGTGCTAAAACTCTTCGGAGACTCAGATGTATGCAACCTTATCGCCCGTGTTATATGTAACTTTTTTTTTTTCCTTCGGATAGGCATTGGGGTTCAAATCTCTCTATCTCTGTGTGTGTGTGTGTGTGTGTTTAGAAACATTCTTCCAACACGTTAGTGCTGATAACAATTAGCCAACTGTTCTCTGATTTAAATCAGCAAGTACTTCAGATATGTAGCTTGAAATAAAAATCACAATCATACTTGCATAGCTCAATCTCATAAAGCAAACTTCTTTTCTTTTTCTTATTTTTCTGATTTTTTTCACGGGTACAAAAGGAGACTTGACTGTTTGAATGCAGAAGATTTTATTATCAACATAGCCAGAACATAAGCAAAGGAGACACTGCAGCATAACAAGCTTGAGAGATCACCAAAAGGCCATAGAGTGGAGAGCAGCAGAGAGACATTAAGCATAGGCATCAGGGTTCTTGATGAGGTAGTCTTCCAAAACCTTGAATATTTCTCCAGCCTTCTCCTTCCCAGCCTTGATTTCGTCTTCAGCAATCACAAGATCACCCGAGGGATAATACTTGCTCGTCGCCTTGGAAATGGTACCGCCATTGGAGGATGGCACGAGCTGAAATTCATTAGAGATCTTCTCGAACTTACCCATCAAGGCATCACCTTCAATCATAGTGTAGCAATACTTGTATGTCTCTTCATTAATCTCATCAACTAGATGCTTCACGGATTTGAATGGGGTACCTGCATGGACAAAAATTCATGTCACTTACAATGCATTATATACAAATGATTATATCTATAGTTATATAGAATGTCAGCATATATAGTAATCTAGCCTTCAGCAAAGTTGATCTGTTTGATGCTTCCAGTCCCTCCATCGCCTTCGATGAGTTGAATGCTCTTGAAGGCCTGTGGCATGAGTTTTGGGATCAAGTTGTCACCGTCGAGGATCAGGGCCTTGAATGCCCTTGCTGGAGGAATTGGGGAGGTGTATTCATCTGTGAAAGTGATGACACCCATGATCAGAGTAAGGAGGCAAATGGGTCCATGATCAGAGTAAGGAGGCAAATGGGTCTGAGTTGAGAAGGGAGGTTTCTTTGGGCAAAGGCTGGGATGAGAATGTTGTATTTATATTGGTTTGAAGCACTCCGGGATTTTTTTGGAGGTTGTTTCAGTACTAAATGCATTATATTCTAATTCTTGTCTAGTTTTGTATGTAATAGCTACATCAATTGGCATTACAATCAGAGAAGAGGAAGGAAGGATGAAAAGATTAAACACCTACTTGGTTCCAAATGTATTAGTACCTTGTAAGTTGAATTTCTTGATTAATGCAACAAACACAAAGGACAAATTGTATGGATCTCAATGGCGTATACCATGTGACAGAACAAATGCTAAAGACATGAAGAAAAAAGCAGCAAATCTTGAGAGAGAGAGAGAGAGAGAGAGAGAGAGAGAGAGAGAGAGAGAGAAACTGAATTGCACGGCTCTTGCTTAAGATTTCTGAATATCACAAGCAAGCAGTCTAGCCCTGCTAAATTGCACGCTCTTCAACCTAATGTGAAGTAAAGCTGTTGCATTATTTTCAAAAGTAGTTTAAATTTCTTTTATTAGGGATGGGCAGTCAGGGCCTGACCAACTGGTTATGTGAATCACAGACACTAGGGTTCGAATCTCATCGTTACCTGTCCTAAAAAAATCACTCTATGTCCTCCCCTCATGGAAGGACCTACGCTCGACTGTTGGGGTCATGGCTCTCTAACTTTGACAAAATTTTGTTTAGGTCTTGTGAATTTTGAGTATTTATGATACGAAAGTATATACTAGCTCCTCTAAAATTTTAAAAATTTTCTTTTGACCTAAATTTTAATAATTTTTACCTTAATCCTTTAACAAAATCCAAAAAATTTCAATCTTGGCCTTCCATGGCCCTCTTAAATACAATTTTTGGTTCTGTCCCTACTTCCCCTAATAGCAAAATTCATGAAACTGGTACCTATATGGGTATACTTTCTATATCTTCATTGTTAGATTGTTATGTGGTGTTTGTATGACAAGATAGCAGCCCTTAGGATTGGTGCTTTTAAATTTCCAATCATTGACTCTTCATTCCAATAAGACATCAGAGACAACTCTATATTATTACTCAAAAACACATTTATTATCAAGCCAAAGTAGTAGCTTTGGCTAGAAAAGGCACACATGCCCCACATTAGTAACATAAAATGGAAGAGATATGTAAGAAGATTGTTTTCAACAAAGGAGGATCAAACATAGGCATCTGGGTTTGCCAAGAGGTAGGCTTCCACGGCCTTGAAGACGCCCGAGGCCTTCTCTTTGCCGGCTTTGATTTGCTCCTCCGAGATCTCAACGCCCGGTTTGGTATGGTACTTACTAATATTCTTGCCAATGCAGCCCCCATTGGGAGAGGGCTCGAGCTTCATCTCATAAGAAATGGACTCCAGCATGTCCATCAGAGCATCACCTTCGATCAATGTGTAAGCATATGTCATGTTCTTCTCATCCAATGCATCGATCCTATGCTTCACATACTTGAAATGACTACCTGCATTGAGGGAGAAAAAAAAAATCAAACATGGAACTTTATATATATTTATATATATGTTAAGATGTAATTAGGAGAATTTTCTAGGAAAGTTGCTAGCCTTCGGAAAAGTTCATTTGCTTGATGGTTCCGGGACCTCCATCTCCTTGGATTATGTCGATGCTCTTGATAGCTTGAGGTGCAATTTTGGGGATGAGGTTGTCCGCATCGAGTATCAAGGCCTTGAAGAGCCTTGGGGCCGGGACAGGGCTACCGATGTCTTCAGTGATGGTGACAATACCCATTTGATCTCCTTTCGATCTTAAAAACTGGCACGAGAAGGAGAAGAGAGAAATAATGGACTGGTTGCAATGGAGAGAAGTCTTGGAGTGAGGAAGGTGGTGAAGAAAAGGGGTAGGTATTTATAGATTTGCAAATGGGGTTGTGAAGTGTTTGCCATTGCTATAGCATCATTAACCAAAGCTTAACCATTGCTCTTTTTTTCGGTGCTTGCCTCCTTTATGGCTTAGTATCACAATCAGATCAAGATGGGTAATAATGAATCAAAGGGCAACAGTGTGTCATTGGGTTGCCAAGATTTCCTCTGTTTTCACCTTTCTACTCAAATATATGTATTTTTTTTATGTGCTTTATAAAATAACAAATGTAAAGTGAAGCAAAAATGAATGAACAAGAAGAAAAATTACTCTGAATGCAAGAGGAATTTATGTATGTTTTTTCAATATATGAGACTTATCTACCCAATCTTTATTAAGGGAGGTGGAAACCATACTGCCTTCAACCAACAAATTTGACAAACCTGATGGCATTAATGCATCTAACAGTACCCTTTATTGCTGCAAAAATCTGGTGTTCAATGCGCACCACACACACATATGTATGTACATTTCTATTTTTACATATATATGCACCACAGCAGCACTGCTGTTGCCACTGAACCACAGTGCTTACCAACTCCTACTATATCCACCACCAAAACCCACAAGTAGATGCATCAATCTCTGCATGTATAGATATGTCTTTGGACTCCATGAAGATACAGGTTTGGGTTTTGGTTCAATTAATTCTGGTCATCTTTAGCTCGGTGCAATTTGTAATTTGCCACCCAAATAATGACTAGATGCATACAGATATAAAACACAACTGGCCTCTTGAATAGCCAAAAAATGTGGTGATAAGTAATATTTTCCCCAAGGCTACCAGCCCCACAACGTCATTTACAATCTAGATGGTCCTAACCAAGGCCTGTGGCAGGTACTACTCTGCAGAGTCAATTTCTCTGCAGGCAAGTCATTTGGGACAACCTTCCTCTTTCCCATGTTGATCACTTATCTGCTTCCATCTGGGTGGTAGGAACAGATTGTCCCTAACCCAAAATCACAAATCAGCTCTATTTTCTCCTAATTCTTGTCACATCTTGATGTTTTCATATACATGTGTATAGATACAGATATAACATCCTCAAATATATACATTTATTAGTGTGGAGCAGATTATTTTTCCTTTTGATTTGGGCTAATTTTAATGCCAATTAAGGTGATAAGAACCTTTCAATATTGTATGATCCTGGGTGATGCAAGGTACTCTACTAAGTGTCTAAGGGCCATCAATGTCTGATTTGAGCCCCTGAGGTTACTGATCTATCTTGCTTTCCCAGATTTCTAATGTAAATTGGTTTAAAAGTCCTTGAGATCATGACTATTCAACATTTTATAGGAAACTTGTTGATAGGCGGGTTGAAAACAAGATAATTGGTGCTTAACGCATCTCTTTAGAAGATCCACGAGCTAATCTGCACAAGTTACTCCGGTAGCATGTAAAATGAAACCTGTGATCATGACTTTTTTTTAACTTGTACCCTGCTTGCTTCTGGTCTTTCTCAATTAGGTTTGAGGATTATAACTTGGCCAAAAGCCAAATTATCGTATGCTCTGTTTGGATGGAAACTGGAAACCCTTATTGGGTTATTATCCGGTCTTTGAGTATTTAGTAACTGATAATTTTCAAAGGATAATTTTTGAGAAACAGAAAAACTCATACAGAATTTATCATAAGAATGATGTGGTTAAATGAGAATCATTCACTTTAAAACAAAACACCTATCATGATGACTCTTAATTATAATAATATCACTCCCACATCCTTCTGGTGAGATTTTCTATACAAATTTTTTGAAAAAATAACATTTTTCTTTTCAAATTTCGTATACAAAACTTGTTATTTTAATCTGTAATGTTATACAAGCAGAAAATTCATATAGAATTTTTATATAGAATGATGTGTCTAGTTGAGAGACTTTCACTTCAAAATAAAATATTTACTATAATGACTTTTAATTATAAAACTGTCATTGCTATTGTCACTGCCATATAATTCTAGTGTAAGACTCTGTACAAAAATTCTGTAAAAATAGCATTTTTCTATTTGTATATGCTTCGTTTTCTTGACTGGACTTGCTCTAAGTCATGGATTTTTAGACTTTTCTATAATATGAAAATGATAGCGAATATGATTGTTCTTGTTCTCATATATATCTTAGCTAGTTCTTGGAAAAGTAGTATTTGTTATCTTCTTTTGCAATGAGCTAGTGCAAGGCTGGATCCAAATTCTAGAAGTCAGTCATCTTCTTGATAGATTCAATATTTCATTTCTTAACAACTTGGGGTAATAAAGTCCATCCATGGCTTACATTATAGTCAACCAAATAAATAATTAATCAATTAGAATGCAAGTTTTGAAAATAATTTGAAAATCGCTCTGCCTCGATCAAGATCCTATATTTACTTAGAAAATTAGAATAGGTAAGGACGGAAATGTGCCTTCAACATTCATGTCTTTATTTTATAATTCACATACTAGTTAAACTAGTAGTGATACTAATGATAGTTTTATACTTTTATATTGTGTTTGAAATCCGAATTTATCAAAGGAAAAAGAGTGGAAAAGATAATAAAAAAGAGAACGAAATACACTTATTTTTGTTCTCTTTTTTCTCATATTTTTTTTTTCATCACCAAATCTCTGATCCAAAGTTCCAAACAGTTAGAATTTAGGTACTATGGATGCCAAATGAAATAGTGGCAGGTACATGTAGATAGAGAAGTTCAGAAATTGAGCTGAAAACTCATAAATCCAGAGATAATTGGTACATTATTGAGAACTAAACGCGTAATCAACAAACTATCTTTCATGTAAACTCGGTAAATAGTTTCAGATACATGGGAAGCCAGACCTTTAGCTAAATGGTGCAGAGGCACACTCATGAGATTGTTTATTTCAATTATGGATACTGGGCAGTATTAGCAGGCATCAGGATTTGCCAAGAGGTAGTAGGAGAAGTCAACAGCCTTATACATGGCCGAGGCCTTTCTTTGCTTCCTGTAATTTTCTCTTGCTGCTGTTTTTGCAGATGGAACCTCCATCAGGATAGAGTGAGATTTTGATCTGATAAAGATTTTGGGTTCATGAACATATGGAGTATAAGAAGTCAAACAAATGTCACTTCGTGCATGAATGAGAGAGAGACAGAGAGAGAGTTGACCCAATGAACATTCATGGAAACACCTCAGATTTCATAGGGTTAGCGGTATGTTTGGTACTCAGATTTAAAAAAAAAAAAAAAAAAAGAAAATATTTTTTTCAAATTTTTACTTTAACTTTTTTAATTTTTTTATTATTCACTTTTTTTAACAGCTACACAGATCCTATAAATTCATATTTTTTTTTCTCACTAAATCAATATTCCAAACACAATATAAATAAAAAAAGGACGAATCAAGATGCAAGTCAATACACAAACTTCATTGAAAAACCTTTTCAAAGATCTCCACTAATTTATTCCGAAACATTATACTGAGACAATGTAGGAAAAACTCTTCAATCAAGGATTTTCACCAGGAGAATCCTTTTTATTGAGACAGACCCACAGATGGAAAAAGCAACAGAACACCAAACGGGCAGACCTTTAGCTAAATATACAAATGCACAATCATGATGATCAGTTATAGGCATCAGGATTTGCCAAGAGATAGGCCTCAATGGCCTTCAACAAGCCGGAGGCCTTCTCTTTGCCTGCCTTAATTTGCTCTTCTGCGATCTCGACGCCGTCTTTGGTGTGATACTTGCTGGTGTTCTTGCAGACGGATCCGCCTTCGGAGGAGGCCGAGATTTTGACCTCGTAAGAGATTGATTCGAGTAGGCCCATCAAAGCGTCGCCTTCGATAATGCTGTAGCTGTAGGTGAAATTCTCCTTGTCCATGCCATCAACTCTATGCTTCACACTCTTGAACTGGCTGCCTGCAATATCAACAAAGAAAAAACCATGTCAGTTTCTCTTTCTAATTTTGCTTAGATTATATGAAACCATGCAAAAGAAAAGGCAGCATTATTGGCAACCGTGTTCCTAAAATTCAAGCAGCATAGTTAGGGATAGAATCAGAAATTTTGTTAAGACATTCTAGGGGTTTAGAGAAGACCATGCAAGGTAAAATTTTTGAATTTTTTGAGGGGCTAAGATAAAAATTCGAAGGTCAATGTATATTTTTTTTAAAATTTTGTTGAGTTGTTAAAGCAAAGATATGTTAATTTTTTAAAGATTAAGGTAAAAAATTTTTAACTTTTTTGGGATTAAGGAAAAAATTTGTGAATTTTAGAAGGTCAAAAGAAATTTTTTTAAAATTTTAGGGGGCCAATATACACTCTTATTGTAAAAATACTCTAAATCAATAGGGGTTAAATAAAATTTTATCAAAGTAGAGGGGCCATGACCCCCTATTGTACCTATGTAGTTCTGTCCCTGAGTATACTGGAATGGGATGACAATTTGATCCCAAAAACTGGATCCTGCCTCCCTCTGCTAAAAGGCGAAATAATAAAAATTGAAACCGATTTAGAACAAAGTTATAGTTTAGGTGACCTTCATTAGAACTTGACTCGATTATGAATCAAAATGACTAGAATGTCTATAGTATATATAGAAAGTAGACTATTTCTATATATAAGAAAGTATTGTTTATCTCTTATTATGTAGACTAATTGTTACTTTAAAAATAAGTGGCATTATATTCTCAAAAAAATACAAAAAAATAGGTGACTTGTCTATGTGCCAAATAAAAAATAAAAAATATGTGGCATAACCCGACTCGACTCAACCCAATTCAATTTGAACATAAACAGGGATGAGGTTAGAGGATTCAACTCGTAACAAGTGTGAGACGGGTTATGGAGTAAGCTTTTTTTCATTAAGGTTGGGGTAAGGTTTAAACATACCCGTCTCATACCCGACGAAAACTGTGAAAGTAATTAAAAGCCGAATTGGCATAATTAACAATGTCCTAGAGAGGAGAAAAACTCAGTGATAATGAATGAAAACTAGCCTTCGCCGAAGGTGACCAGCTTGATGGTTCCAGGCCCTCCATTTCCTTCGAGGACTTCAACGCTCTTGATAGCCTGCGGCAAGATCTTGGGGATGAGGTTGTCGGCATCGAGGACAAAGGCCTTGAACATCTTGGCCGGAGGGATTGAGGATGTGATCTCTGTTTCGTAAGTAATGACACCCATGATGGCTTAGAACTACTTGAAAATGACGAAAGAAAGAGATGAAGAAGAAGAAGGATTGAATGGTTTTGCAGGCAGGGCTTGGTGTGGGAGAAATGTGAGAGCCAAAGCCGATATTTATAGTGCAAGTCTAGTTGATATATATTGATTTGATCAAATGGAGTGTGCTAAGGCTTAAATTATTTTGAGTGAGAAAGCCTTGACTTTAGTGCGTAAAAAAAACAAAGAAAGAAAGCCATTGACTTTGAATATAGCAGAGGTAAGAATTCCGCGGACTTGGAACGCTAATAAATAATTGGAATTCAACGATCACGGAGTCGGTGATATCCTTGACAATTATGTGGTATATATGTGGCTGGGTCAAGTATATGGGATTTTTAATAGTACTGAAGTACAAACAGAAAAATTACGATACAAGATAATGTGATTAAATTAAAATTTATCAATTTAAAATAAAGTACTTACAAATATAAATTTTAATCACAAAAATGACATTGCCGTATTGTTACAGTGGAGAATTCTTTACTGCTATATATGAATCTTGAATTAGTGTAGGGAAGAGAAAAAGAAAACATAGGATGAGAAAGTGAGTGCAAAAAGCTAAATTATTTTCTTCTGTTTTAGGGAAATGAAAAGAAAAAAATTTATTTTTTTGTTTGATTACCCATGAAAATGAAATATAAGTAACTCGATTTCCTTTTCATTATCTTTTCTCTTCACAAATTCGAAGTCCACACATAATATACAAAAATTATGTAAGAATACATGTTTCCTTTGAAACCATGATTAATGGTACAAAGGCAACCAGTGAAATTAGAAATTAAATTTTGCATTGATCCTCGCTAGCTTTACTGCTAGGGCTGTTTCCAAGAGCCTTGCACGCTTCAGCTGCTTGAGTATTATGCTATTACCCTTTTGAAACATAACATTTGTCAATTTACACCTTTCATTTTATATCCTTTGCGTGGAATGAACACGAGCCTAAAATGTTTCTTGTTTGTGAATATAAGAATTAATCAAAAAACATATGTAAAAGCATCCTCTGAAAAGATATCTTCGGCGGTGGTTTGGTGGGTGGGGACGTCTGCGGTCTGCCGGCAGGCAAGTCCTTTATTCTAGATGAACCGATGATATCGATCCATCCATGCATGGGACCAAATTTCAAGTCCAATATGCCTACATTTCATATTGATAGTTAGGCTGGAAGAATTATATTATATGTATATATGTAAGTATGTCAATGTTAACTCATAGTTATTAAAATGAGAAGCGGACACGGTAAACATTAGAAAAAATGAAAACGGAAAATGCAATAAAAAAAACGAGAGAGAATGGAAAGCGAAAAATGATTGAAAAACTTAATAGGAATCTTATTGTTATCTTTCTGAAGTATAAAAAAAAAAAGAATCTTATTAGGAAACTTTTCGGAAACTCAAAGAGACCTTTAAGAAATTTAGTGAAAACTTTTGAAAAACTTAGTGGAAACTTATATAAATAATTTCATAGATACTTAGTTAAAATTTAAGAAAAAAAAGTATAAAAATTAATATTCAAATTTTCGAAGCGTTTCTCAATAATTTCCGAAACGTGCCCTTGCGTTTTTTAAATGTTTTTCTAAAATTTTCAAATGAATTTCATACCAGTATTAAAAACGCGTTTCCGAAGAAGTGCTCTCCCCTCCAAGATGAGTTTCCCAATAACTGTGTTAACCACTCACCTAGCTATAGTGGGTTTCATTGGTTTCCTATGAGACTAGAGCAAAAAAAAAATTACAATAGAACATTTCAACAAATATACAAAAGCAACTTATTTTGATATAGTGTACACTGTTCATAAAATAGTATTTAAGTAACTCTATGAAAACAAATTCTCAAGAAATTTTAAGATAAACTTTTAAAAAACAGTTTTAGACGTTCTAAATTTCTAATACAATCTAAAGAAATTTGTTAAAAACTTTTAGAAAATCTTGAAAAATCTTTGTAAAAAAGTGATTCTTATATTTATATCATCTAGCATTTTCCTTTTCCTATAATATTTTTAAATCACCTTTCATATATCTATTTCCCATTTGGACACGTGCTGGACAAGGTTAAGAAGACAGCACGAATATTTGAGCTGTGGGAACACAGAGAGAGAGAGAGAGAACTTAGTTAAGTTCATCAAACACTTAGTTCCGCAAAGATGAGTTGAATTAAATGGTTCACAAAGATCCATTGGTGGAATAGTAAGTTTGTGTTAAACATATACAAGGTTCCAACCTGATTGCTCTTCTCTTTGTAAAAAAATTACATAAATAACTTGCTGCCTTCCATTGTCAAAGATTCTTCTATGTCTCCTCTACAGACCAGTGATGTGTTCAGGGGCAAAACAGGTACTTTACATGGGGCAGTATAAACTTTGAAAGGTTAAGGCTATAGAACTAGGTGTGGACAATAAGGGTCATGACTCTCTCTACTTTGACAAAATTATGTTTAGATCCCTTAGATTTTAGGTATTCATGATAGCAAATAATGTGGTAGCCTCCCTAAAATTCAAAAGAAAATTTCTTGACCTACCAAAATTCAAAAAAAATTTTACCTTAGCCCCTTGATAAACTTTTTGGTTCCATCCCTAAGGCTATCACAATATTGTTTACTACATGCGAATCACAGTTTGAGCCTTTAGCTTAAAAGCCAATAATAATTGGAAATATGCCCACATCAAAGCATAATAGTGGATGTTAGATATCAATTAAATGAGAAGATCAAAAAGGATAACAATATTGTTTACTACATGCGAATCACAGTTTGAGCCTTTAGCTTAAAAGCCAATAATAATTGGAAATATGCCCACATCAAAGCATAATAGTGGATGTTAGAAATCAATTAAATGAGAAGATCAAAAAGGATATAGGAAACTTTGAGGACCTGTTTGGTACATATTTTTTCAAGCTTTTTTGGCCTGGCCTATAAACAAAAAAGCTAAATTTTTTTGGTTTTTTTTTTCTTTGCTTATTTATTACTTATCTTAGTCTTGCTTATAAGCAAAAAAAAACAAAATGAAAAAAGCTAAAATATTTAAGCTCTACCAAACGGAGCATGAGCCACCCATGTTCAATTGCTATCTTAATTACTTGGTTATGACATTTCGATTATGAGAGGCTTATGCATGATAGACTTGACCTTCAATGCAGACGCTTGAGACGCTTAGATAACATTCCAACAGATCTTGATATTCAGTGTAATTAAGGGATTAATATTATGGAGTTTACAATTTAGTTGAATGAGATAATTAAGCTGATCACATGATTCAGGATGGTTTGATCACAAAAAAGTTACCATGACATTTCTATGGTGAAAGATTACAGTATAGAATCCTTTTTATTGAATGAAAGGCACCAAATGGGCAAACAACAAAAGACTCAAAACCAAACTCATGAACAAATATGTCTCAACGACATAGGCTCTGGCAAAGCATTAGCTCTAAGCATCAGGATTAGCCAAGAGGTAGGCCTCAATAGCCTTGAACATGCCCGAGGCCTTTTCTTTGCCAGCCTTGATTTGCTCTCCTGTGATCTGGGCATCACCTTTGGTGTGATAAGTGCTTGTGTTCTTGCAAATGGATCCTCCATCAGGAGAGGCTGTGATTTTGATCTGATAAGAGATAGATTCAAGCACGCCCATCAAAGCGTCGCCTTCGATTATGCTGTAACTGTAGGTGAAATTCTCTTTGTCAATCCCATCAACTCTCTGCTTCACACTCTTATATTGGCTGCCTGCATATCACAAAAGAGAGCGCTCATTAGCTTTTTTTTTTTTTTTTTTTATAGAAATTGTGGAAGCAACAAAAATAGTTCTAGTATAAGAATGTTCTAAGAAAGAATGTAGTAACGATGATAGAAACTAGCCTTCGCCAAAAGTGGTGAGCTTGATGGTTCCGGCCCCACCATCTCCTTCGAGGATTTCAACACACTTAATAGCCTGTGGCAAGATCTTGGGGATGAGGGTGTCGGCGTCAAGGACAAAGGTCTTGAACATCCTTGCCGGAGGGATTGAGGAAGTGATCTCCATATCATAAGTTATGGCACCCATGATGCCTTAGAAATCAGAAATTGATGGAAGTGAAGAAGAAGAAGAATGAGAAGAGTTGATTGAAAGGTCTGTAGAAGAGATTGGTGTGAAGGAAATGTGAGAACTAGAGGAGGTATTTATAGAGTGAGTCTAAAGGTCCCCTTGTATGGAGTTCTAAAAAATACCAAGTTCATTTGAATTCAACTATCACAAGATGGTTCTTAGAGTGGCTATTGTCAAGAAAAGGAACTCCTACATCTATAATCAGATGCAGGAGTTAAATTTTCTGACAAAAAAAAAATGCTATGCATAATCCCATAATTACTCATCCCATTTTTTTTACTCTAGGAAAAATCATGTACGTGAGCCTGATCACGTGCATTTATTAATTTTTATGTCTAGGAGTGAGAAAACAGGTTGAAAATGTATTATGGATAGCATTTCTCAAATTTCATGTCAGTATTATTGCTTTTCAGCTCTCTTTCTGTGGCTCATTTTGTTTAGGTCTTATGGTATATGGCCTTGAATATATTATTATATAGATGGGTCCAGCTTAGAAAGAAAATCATCACATCCACATCAGATAAAGTCCTTTTGGGACATCTATGTTGACTGCCAACCTAGTTGTATTGGCCTCCTTGGAATCAAGCCCCTAGGAGGAGGAGACCATTTATAGTCTTCTAGATTGGAGTTTGGCCATTTAGTCCAATCATGGATCATACATATCAAGCAAGTCTCAATCAGAGGACACAATTTTCATGCAGTAGAGAGGATTTTGGCTTGGGACTTGGGATATTATGTTCATATGTAAAATTTAGTGGCCAAAATATTAGTGAAAAATTTGACTTTCCTTTCATATATGGAGCCACTATTAGACTATGTATGCTCTGTCATTTTCAGGAGAGAGAAAGAGAGAGATTTGACTCAGTAAAATTTTATCATTAGTATATGTAAAGCCCAGTGCATGAGTGGTCTGGAAGTGTTAAACCTTGCCAAACTTGCCACTGTGCACCCTCCCTTTGGTATTGTCTTTCTGTTTTATATTTTTCCTTTTCTTGTGAGTTCCATTATTTTAGTATTGAAGATGGCCCTTGAATCAAAATACTTCAATTAAGACCTACCAAGAAAACACCATAAGTAAAAGCATTTGCAAAGATGTAAGAATTGAATAGAGGTTTGGAGTGAACACTAGCTGCCAAATGGGTAATGCAATTTCTTAATTTTCTAAATTTTATTAGTCTTATCTGGAGTGTAGATGATGGTTTTTATCTTCCTCTCAAAAGGTAAGTGATGTTTCTAAAATAAGTTGTACTTGCATGATCCATAACTGTGTTGCCATCCTGCATATTCATGGATCCAGAAAACTGGGAGAACTAAACTTGCATGATGAGGAAAAAAGCAATGGTGTAATTACTCCAAATGAGTTAATTTTTTTCCTTTTCTATAATGAGATGGAAGTAGAAAGGCAATGGCTGCGTATAGTTTCAAGTTTTGACCAGTACTATCTGGACAGTTCCAACTAATCTCAAAACTCTGTTCAAAATGATATGCAGGGAACAGCATTGATGGACTAAGCAGTAGAATGAGAAGAAACATTTATTGATGAAACATTACAATACAAGAGTCCTTATCAAATCCGAAACACAACAGAAAACTCAAAGCAAAACCTTGAATTAATGATGTTCGAGAGAATAGAGAAAAAGAGGATGAGAAATAGAATTGTAATGTATAATCTTTGTACAAGAAATGATGATTTACAATGAAGAGTAGACCTATATATACAGGAGAAGAAGAGAGAAATCTGCCATGAAACAAGGATGGCAACATGCCTAACATGCCTTACGAACATGCCTAACAAAACCTAATATTCCTTGACCATTATGTTCATATTATGTATGTTCATATTATGTGTACATTAATAGTCCCCGGCAAACTCAAGGTGGTAAGGTGGAGACTAAATTAAGTTTGATAATCGGATCATGAAACTGTCCTGAGAGATGAGACTTGATGAAGATGTTCACAATTTGATTAGCAAAAGTCAAAGGCAGAAGATGAACTGTGCCACACATGACATGCTGACGAATGAAATGACAATCAATCTTAATGTGTTTAGTCCGATCATGAAACAAATCATTATGAGCTATCATAATCACACGGCGATTGTTACAATGGAGAACATTAGCACTAGAATGAAAGACACCCATATCTTGAAGCAACCACCGAAGCTAGAGAAGTTCTCGAATAGTATCAGCTAATGCACGGTATTCGGCCTCAGTGCTAGAACGAGTTGTAAGGGTCTACTTCTTACTACGCCAAGAAATAAGAGAGTCTCCAAGAAAGAAGCAGAAGCCTGTGATAAATTGTCGATCAGTAGGATCACCAGCCTAATCAACAACAGAATAAACATGAAGTTATAGAGAAGGGTGTCGAGAATAATGTAGTCCATGAAAAAGAGTACCTTTAACATAACGAAGAATATGGAGAACTGCAGCATAGTGAGTGGATTGTGGCGAAGACAAAAACTGCCTGACTAGATGAACAGCATGGGCACTGTCAGGAGGAGTAACAATGAAGTAGACAAGACTGCCAACAAACTGCCGATAGAGAGTAGCATTAGACAAAAACTCACCATCTAGAGGAGTGAGAAGAACATTAGCTTTTAAAGGTGTGGAAGCAGCCTTGCTATCAATGAGACCAGCACGAGTAAGAAGATTTGAGGCATACTTGACTTGAGAGAGAGAATAAACAGTAGAAACAGAAGATATCTCAAGACCAAGAAAGTAATTGAGAGGACCAAGATCTTTCATCTTAAATTGTCTGCTAAGGAAATTTTTGAGCTCAGAAATACCATCCACATCATCTCCAGTTAAAATCATATCATCCACATAGAGAAGTAGGAAAACAGTACCATGTGGACTTTTGCGAATAAAGAGAACACAATCATAATCACTAAAAGAGGAGCCAATTTCGCTAATAGTAGAACTGAATTTGGCATACTAGGCATGAGGAGCTTGTTTAAGACCATATAAAGCACGACAAAGTTTGCAGACCTAATGTGGAGAGTGACAAGAACCAGAAGGAGGCTGCATATAGATTTCTTCAGAGAGATCGCTGTTGAGAAAGGCATTTTTGACATCCATCTGATACAAGGGCCATTGCCGGACAGCAGCAACAGTAAAGAGACTCTGAACAGAAGTGAGACAAGCAAAAGAAGCAAATGTCTCCTCATAGTCAATGCCATATTCTTTAGTGAAACCTTTGGCAACTAAGCGAGCTTTGTAACGTTCCACAGAACTATCATAACGAGTTTTGATCTTATAGACCCATTTATATCTAATCACAGATTTACTAGGAAGAAGATCAACCAAGTCCCAAGTGTGAATCTTGGTAAGAGCTTGTAATTCATCATCCATAGCTTGTTACCAAAGAGGGTTAGAACTGGCCTCGTGATGGGAGCAAGGCTCGTGATGAGCAAGAATAGTAAAGAAACAACGATAATCACGAAGATGAGTAGGAGTCTCCTTTACCCGAGTAGAAGACCTGACACTGGGCTCAGTAGATGAAGAGGGCAGAGATGGATCAGATAATGAAAAGCTAGTAGAAGGCGCATAATCAGCAGATGGGGACTCCTCGGGATAAACTGTAATAGGCGGCACAGTAGGTGTGACATCTGTATCCTTAGGAAAAAGTTCAATAATAGGATCAGTGAAGTAAGGAGTGGAAGAAGAGGATAAGGAGGAAAATGTCTTATATTCTCAAAAGACAACATGACGAGAGACACGAAGACGTTTAGACAGGGGATCCCAACAACGATAACCTTTGGCTCAATCCCGTAGCCTAAAAAGTAACAAAGATGAGCGCGAGGCTCCAACTTGGTCTGCTCATGAGGCTGAAGTAAGACAAAACAAGCACATCAAAACACACAAAGAGAGTGATAATCAGGAGTAGTACCATACAGACGCTCATAGGGAGTGAGGTCATTGAGAGGAGTTGAAGGAACATGGTTAATAGTGTAAGTAGCAGTAAAAGCAGCTTCACCCCAAAACTGTTCAGGAGAAGAGGCAGAGATAAGAAGGGCACGGGTTGTATCAAGGAGATGACGATGTTTTCGTTTAGCACGACCATTTTGTTATGACGTACCAAGACAAGAACAATGAGGAATGGTCCTATGCTTACGGAGAAAGGCAAGAAAAGAGTTGTCATCATATTCTTGAGCATTGTCAGACCGAAAGATCTTGATATCACGAGAAAATTGTGTTTTGACCATTCGAGCAAAATCATAATAAGTTTGTTGAAATTGAGATCGATTTTGCAAGAGATAAATCCAAGTATATGTAGAGAAATCATCAACAAATATAACAAAGTACTTGGATCCTCCCATAGTAGAAGTGGGGGAAGGACCTCAAACATTAGAGTAGACTAAATCAAAAGAAGCTAAGGAAAGAGAAGTACTGTTATTAAAAGATAAAGCCGGTTGTTTAGCAAGTTGACAAAATTGACAATCAAAGTCTTTATTAGGGACAGAGCCTAGACAAAAGAAGACGTAAACGACCTATAGAAACATGATCTAAATCGGAATGCCAGATATCAAGAGAAGAGTAGGGAGCAGATGAAGCAACAATAAAAGTGACAGCAATAGTCTGAGTAGGCAGATGAAGGTGAAGGAGCTGAAACAGTTGACCGTATTTACGGCCTATTCCAAGATTCTGTCCTGTCTTTGGATCCTGCACAACACAACTAGTAGAGGAGAAAAGGACAGTAAAGCCAAGATCACATAATTGGCTGACAGATATAAGATTCAATGTGAGTTTTAGGAATATAATAAGTATGAGGAAATGTAAGAATAGAAGTGGAGACATAACCAATGTGATCAATAGTCATAGGTGACCCATTAGTAGTATAAATGATAGGAAGAGCAGATATAGAAAATTTGAAAGAAAAAGCAGACAAGTCAGAAGTCATATGATTGTTACACCTGGAATCAAAGAACCACGAAGAATGGAATTAAGATTTAGAAATGAATTAAGATAAATGGAGTCAAACAAGAGGACCCAAAACTACTCTTCTTTTATTTTCCAGTTGGGTCATTGCTCTAAAAAAGTTAATAAAATTCCTTGAGGAGAGAAAACAAGAGTGTATTCACTCATGAGGAGATAAATATCAGTCATCGCGGCATAGTAAGAGAAGATAATGGAAGTAGCTCAACATATTTGCTTATTTTGTTTGATTATCTGTTTACTTAATTCTTATATTAGCAAATAGGGCCTGCTTAAAATTACATACAAATCACAAGCACTATAAAATTATCAAATTCATATACAATTAAAGTCCATTTTTGCACATCTATTGTTGGCCACCAACTGGTGGTATATGTAGAATCAGATTCTGAGACACCTTATGGTGTGTGAACCTATAAATTAGGTTCAATATTCAGAGCACTCCATCACAGACCTGACCTGCTTATATCTAGATTCTGGCATGTCAATATTTTTGTTTGTATTTTCCAAAGAGTAAGTGCTAATGTGAACAGTGATAAATTTATCAAAATGCAGGATATACCGGGGGCCTCCTATATTCTATCTAGATGATTTGGACCCCCCAAACTTAATCTAATCTCTTTGGGGCTTGGACTTATTCCTAGAAAACCAACTAAATAAGATAACTTTGAGGACTATGAATGTGAAACATAAAGCACAGTCATTAGATGAAATTTCTGGAGAATTACATGAGAATCTTATTTCATTTCAAATGGAAATTACCCTGCCTGATATTCAGTATCTTCACTATTCAGAATGCACAAGTTGCTGTGATTTTCCTTTTTTATGACTCGAGTGTAGCTATGTTCTAAGTGTTGGCTGAATTGTAATTGGTTCATAATAAGAATTCCCATGTTCTAATGCTGTTTTTTTTTTCTTTATGGGGCTTCCTTGAACATGACAGAAAAACATAGTTGTTACCTCACTTGTGGCATAGAAGTCAGCTTCTGTGACATATGGGAACATTCTTGCTCTGGAGTCTGCATACATTCCATTTGAACAAATTAAAAAAACGATGAAATTCTGGTTTGCCTTGGTCATCGGGGCTATGTTTGATTCCATGGGAGTCTTACATTGCAGAAAATTGTTGTCTAAGTTTGCTCTCTTATCCAAGTCTAGAGAGAAAATGTACACTGCCTCAATCACGGCCTTCATATCGTGGTGCTAAAGAACATCAAATTGGGTAGGAGGGGGTTCAATTATTATAAATGCGCGCAATATGTCTTTGTTGTAAAAGTTGCTGATCTTGCATGGTTTAATAAAAGCCTATGCTAACGATCAATTAAATGTTTGAGTTTTTGCCAATCTTCCGAAAGCGGAATTTGAAAAAGAAAGAGGATGGTTATGTATGGTCTCATGTTTTGAACGTTGCAGACCCTCGAATGCACTTATAATTTCAACAAAATATTTCATTAATGGAAATTCTTCGATGAAAGGTTACAATAGAAGAGCCTTCTTATTGAGTACAAGCCGCATAATATGGAAAAACCAGAGAAGCTTGCAAACCACACCTTTAACTAGTGATAGAGAGGTACACTCATGAAACCATATATATATATATATTGGTGTATAACACCAGGTCCATGGCAGTAGAATTAGTTAATAAGCATCAGGGTTTGCCAAGAGGTAGGCCTCAACAGCCTTGAACATGCCCGAGGCCTTTTCTTTGCCAGCCTTAATTTGCTCTTCTGTGATGTGGCCATCAGCCTTGGTGTAGTACTTGCTGGTGCTCTTCATGATGGATCCTCCATCAGGGGAGGGTAAGACCTTGACCTCAGAAGAGATTGATTCAAGCACACCCATCAAAGCATCACCTTCGAGTAAGGTGTAACTGTAGGTGAAATTCTCCTTGTCAAGCCCATCAATGCGCTGCTTCGCACTCTTGAATTGGCTGCCTGAATATCAATAAAAAAAAAATGACGGCAGAACTATTCAGTTACTTTCACGATAAACTCAAGCAGGATAGTGGTAACTACGTACTTATATTGACAATGATATATATATATATATATATAGAATCTAACCTTCACCAAAAGTGGTGAGCTTGATGGTTCCAGGCCCTCCATCTCCTTCAAGGATTTCAACACACTTAATGGCCTGTGGCAAGATCTTGGGGATGAGCTTGTCACCATCAAGGACGAAGGCCTTGAACAACTTGGCCGGGGGGATTGAGGAAGCGATCTCCGTCTCATTAGTAATGACACCCATGTTGCCTCAAACAAGTTTGAAAATGATCAAAGGAAGAAGAGGGAGAGAGTGTAAGAAGGATTTCCTTGTTTTGCAGGAAGGTTTTGGTGTGAGGGAGATGCTAATGTTAGAGCAGGAATTTATAGGTCACTAAGGCTGATCGTAATTTCCAAGTCTTGATCTTAATTTCCAAGTCTTGATCATTGAATGTGAAACCTTGAATTTGAGCTCTTAGATGGAAAGAATTCTATGCAAATATTAGTCAAATGTCTTTATATATATATATATATATATGTTTCTAGAGAGTAGAAAATTGGGATTGCTTGACCATATATTATTCCACAGTTCTTAGACAATGATTGATGGTTCTGAGTGCAAAATTTTGAAATGATAAAATAAGGTTCGGAGACCGTTATTGTTGAAGTTTTTGTTGCCTTTCTAAATGTTTACAGGTCAGCATGTAAATGGAATAATCATTAGAAAAGCTTGCATATGACTTGTCATGGCGATCTTCTATCTATACACTGTTGAATGATCAACCTCTGAAGTTTTTGTTGCCTGGAACAACTTGGCGGGGGGGGATTGAGGTAGTGATCTCCATATCATAAGTGAGGACACCGCAGAAGTCTGAAAATGAACAATGTTGCCGATTAGAGCTTTTAGCACTGTAAAAGCTCCAAACCCCAAGTTTAACAACTAAAACAGTGTCTTTAGAGTGAAAAAAATGCACATCACTTGTGCCTAAACCGTGATATGTGCCACCATGTCGTTTAAGACTTTTAGCACCTTAAAATCTCAAAACGCTATATTTAATCACTAAAAATGCACCCTAGAGTGAAACAATGCTAGGAGTTCAGCTCAAACTGGTTATGTTCAGATTCAGCTTTTGGGCGTCTGTGCATTTTTTCACTCTATGAACACTTTTAGTTGTCAAAATTAGCGTTTTGAGTTTTCACTTTGCTAAAAGGTTGAACGTCATTGAGCAGTCAAAATAGACTCGTCATACTATATAGGCACGAGTGACGTGTAAAAACTTACCACGCATTCTGGGCCCTCAATTTGAGAGTTTGAGCATTTTTTTTACTCTTGCAACACTTTTAGTTGTCATCACTTGCACTTGGAGATTTTACAGTGACAAAAGGCCGAAATGGCATCTTTGAGCTGTCAAACCTAGCATGAAACACGGTCAAGGGATTGAATCATTCATTCATTGAATACGTCTCTTGGTAAACAGGATATTTACCCCAAGCGTCGTACGTTTCCGTATGGGTTGTCAAAAGTAAAGATATAACCCATTGACCCTCTTAATTTAATTATTGGCTAACAAAATTTTCTAAAGATTGAGACAAGGGGAATGAAAACAAAATTAAAATACATCATAACACAAGTTTTTCACAACTGCGATTCAATAAACCACACATCTCAATTCTTTTTGCTATTGTTAGGGATGAATTAAGATAAATGGAGACAAACGAGAAGACCCAATACTACTTTTCTTCTTTCTTTTTTTTCCAGCTAGCTCGTTAATCTGAAAAGGTTAGAGATCAATAAAATTGCTTGAGGGAGAAAAGTAGAGTGTATTCACTCCAAGGAGTTTTTGTTGACTGCCAGCCTAGTTGTATTGGCCTCCTTGAAATCAAGCCCCTAGGAGGAGACCATTTCTACTTTTCTAGATTGGAGTTTGGCCATTTAGTTCAATCATGGATCATACATATCAAGCATGTCTCAATCAGATGATGCTATTTTCATGCAGTAAAGAGGATCTTTGGCTTGGGATTTGAAACTTACTGGCCAAAATATTAGTGAGGTATTTGACTTTCCTTCGATACATAGAGTGATGAGACTCATTGAGAAGGCTTGATTGGTCTGCAGAGATGTATTGGTGTGTGGAAAATGTGAGAAATAGAGGAGGGATTTATGGAGGTGAGTAAGTACTGAAAGAAAATATAAAGCTGATAGTGAACTTGCATAATCAGGAAAAATATATGGTGTATTTACTCCAAAATTGAGGCAATTTTTTTTTCCTTATTTTTCTGGGCCTTGAGGTAAAGTAATCTCATTATCATGTTTGACCCAAAACAAATTTGGTAGGGCCATCTTCAAGGTAGATTCCCCATTCTAGATGAACCAGAATTTCAACTCCATTATTACTGCTTTAAGTCCTTTTTAGTTAGCTCATTTTATTTGTATGTTTGGGTATATAGTCTTATACATACATATATATTAAAAGATGGGTCTAGTTTAAAAAAGTAGTTTTTGTCAATGATGAATTGCAGATGAGGCATGGACATCCAATAAATTCCAATGGAGCATCAATGTTGACCACCGACCTGGTTTTTTGTATTGGCATTGTTTGAAAACTGAAGATCTAGAATGCAGACTATGTCAAGCCTTTTAAGATTGGAGTTTAGCCATTCAGTTCAGCCGTGGATCATAAAAACATGTCAAGCAAAAGGCAGATTGTATAATACAGTCCATGCAGTAGAAATGATCTATATAGCCTGGGAATTGGAATTACAAAAATTTACTAGCCAAAATATCAAAGAATAGTTTGACTGCCCTTTGATATATGTTCTCACTGGGAGAGTATTTGGTCAGTGTCTTCACAAGATTTAGGAATGAATTAAGATAAATGCACTCAAACAAGAAGACCCAAAACTACTCTTTTTTATTATTATTTATTTTCCAGTTAGATCATTAGTCTAAAAAAGTTAATAAAATTGCTTGAGGAGAGAAAACGAGAGTGTATTCACTCTATGAGGAGATAAATATCGGTCATTGCGACATAGTAAGAGAAGATAATGGAAGTAGCTCAACATATTTGCTTATTTTGTTTGATTATCCATATACTTGTTCTTATATTAGCAAAGGGGGCCTGCTTAAAATTACATAGAAATCACAAGCACTATCAAATTATCAAATTCATATACAATTAAAGTCCATTTTTGCACATCTATTGTTGACCAGCAACTGGTAGTATATGTAGAATCAGATTCTGAGACACCTTATGGTGTGTAAACTATAAATTAGGTTCAATATTCAGAGCACTCCATCACAGACCTGACCTACCTATTTCTAGATTCTGAGATGTCAATATTTTTGTTTGTATTTTCCAAATTGGGGATTGGACTTATTCCTAGAGAACCAACTAAATAAGATTAACTTTGAGGACTTTGAATGTGAAATGTAAAGCACAGTCAGTAGATGAAATTTCTGGAGAATTACCAGCACTACTAGAAAATGCATTATTTGCGACGGCTCCACACCGTCGCAAATACTTCAAATGCCGTCGCAAATGCTTATTTGTTACGGTTGAGCGACGGCATTTTAGGCTACACAAATGGTGGGGTCGCAAATACTTTTAGCGACGGCATAGTGACTATTTGCGACGGCACCTTACCCGTCGTAAATAGTGCACGACGAGATCGATTTTATTTGCGACGGTTTAGATTTCCGTCGCAAATAAGCTTTTTTGCGACGAATATATTGCCGTCGCTAATACAATTTTGATGCAACAAAATTTAAAAACGACCCCCCTTTTGCGACAGTTCCTACCGTCGCAAATAGTATTACGAAATAAATAATTTAAAATCGCCAAAGTATTTGCGACGGTCCCCTGCTGTCGCAAATACTTCTGAAAAAAAAAAAGTTTGCTCCATATTAGAAATGATTTTTGTAATTTGTTATGTACCCTGATAAAATGAACATTTAATATGATCAAAACTACAAAATTCAAATATTCACTAAAACCAAAATACTTAAATATATACTTAACAAAATTAATATTTCATTTTAATATACATATCCAAACAACAAACATACAAACAATATTGTCTTCCACCAAAATCCAAAACAAAACCAAAGTACATACATAACCTCTCACAAAAAGAATGACCTAAATGAAAAATCCATACAACAAAAGAGAGTTTTTAGTCTATTACAACATAAGCCGATACAAAAAAACCATCCACCTATTCTTTATGAATAACCTGAAAAGAAGAAAACAAAAAAATATTAGATATGATAATGACACAATAAACAAAATTAATAGATATGTATGTAATATATGGGCTTATTGAAATAAAAATGTAATTTACATCATGAGAAAGCCAAGCCACACGTTGGCCAACAGATTCTCCAACAGTTGTAATGTCTTTGCGAGGTCATTCTAATAAAGCGTTAGGTTTTCGAGCATTTTGAACAAAAACTTTGTAGTAATTTGGATCCAATGGTTCTCCATTAATTTCTGTCAATGGATTCGTGCTAATAAAAACTCCTTTCGCTAATTCGAGTTTCAGAAGACCAAAATAGAGTAGAGAAACCTTTACTCCATCCTACAATAATAAATACAATATTTTTTAATCAGAAATTCAAAAAACTTATACATAATTAATACAATTACACAAAACGGTTATTTTAAAAAAAATAAAGAAAAGAAAAAAAAAATTTTACATCTCACAAACCGGGACTCCGGCCACCGTGCCGTTTATTCCTACATATCACTCATGCCTAAATCTTACTATGTGTCAAGTTTGACGGAGTTCTGAGCTCATTTGGGAGTTTTAGTACCCAAATGGCTTGAAAAACACGTTATTCTAAAAAAAGCTAAGGAGAAGAGAGGGAAAAAATATTAAAACCCTCAAACCGGGACTCCAACAATCATGCCGTTCATTCCCACACGTGACTCATGCCTAAATCTTACTATGTGTCAAGTCTGACGGAATTCCGAGCTGATTTGAGGGTTTTCGTACTCAAATGGTTCGAAAAATTCAATATTCCAAAAAAAGCTAAGAAAAAGAGAAGAAAAAAGTGTTACATCTCTCAAACCAGGACTTCGGCGACTGTGCTGTACGTTTCCACACGTAACTCGTGCCTAAATCTTACTACTTGTCGAGTTTGACGGAGTTCTGAGCTGATTTTGGTGGTTTTAGTACCCAAACAGCTTGAAAAATTCAATATTCTCAAAAAAACTAAGAAAAAGAGAAGAAAAAAGTGTTACATCTCTCAAATCGGAATTTCGACGACAGTGCCGTTCATTCCTACATGTGACTCGTGGCTAAATCTTACTACTTATTGAGTTTGACAAAGTTTCAAACTAATTTGGGAGTTTTAGTACTCAAACTTCTCGAAAAATTCAATATTATAAAAAAAGCTAAGGAAAAGAGAGAAAAAAAAAACTATCACATCTCTCAAACCAGGACTCCGACGACCGTGCCGTTTGTTTCCACACGTCACTCATGCCTAAATCTTACTACGTGTCGAGTTTGATGGAGTTCTGAGCTCGTTTGTGGGTTTTAGTACCCAAACGACTCGAAAACACATTATTTTCTATAAAAAAAAACTAAAGAAAAAAGTGTTACATCTTTCAAACCGGGACTCCGGTGACCGTGCCGTTCGTTCTCACACGTCACTTGTGCCTAAATCTTACTACATGTCAAGTTTGATGGAGTTCCAATCTCGTTTGGGAGTTTTAGTACCCAAACGGCTAGAAAAACACGTTATTCTAAAAAAAGCTAAGGAAAAGAGAGGGAAAAAATATTAAATCTCTCAAACCAGGACTCTGGCAACCATGCCGTTAGTTCTCACACGTCACTCTGGCATAAATCCTACGACGTGTCGAGTTTGATAGAGTTCCGAACTGATTTGGGAGTTTTAGTACCCAAACAGCTCAAAACATTTGATATTAAAAAAAAAAAAAAACTAAGGAAAAGAAAGGAAAAAACTGTTACATCTCTCAAACCGGGACTTCAGCGACCGTGCCGATCGTTCCCACACGTCACTCGTACCTAAATCTTACTATGTGTCAAGTTTGACAAAGTTCCGAGCTCGTTTATGGGTTTTAGTACCCAAACGACTCGAAAACACGTTATTTTTATTAAAAAAAAGCTAAGTGAAAGAGAGGAAAAAATTGTTACATCTCTCAAATCGGGACTCCACAACTGTGCCATTCGTTCCCACTCATCACACGTGTCTAAAGCTTACTACATGTCGAGTTTGACGGAGTTCCAAGCTTGTTTGGGGGTTTTAGTACTCAAACATCTCAAAAAACATGTTATTCTAAAAAAAGCTAAGGAAAAGAGAGGGAAAAAATATTAACTCTCTCAAACCGGGACTCCGGCAACCATGCCGTTCATTCTCACACGTCATTCATGCCTAAATCCTACTACGTGTCGATTTTACGGAGTTTCGAACTCGTTTGGGGGTTTTAGTACCCAAACGACTTGAAAAACACTTTATTCTAAAAAAAAGCTAAGGAAAAAAGACGAAAAAAGTATTACAACTCTCTAACGGAGAGTCCCACAACCGTGTTATTTGTTTCCACACATTACTTGTGCCTAGACCTTGCTACGGCTCGAAAAACTTGATTTTTTCTAAAAAATTAAGGAAAAAATGTCACAACTTCCAATCAAGTTGAAATCAGCCAGTAAAATTGGCTCTATCAATACCATAAATGCCTTTGCAAACACAATGATAACAAATAGATTGGTTATAAAAGAGATTGCAAGGGCAATAATGGACTCTATAGAAGAAAAAAGTAACCTACTTGTATTTCGCTGTTGCAACACATTCAAAATTGATCCATCACAACCCTATAACAAATAATCAAATACAACCACTAAGAAGTTCTGCACATACCATACATATAAATGTATATTATATATATATATATAGAGAGAGAGAGAGGGACCTCAACAAAGCAGTCATGAAACTGGAGTCTAAGCAAGTGAGTAGGGATTCTTGGGTTGGTGACTGCAGCTTCTTTGACAACTGACATGCCTTGTAAAATCCATATAGCATTGGCCTATAAAATCCAACCGACATGCCTTGTAAAATCCATATAGCATTGGCCTATAAAATCCAACTGACATGCCTTGTAAACCAGTTGATTTCAATATCCAGAGGAGGGGTCTCATAAAATCCATATAGCATTGGCCTATGTTTTGAGCCTTTTGACTCATCTATTTCCTGTACCTGGTTACAAGCCAAACAAGATTACCACACAGCCATAACAGAAGCAAAAAGAAGTTTAATTGAGAATAAAATAACAAGGAGTTATTAACCTTAATTGACTGCACAAAGAAAGGGTTAACTTGTACTTGTATCAGGCGGGAGAAATTCGGGCCCAACAGCTTGTCCACAGATCCATAAATGTTGAGTATCAGTCATAGATACTGCTGGTGACAAAATTCAAAAATGCACAATCAGCCAAAATTAATTCTTCAATTATAAGGCCTCTAATCAAATAACAAAATCCACCAAAATGAAAAAAAAAAAAAAAAAACCTCCATTTGGTTGCTGATGAAATGTTAGAAATAAAAAGAATCTGTAACTTTGAATCTTAGATAACCCCAAAGAGAAATCATATAAAAGAATCAGTTCCCCGTCTCTTTTTGAGGTTTCTCAGTAACCAAACAGAAAGCAACCAAAATAAATGCTAAAGTAAGAAACTACTGCGGTGGCGCTGTGGCGGGAGCTGAAGGCAGCGGTGGGGGTGGCGATGGCTGAAGGCAGTGGTGGCAGTGGTGATGGCTAAGGACATGGGGAAAAGTAAATCTGGTTGAACACCCAAACATAAACTGAAATTCACGAGATAAAAATTGTAAAATTTTTGCAGAAAAGCAATTAAACAAAATCAGGTAATAGACATGACTGATCTTCAGAAGAGGTGGCACAGGTATGTCCTCTTCTGATTTCCTTATGCTCCTGATATGTATAAATACATGATGAGAAATTATCAAATACAAGGAGATTTTCATTCTATATTAAAACAATTAAACATGAGTGGCTCAATTTCCCCAAATTGCATTGTACTTTCATAGGTTTTATATGTGAAACATTAGATAAAAAAGTGAACAAACAAATTAGATAAATTCTATTAATATTGTTTCTAGTAGCTGGAAAAGTGAAAAGGTATAAATTTGTAATACTATTAACAGTCAAAGAATTGCACTTTACAGATTTGAGCATCTCATTGCCGTAGGTGTAGGCTATTATTCTAGCTTCTCATACAAAAATGTGTCTCCTATTCTTATGGAGCAAGCATGTGTTGCTACACCCAATGGTATAAAATGAAACTTCAAACCAGCATTCCACAAATAACATATTGCGGTGAGGGAAAAACACACAAAAATACTTCCAGAGCCCTCAAGCACCAGCTGTTTGGAAAATTTCAACGAATGGACTTTAATCAAAACTAGGAGACATGGCCAGGTAAACATAAATGAATGAATAGGTTACAATAATTGCAAGAACTTCTCCAATCAATTCTCCAACAAATTTCTAGAAGTATGTCATAATTAATCTTAAAAGCATGATGTTTCAAAACCCACAGGCCAAAACTCATTGGGAAGATTCCCAGTCAATGAATCAAAGACAGTAATTCCAAAAAACAAAAAGAAAAACTTACATCCAATACTAAAAACCCATTAAATTTTCATTAATCCGCATGCCTAAACTCCAGCTGAGAACTCCCAATCCTTGGATCAAGCCCCAAACCAAATCAAACAACCAAAGAATACCAAAAATTGAGAAATGAGGAAGCTTGAAAAAACAAAGAAATACATAAATATGATACAATTAAAATTGCCACGGGCATGAAATCACATTGAACATCAATGAATCAAAGCTAACCAAACCAAACAATACGAATTGTGGGATGAGCTAACCAAGAAATTAATTTCCACACAAACAACTTGCTAAGTAATAGTAATTCCAAGTGATGTAGAAGACTCCAATTAATGAATCAAACCCAACACCAAAATCAAAGCAACAAAAATCAAAATGAAACGAACCACGAGATGGGTGCAAAAGGAATATTACGTAGAAGAAGAGGGACCAAATAGAGGGTTCTCCTTGAGTGGCTCGAACGATAGTCTTTCGAGAAACTTGGCCACACAACTCCCCTCAAAATTCAGACTGTTCTGAGGGCAATTGTTGACGAACATTATCACTATGAACATACCCACATTCGCCACCACAATCATCGGGACCAACCATGAAGTCCACATCATCAAGGAGGTAGCTACGAAGTACGAAGGAGAGTAATAGGTTGGTGGTTAGGTGTTGCCTCTGCTCTTCGGACCCCTTCTGCTCTCCAGATCTTCGTCGCCATTGTATCTTCTCTCTGTTATCCTCCTCTCTCCCTTGAATTGAAATCTGAGACAAATCTATATATACAAACCATATGAAAGTATCTATATATACAAAAAAAAAAATGAACAAATTTGAGAAGGGAGTTGGAAGGAGGAGGGGGCAGTAGCAGCGGCGTCAGAAGCTATGGAGGAGAACGGCTGGGGGCACGGCAGTTGGAGGTATTGCTGGAGGCGGCGGCGGCTGTGGAGGAGATTGGTGGCGGCGGAAGCGGAGGAGAAGGATGGGAGGTGGCTGCTGGTTCTCTCAAATCAGGCTCCTAAGGCCTTTGTCCGAGCGAGAGAAAGGGTTTTTTTCCCTCTAAGTTGATTTCAGCCTTGGCAGAAAAAAAAGAAAAAAAAGGGAGGAAATCATTTTGAGAATGAAACTAGGTCGTTTCATTAAATACCATTTGCGACGGCATCACCCCGTCGCAAATACATCGTCGCATAAAAGGTGTCGGATTTAACTAGACCAAACGACGTAGTTTTGTACCTTTTTTACGACGGTAAATTGCCGTCGCAAATAATATTGTCGCAAATAATATTTTTTGCGTCAGGAGCATTGCCGTCGCGAATAATAGAGTATTTGCAACGGCAAAGACAGCCGTCGCAAATACTCTGTCGCAAATGCCCTCTTTTCTTGTAGTGCAGAGAATCTTATTAAATTTCAAATGGAAATTACCCTGCCCGAAATTCAATATATTCAGTACAAGTTTCTATGATTTTCCTTTTTTCATGACTTGAATGTAGCTATGTTGCTAATTGTTGGCAGAATTGTAATTGGCTCATAATAAGAATTTCACATGTTGTAATACTGTTTTTTTCTTTGTGGGCCTTGCTTGAACATGTCAGAAAACATAGTGACACTATGAGCACAGAAACTTCTAATGGGAAAAAAGTCCTAGTATGAGAATTTCCATATTCGTTTCTATCAGATTTTGCCACGTGGCTTTTTTTTTTCTTCTTCTAATGAAATTACTTGGTCATCTGGCTATGTTTGATTCCAGGGGAGTCTTGCATTGCAGAAAATTATTGTCTCAGTCTGCTCTATTGTCCAAGCGTGGAGAGAAAATGTGCACTGCTTCAATCACGGCCTTCATATCGTGGTGCAAAAGAACATCAAAATTTGGCAGGATTTTAGTCAATTTATGTTTACATAACTCATCTTACATGTTGAGGTCACATGTGGATTTACAATTGAATATAAGCTCTGATGTCTTAGCTAGCATTTGCATGCATTTGTAAGACAAAGTTAAGCTGAAAAGATTTGCAACTTTGTATGAGAGAGAGGTTTTTCCCAGTAAATTTCATCGAACAACTTGGTATTGTTTTTCTCTCTCCCTCTCTCCCTCTCTCTTAAATTCCTGTTTCTTTTGCAGTATAGTTTGCAGTATAGATGATAATACTCATCTCCCTCCCAAATACCAATGATGCTCCAAAACATGTACTTTTAAGGGGGTTATAAGTATAAATTTTATATAGCAAGGCAATTACTCACAGCAAATCCATTGTTCTTGCTATTCATGCATTTTCCGGGCACAATTTTTTTTTAGCACCATTCACACCACAGCATGTGAATGGTGAAAATAAAAGCCATACCAAACGGGCCTTTAATGCTGCTCTCTTGTCCAATCTAGAGGGAAAATGTACACTGCTTCAATCACAGCCTTCATATCGTGGTGTTAAAGAACATCAAATTGGTTAGGAGCAGTTTAAATTCTCATAAACGCGTGCAGAATGTCTATGTTGTCACAAATGCCTATGCTAATGACCAATTAAATGGGTAAGTTTTTGCCAATCTTGTCAAAGCAGAATTTGAAGAAGAAAGAGGATGGCTATTTATGGTTCCAACAAAATATTTCACTAATGGAAATTCTTCAGTGAAAGGTTACAATAGAAGAGCCCTTCTTATTGAGTACAAGCCGCATAATATGGAAAAACCAGAGAAGATTGCAAACCACAACTTTAACTAGTGATACAAAGGCACACTCATGAAACTATATATATATAGTGGTATATAACACCAGATCCATGGAAGAATTAGTTAATAAGCATCAGGGTTTGCCAAGAGGTAGGCCTCAACAGCCTTGAACATGCGCGAGGCCTTTTCTTTGCCAGCCTTAATTTGCTCTTCTGTGATGTGGCCATCAGCCTTGGTGTAGTACTTGCTGGTGCTCTTCATGATGGATCCTCCATCAGGGGAGGGTAAGACCTTGACCTCAGAAGAGATTGATTCAAGCACACCCATCAAAGCATCGCCTTCGAGTAAGGTGTAACTGTAGGTGAAATTCTCCTTGTCAAGCCCATCAATGCGCTGCTTCGCACTCTTGAATTGGCTGCCTGAATATCAATAAAAAAAAAATGACGGCAGAGCTATTCAGTTACTTTCACGATAAACTCAAGCAGGATAGTGGTAACTACGTACTTATATTTACAATGATATATATATATATATATATAGAATCTAACCTTCACCAAAAGTGGTGAGCTTGATGGTTCCAGGCCCTCCATCTCCTTCAAGGATTTCAACACACTTAATGGCCTGTGGCAAGATCTTGGGGATGAGCTTGTCACCATCAAGGATGAAGGCCTTGAACAACTTGGCCGGGGGGATTGAGGAAGCGATCTCCGTCTCATTAGTAAAAACACCCATGTTGCCTCAAACAAGTTTGAAAATGATCAAAGGAAGAAGAAGGAGAGAGTGTAAGAAGGACTTCCTTGATTTGCAGGAAGGTTTAATTTGGTGTGAGGGAGATGCTAGTGCTAGAGCTGGTATTTATAGATCACTGAGGTTCATCTTGATTTGCAAGTATTGATCACTGAATGTGAAACCTTGAATTTGAGCCCTTAGATGGAAAGAATTCCACGCAAATATTAGTCAAATGTCTTCGTATATATTATTTAGGAAAAATTACATCCACCTCCTTTAAAATTTCAAACTAATACAATCATTCCCTGAGATTTTAAAAATTACATCCTCCTTCCTTGAAGTTTGAGATGAGTTACGTTTTTTTCTAGATGTTAAATCTTTTAACAAAATATATGTAATATTAGCACAAAAAAAAAAAAAACAGGTTCATTACCTAAATTACTCCTAATGTGCATGAAATGACATAAATAGTTTTTTTTTGGCTTATAAAATTAATTAATGTGTTAATTTTGAGTCTTCTTCTAATAAATAAATATAAAAAAAAGATGCATTACCAATATAAAATTCTAAGAGCAAATTAAATGTCACATTTATATAAAACACCATTTTAATCAATAAATAAATTATAAGTCTTATATTTTTAAAATTTTATATGCTATAATTACAGTCCTATATAGATTTTATAAATTTTTATAAAAAAAAAATTCTAGTTAATATGAGGAAAAATGCCCTACAAAAAGTAATAGTGAAAACAATAACGTTAGTTAATTTGTATTAAAAAGACAACAGCTTAACTTAAGAAAATCAATTATACCAAAGTTTTTAGATCATATATACTATAAAAAAATCAACACACACATGTGAGGGAATTTAGAAGTACAAAAACAAATATTTAAAAAATAACACACAATAATTAATTTTAGAAGCACAAAAAAACCCTATTTGTCATTTCATGCACATTAGAAATAATTTAGGTAATGAACTTTTTTTTTTTTGCTGGCATCACATATATTCTGTTAAAAGATCTAACATTTAAAAAAAAATACAATTCATCTCAAACCTCAAGGGAAGAACATATAATTTTTAAAACCTCAGGAGGTGAGTTATATTAATCTGAAACCTCAAGAGAGATCGATGTAATTTGCTATATATTTATGTATGTATCTAGAGCGTAGAAAATTGGGATTGGTTGACCATATATTATTCCACAGTCCCTCATAAAATGATTGATGGTTCTGAGTGCAAAATTTTCAAACTCTAAAACAACGTACGGAGACCGTTACTGTTGCCCTCCAGAATTTTACAGGCAAGCATGTTAGTGAAATAATCCTAAGAAAAAGCAAACAAATGCAAGTTAACTACTTCTAGCAACGCTTCCATATGGCTTGTCAATAGTAAATATAGGTGGTAGCCTAGTTGGTCTTGATAGATGAGGTGAAACACTCCGCTCCTCTTTATGCGCGGTCGCAAGTTTGAATTTGCTTGTGTGTGAGAAGTTTCTACCAACTTACATATTGAATAAAGCTAAGTTCAACTGTGACTTATTCTTTTTCGGAGAAAAGTTCAGCTGAGCAAAGACTGCTATGGTCAAGCATAAGCAGGGAGCTGCACTGATCGCCCTTTTTTACCCTTTTTTGCTTAGTAAAAACAAAAAAAAACCCATTCACCGTCTTACTTTTGTGGAATGATCAGCTAACAAAATTTTCAAAAGATTGAGACAAGGGGAGTCGAAAGAAAATTTAATTACAACGTAACACAAGTTTTTCACTAAGTACCAGTCAATAAACTATTCATCTCAACTCTTTTTGCTACTGTCAGGGTAAATTAAGATAAATGAAGTTAGAGATTAATAAGATTGCTTGAGGAGGGAAAACTAGAGTGTATTCACTCCATGAGGAGATCATTAATCTCATAATGGACGTAGCTCAACATATTTACTTGTTTTGTTTGATTATGGGTATATACTTACTCTTACATTAGCAAATGGGGCTTGCTCAAATTTACTATAAAGCAGAAGCACTATAAAATTATCAAATCCACATACAAATAAACTCCATTTTTGCACATCAATGTTGACCTGCAGCAACTTGTGGCATTGTTAGAATCAGATTCTGAGACACTTTATGGTGTGTAAACCTAAAATTAGTTTCAATATATATTCAGAGCACTCCATCATAGACCTGACCTGCCTATTTCTAGATTCTCACATGGCAAATTTTTTTGTTTGTTTTTCCAAATTGTAGGTCCTAAAAGGTAATGTTATACGTACAGAAAATTCATATAGAATTTATATTCAGAATGATGTGTCTGAGTTATGAGCCTATCACTTTAAAACAAAAATTTATCAAGATGTATTTTAATTATAAAACTGTCATTGCCATATCATTCTAGTTCAAAATTTTTTACACAAATTCTAAAAGAATAATATTTTCCGGTCCTAAAATGGAAAGTGTAATATTCATGGACAGGCAGGATATATTGGGCCTTGCTTCTCCTTTTGTCTAAATGGTCCAAATTAAATAGTTGTCGGCCGACCTTTGGACCCACTGACTTAATCTTTTTCTCTTAGGGGCTTGGACTTGTGCCTAGAAAACCAACTAAATAAGATTAACTTTTGAGGACTTGGAATGTGAAACATAAAGCAGAGTCATTTGGTGAAATTTTTCGAGAATTACATGAGAATCTTGTTAAATTTTGAATGAAAATTACCCTGCCTGATATTCAATATCTTGAGCATTGAGAATGTACAAGTGACAAGAAGCTGATAGCTGAAGCGGCATCTCCAGCCCTGTCATTTGTGAAATGGTGCAAGGCTCAAGTTTAATGTCAATGAAAGTGAACAAAATCTAGCCAAAGGCTTGGGAGAAAGGCAAGGTACCAGAAAAGAACATTCATGAGCCAACCTTATGGCTATGCATAATGTAGCTTTCATCAAGTCTATGATTTTTCTTTCTAATGATCAGCCAGTGTATCTATATTTTGCTGCTTGTTGGCTGAATTGAAATTGGTTCATAATAAGAATTTCCATGTTCTAATGCTTCTCTTTCTGGGGGCTTTGCTTGAGTCAGGTGTACAATCACTGCAGATAATCTTATCTTTCATGAACTGTGTCTCTTTAGAGCCTGTTTGGAACTTGGGAAGGAATGGGAGAGAAAATTTTCTCTTTCCCTCTTTGATTCTACCTAGGAGGTAAAAGGAAGGGAAAAGAGAAAAAGGAAGTGAAAAGTAAGGGGAAAAAAATCACTCTCCCTCTCTCTCCCTCTCTCTCTGTGTCCTTACACTTTTCTTTTATTTTATTCTCTGTGTCCTTACACTTTCCTTTTATTTTATTTACAAAACCAAATAAATAGGGAAGGGAAAGTACTTTTTTTTCTTTTTCTCTTTCCCTTCCCTTTTCTTCCCTCCCCCAAGTTCCAAACAAGCTGTTAGGATTTTCTGTTAATCCTCACTTATGGGTATAGAAGTCACCTTCTGAACAGTCTTTGCTCTGCAGTCTGCATACACTCCATTTGAACAAATTTAACAAAACTATGTGAATGATATGAAATTCTGGTTGCCTTGCTCATACTGCTATGTTAATTCCATGGGACTCTTTGCAGAAACTTGTGTTTGTATAAGTCTGCTCTCCTGTCCAGTCTAGAACAGAAAAATTTATGCTGCTTCAATGATGGTGCTAAAAAACACATCAAATTGGGTAGGCGCGGTTTCAATTCTCAAAACATAGATCTCTCTCTCTCTCTCTCTCTCTCATTATTCTGACATTCTCAAAGCAGAATTTGAAGAAGAAAGAGGATGGTTGTGTATGGTCTCAAGTTCTGATCATTTCAGACGCTCTGCTGCACATTTCCAACTACACGTGTTAGGAAATTTTGGCCCTTCCAAACACATTTTTTTTAAAAATAAAAAAGGCAAAAATATTAAAATAAATAGAAAAAAACACAACACAAGGATTTACGTGAAAAACTCTCAAAACAGGATAAAAACAACTAGCCCAGAAGAAAAATACATTATGTGAAAAATTGTTACAATCATATAATTTTCCCTCCTCACCCTGCCAACACCCACTAAGCTATCCCATTAGCTAACCTTTAACTTTCACCTCTTCAAGAGGAATTTTACTAAAGTCAAAAGTTACTAACTAAGCTATTGACTAGTACACTTAACAAAGGAGACTTCACCCTCCTTAAATAGACTTGCCCCTTGCCCCCCTTTCCCACTCCCAACCGATGTGGAATTGGGCAAGGAGCAAAAACACAAATTCAGCAATCTCCACCTTTGCGACTTTGGCTGATCCCACAGCCACACTACACCTTGATGAAGATTTTCATAGCGTCTGCTATTATGTCCACCATAAAAGCATTTACACTCGGAATAAATCAATTCCAAGCATTTCACGCCCATGTCGAAAAATAACCTTGCTGAAAAATTATGGTGCAACTATCATATTTGGCTTTCCTGGAAGTTCATCAGCCATTGACATGATTTTTCACTACACATCTTGCATCACCTCCAAACCAATGCCTATGTGTAAACTTGTGGACCTGCCCCTGGGGATTTCTTATGAACATTTAACATCTATTACATATGTTCGCCTGCACACCTGTACATTTTGTCCATGTACTTCTACGCTTGTTTAAGCAACTTTTGCTCTATTTGTTCATCTTGATCTCCACCAGCCTGTACAGGTTACCAATCCATCCAATCAGAATCGCACCCTTTTGATTGATGACTGGTTTTCTGCCATCAATTGACCTAGATGCTGCCGATCAATCCCTGATCTCTGACCACTTCTGTCCAATTTAACCAAAAACAGTGCAATACTGCACCTACCGATGACTCTGTAGCGCCTAAAAACATTAGGGACACCTCCCTCCATGAATTTCGAAACCAGCCAAACATTCAGCAACGGATCCTACCACACTAGATCATTGCCCAAAGCAAAATGCAAACTGGTCCATTGCAAACCTGCTCCTTCACTAGCAATGATAACTACTCCATCCCTGCAATGATAATGGTCATATCGTCTTCAAAACATCAGCACGCTATACTCCATCAACCAATAATTTTTTTTTATTCTCTCTCCTCTTTTCTGTGCATCAACTTGATGAATTTTTTACCGTATACACGAATAGTACCCACTAAGTAAGTTCCCAGGAAAGACTCAAATCTTTCGTAGACAGAACTTCAAGATTCTCAGGAAAGATTGGAGGGGTCACACTGGTCCCGCTTAAAACCCAATCTCCTAAATAGAACCTCCTTAGATTGTACATATCCACACTACCACACCAAAGCTCTACCCCACCAAAAGGATAACCACACCAAAGCTCCACCCCACCAAAAGAAACCTTTGATAATTTTAAGAAAATCTTTTCTGATGTGGAAGATCAGTCAAAACTGCAACCACAGAGTATACTAAGAATTTCAAGAAATAAACAAAACAACTGAACAAGCTCTGATACCACTTTGTTGAGAATTTTGGTCCTTCCAAACACACCCCTTTTACAAATAGAAAAGACAAAAATATTAAAATAAATAGAGAAAAACACAACACAAAAATTTACACGAAAAACTCCCAAAACAAGAGAAAAACCACAAGCCCAAAAGAAAAATACACTATGTGAAAAATTGTTACAATCACATAATTTTCCCTCCTCACCCTGTCGACACCCACTAAGCTATCTCGTTAGCTAACCTTTAACTTTCACCCACTAGTGCATTTAACTAAGGAGACTACACCCTCCTTAAATAGACTTGCCCCCCCCCCCCCCCCCCCCAACTCCCAACTGATGTGGGATTGGGCAAGGAGCAAAAACACAAATCCAGCAACATGATAGTAAGCATAAGTTGGTCCATTAGTTTAGAGTTGGTCCATTAGTTTAGAGCAAAGGTTATCATTAACCTTAATGATAATTTCACAAAGTATTTCATTAACAGAAATTATTTGATGAAAGGGTTACAATTGAAGAGCCCTTCTTATTGAGCACAAGCCGCATAGGTAAAACTGGAGAAGACTGCAAACCACACTTTCAAACTGATGATACAAAGCCACACCCATGAATATATATATATATAGGTTCATTATTCACCACACTAATGGCAGAAATACTTAACAGGCATCAGGATTTGCCAAGACGTAGGCCTCAACAGCCTTGAACATACCCGCGGCCTTTTCTTTGCCGGCCTTAATTTGCTCTTGTGTGATCTGGCCATCACTCTTGGTGTGGTACTTGGTGGTGCTCTTGCAGATGGATCCTCCATCAGGGGAGGGCAAAACCTTGATCTCGGAAGCTATTGATTCAAGTCCCATCAAAGCATCGCCTTCGATTATGGTGTAACAGTAGGTGAAATTCTCCTTGTCAATTACATCAATGCGATTCTTCGCACACTTGAATTGGCTCGCTGCATATCAACAAAAGTAAAAAAAAACCCATGATTTTTTGCAATTTGACAAAATTATCGTAGAGCTATTCAGTTACTTTCATGATGATCGTGTTAACTATGTGCTGACACTAATAATATATCTATCCATATATATGTATATGATCTAACCTTCACCAAAAGTGGTGAGCTTGATGGTTCCAGGCCCTCCATCTCCTTCAAGGATTTCAATAGACTTAATAGCATGTGGCAAGACCTTGGGGAGGATCTTGTCACCATCAAGGATAAAGGATTTGAAAAACTTGGCCGGGGGGATTGAGGTAGTGACCTCTGTATCGTAAGAAATGACACCCATGATGCCTTACACAAGTTTGAAAATGATCAAAGGAAGGAGAGGGAGAGTGAAAGAAGGATATCCTTATTTTGCAGGAAGGTTTGGGTGTGAGGGAGATGCTAGTGCTATAGCAGGTATTTATAGATCATTGAAGGCTGATCTTAATCTCCAAGTATTGATCGCTGATTGTGGAAACTTGAATTTGAGCTCTTAGATGGAAAGAATTCTATGCAAATGCTAGTCAAATGTCTTCATTTATATATATATATATATATATGTCTATAGAGTAGAAATTGGGATTGTTTGACTATACATTATTCCACATTTCACCATCTTAGAAAATAATTGATGGGTTCTGGGTGCAAAACTTTCAAATGCTAATGTAACGTACGGAGACCGCTATTGTTTGAATTTTTTGTTGTCCAGCTCTGTGAAAGTTCACATGCAAGCATGTAAGTGAAATAATCCTAAGAAAAGCTTGCATATGACTTGTCCTGGTGATCATCTATACACTGCTGGAGGTTCATAATTCTAGCAGCACAACATGGTTGACCGAAAGCCGGCGATGGGTGGGGCCACCTTCTAGGCTCAGTTGATCATGGCAGATGATCTGATCCACAAGAGGGCCAAAATTTTAATGCAATAACCCTGTTTTTCAACTAACTCTCTCTCTCTCTCTCTCTCTCTCTCTCTCTCTCATGTGGCATAGAGACTTTTGGAGACAATTGGTTTAGCTGATGTATTCCATTTAAAGCATGATCACTATAAAGCAATCAAGTCCACATATAAATAAGGCAATTTTTGCACATCAATGTTGACCTGAAAGCTAGATGTTTTTGGTATCAATGCTTGCAGAGGCCATTTCACCTAATTGACTAGTGATATTCCCTTTGGAGCTTATCTCTTTTGCTGCTGTGCATTGGTTTGGATATTCAATCTGATCAAACATCATCGTGCCAACTTAGCTTGCTTTTTTTCTTCGCATTCCACCTCAGTTTTCTTCCCAATCAATTAGCTGATCCACGCGAAATTCAGTTAAATTTCGTGTTTGGATGGTTCTCTGTAGTACTAATTTGACTTGTGTTGTAAAAATCTTGGTATTTAGCTGGAAGCATGCACAAGGATCATCAAAATTGAGAAAATCCCATACAAGATTGATCAATTTAAGATGTCCCAGTAGACTTAGAATAATACATCAAAAGTTTGGAACTTGAGGAAACCCATGGAAAAGAAGGAAATTTGTTTTCCTTCTCTCTTCTATTTGATTTCTATCTGAACAGAGAAAGGAAAGAAAATCTAAAGAAGGATGATTCAAATCATTTTCTCTGCAATTTTTCTGACCCTCCCTTTCACTTTCCCTTTCCCTTTCCCTTTCCCATTTCCTCTTTCCCTTCACCTTCCTCAAAAGTTTCAAACATGGCTATAAGTGGACAAATTAGTCATTTGAGAAAATCCAGAGGTTAAAGTCTGGTAATGGACAAATAGGACCCTAGAAATGTGGAATGTAGAATTCTCTGGAATGGTGTACATGGCAATAAAGGTGAGCCCTCCTTTGACAACACAATACTCAGTCAGTTCCTCCTTCTCTACTCTTCTTCCCCTTCGTCTCGCTCACGAAATCAAATCCACAGCTCACTCTCTCACGCATCAACAGTTCTCACCTCAAAAACCCTAAAATAAACAACTTAAATTGCACATAAACCTCTGAAAAAAAACCCAACCTTCAATCAAGCTATAGATACATACATATACATATATATATACAGATAAACACACACACATATGTATATAGTTGACCTTTGATTATTCCTCTTCTCTTGGTGAAATTCCTGTAATGTGGGCGACGGGAGGGGTTCGAAATCGCGGCAGCGAGGGCCAGTTCTACAGTCCGCCGGCGATGCGAAGGTACTACCACCACCACCACCAGCAGCAACAAAATCAACAATCGCAGTGGCACAAGTCGTCGAAGTCGTCGTCGACGGAGTCCGAAAATAGGATTGAGTCAGACAATTACGGATCTTCGACGACGACGGCGTCGGTGACTTCTCAGTTCTCGCCACCGAGAACTGGCAATCTGACTAATTTCGATCGGTTTCTGGAGCACACTACTCCAATTGTTTCGGCCCAACATTTCTCAAAGGTACTCAAAATTTCGAAAATCAGGGATTGCTACAGTATCTATTCGCCTTGTTGTTTGGTTGCTGAGAATTTGAGGAAAATTAGAAGATAGAAAATGAAGTTGAAGTGAATTCAACGGAATTGTTGTCTTGGGATTGGTGTCAGCTCTGAATTCTGATTTTCAGTTTTTTTCTTGATTTCTTTACTGTCTGTTTGGTTGCTGAAAATTCTAGGGTAAAGAAAATTGTTTTTAGGTTAAATTCTGAATAGTGTGTGTTATAATGTTTCAACTTAAAAATGGGGAAGAATTTTGAAATGAGCAACATCATTGTCTTAGCCTATTAGGTGTAGTCCGGTTGAGATGTTTGTTTGTTTGTTTTTTTTTTTTTTTTATCTGGGATCCCCAATACTGAAAACTGTAGGGTTCAGAAGTCTATAATATTTTCTTTTTGCCTACCTTTTCCTGAAATTAGAGGAAACAATTTGAAGTTTCTTCACTTGGATATTGGTTGTGGATTTGGTATCATCCATTTGTTTGGTTGAAAGAGAAAAAATCCAATGTCTTCCTTCAATGTAGTAACTACATATTGTGTTGTTCCAATTTTTAGATGATATCTAGCATGTTAAAATTTTATTTTATTTTCAAGGCTCTTAGCTGAGCTAAGGCAAGTAATTATGTTAAGTTCAGGTGATTTGAGGTTGTTGTTGCGTTGGATTGTATCCAGAATTTAGTTTACTCTGATGTCCTGTACTTTCTCATCGGTAAATCTTCATGATTGTAATCTATAATTCTTTCTTCTGTTTTACATTAGTTATATAAAATTTAATATGGTATTTACAGACAAGCATGAGGGGGTGGAGAACTCGTGAAGACGAATTCCATCCATACTTCATCCTTGGGGATCTCTGGGAATCTTTTAAGGAGTGGAGTGCTTATGGGGCAGGAGTTCCTCTTGTCTTGAATGGGAGTGACTCTGTTGTGCAATATTACGTGCCATACCTGTCTGGCATTCAGTTGTATATAGACCCATCAAACCCCAGCACGAGACTAAGGTGAGCTCTTGTATTCTGATTTTCTTCCTCTACCTCACTCTTCTTTTTCCCTTCTTCACTTTGATGCGGAGTTTGTTACAATGATAACGTCTTGAAAGCAGTTTTAGTTGACTGGTTTGAATTTTAACCGAGTGCCAAAAATGATGAGGTCTTTAAATCTCTCAAGTAGTTCACTGAATTCAATTTATGGTACTGCACTTCTGCTAGTTCAATCATGTGATTATGTCCGTGAGGAGTGCTTCCATTTGAAATCTTTTCTTTCTCCTTCATTTTTAGTTACTTCGGTGAAGTATGGTTGTTTATGTCTGCATAGGGGGGGATTGTCAATCAGTTTCACGTCGAATCGCTCGTCCTAGGTTATGACTAGCTGCTCTGCTTCAGACAAAATCTGCTATACAATTTGTGAGTGAATGTCGTACTTGGCAGGGAGCTGTTTCATGTACTTGTATCCAAATGGATGTCCAATAAAGATCTCATTTTTTAGTTCAACACTTTCTATTGGTCATACCCATTAATTTAGAAAAGCCAAGTGTTCCATTAAATGGCATTGGTTGAGCTTCTACTCTCAAGAAGTCCCCATTATATTATTACCTATTGGGGAATTAAGGAAAAAATAATAATAAAGATGTCCTCATTAGTATCAACTAATATTCACCATCCTTTGGAACCGTCAGTTGTAGCATGGTTGTCGTAACTAAACTTTGCTCTAGCTGTTGTTATTAGGAATGAAATATGAGGTTTACCAAAGAAAATGTGATGGGGACAAGCACCTTGTGAGGAGATTGAGGGCAACCTGAGAGGAATGACAGAGAAGGGACTTGAGCCTTTTATAGGAGTCTTAACACGTGAAATCTGTACAGTTCCACTTTATAAACTTGGGCTTTCCTGAGATCACAGTTCCATTTTCCTTGATAGTTCCCTGTGGGTTTAGAGTCTTTTGACTGTTAGACATCTTTCTAATTCAGTTCATTCCTTCACTTAACAAGACAAAGAAATCCTTGATAAATATCAATCCCTTGAGTTTGTCTTCTGTGTTCCCCCCTTCTCTCTCTTTCTCTCTACAACTTCTTGGTGCCAACTGTGAAGATTTTGGATGTAGTACAACTATCAGCTTAGGTAATTCTTTTGTTTCATACCCATTACGAACCCATTCTTTTGTTTCATGGAAAACTATCTTGCAAGTATGATTAAAATCACCGTCTATTGCTGCTGCCTTCAATGTCCATGAAATTGTGTACCGTAGCAGGAAGAATTGATGCCATCAAATCTACAATGCAGAATCTTTTGAAAATGGAGGGGCAATTGCTGGTGACCAAAGTACTTTGGTTTTTACAGTTTTATTGATGTTGGAAGCAATCATTGAAAGATCACTCTTTGTGCTTTACATATACTGGTAGTATACTAATTTGCGCATTATATTGCTCAGTATGCCCACTATCAGAGACTCCTAAGATTGTGCTTGGAGTTGCTTAGTTCACAGCCGGCAGAGAGCCTAGACTGCTGGGAGCAGGATATGGTGTGTTTGCCGTAACCACATGAACCCTGTCTAAAACCGGTTTGCATATAGTTAAGTTTGATCTGTTAGTTGCATGATATTTTTTCTCCATTTGTGGCAGGTGTCCTGGTGAGGAAAGTGATGCAGATTCATCTATAGAAACAAGTAGTGATGGCAGCAGTGAATATGGCATCGAAAGAGGGGCCAATGACATTCAGGGTGCATGGAGCCAGCAGAAAACCATTGATGCAACTACCCAAAGTTTTAATAGACTCTCATTGAGAAATAATCCTGTCATGGGTTCATCAGTAGATGAAGGCGAGATTAGCAACCCTCCTGGTTTACTTATATTTGAATACTTAGAGCAGCATCCACCATACAGTCGTGAACCCTTGGCTGATAAGGCAAGTCCTTTATTCCCTAGAAGATTAGCATGTTTTAGCTTGCAATGCCTTTTTTTTTATCGTAACATAATACCACATGCATCCAAGCAGATTGCAGTTCTTGCATCTCAATTTCCTGAGCTCAAGACATATAGAAGCTGCGACCTAACTCCTTCAAGTTGGGTTTCTGTGGCATGGTAAGTCTTTCTTATTTTTGCTGAAGCAAATTATTATTATTATTATTATTATTATTATTTTTTGCATTTTTAAATGTAATTCTTAAAGACTTGTAACTGAAAAAGTTGTGTATACTCCTGATTAAGGTATCCAATATATAGGATACCCACAGGTCCAACTCTACAGAATCTGGATGCCTGCTTTTTAACTTTCCATTCCCTGTCTACGCCTCTTGGAAGTATGTACCCTCTCTCTCTCTCTCTCTCTCTCTCCAAACTGTATTTGTATGCTTTCGTCTGTGTCAATCATGTGTTTCCCATGTTCTTGCAGGTACCAGCACTGATTGGCCGCATTTTCATGTTTCAACTGCTCAGGAGCTGCGTAGTGCTGGCATGTCCTTCAAGCTTTCATTGCCCATCTTTGCGATGGCTTCGTATAAGTTAAAAGTTTCTGTGTGGATTCCAGATGTAGTTTATGAATGTCAGAAGGTGAATTCTCTATCGCAGGCAGCTGACAGCTGGCTCAAACTCTTGCAAGTTAATCACCCTGATTACCGGTTCTTCGTGTCCCGCAACTCAGACCAGAGATGAGGGGAGGGACTCTTTTTGGATCACTTTCCTCCAAAACCAGACCCAGGCAAATATATGATGACGATAAAGTTATTACTTAATGTTTGTATATTAGTATATCAGCCTTTGTGCTAAATACCTTGTATTTAATAGTTGGTAGTATAATTTTAACAATGCTTTTGTATATTATAACTTAGTTTCTGCCCCTAATGGGTATGTATCATTTACTGCCTCTGTATTTGAGAGACTTAAATGCTAATTGTATCTGTTTTGGCATATAATTGTTTTAACACGTCACTGATTGTCACCCATGCTTGATTTGGAAGGATTTAATGAACTCTAATTGTAACCCTTTGGCATACATAATTTTGGGGTCTGAGCTCTGAAGTGCTTCTGAACTCAGCTCATGCCGAAAAAGCTACCTGAAACCCTGGCTTCAAATGATTTTTACCAGAGCAGTGAGCCACAGCTCAGCTAAGACCCACCAGCTGTCAGTGAATCCCATCTAAAGTGGCTAGCATTGGCCAGGGTGAAGATTGGACATTACACACAACGGATGCTAGCATTTTTCTTTTTACCATGCAATGAAGACTGAATTGCTTTCAAATTTATCTCGAAAATGAAAAGAAACTAATAAATATGACAACATAAAACAAAACAAAACAAAACGAGAGAGGGTGCAAAATTGCAAATAGTATGCTCGGATCTGGAAAAACAAAGTGGCACACCAACTACATTACGTTCTTCCATCTTCCAATATTCACATAGGCTTTATATACAATACGGGGATACAGTGTTCATCTGGCCTAGTTTTTTCCGACAATGTTAATGCATTCTCTTCTTCCATCCTTACACTAGGGTTCCACCAGTGGAACATATATATAGCATATCAGCTACAAATCTCTCTGAAACTCATAAATTGTCGTCCACAAAAGTTGACAGCAACAGCCCTTGGACAAACTCGCACTTCTTAGCCCTCTCTTCTTGATCCTTGTCTGATAATGGAGATTGTTGGATATTTCTGCCATGGAAAATTGGTATCAGATATCATCTATTGGAAGCTTAACAAAAAAACAAAAACCAAGTGCATCAAACAGAATGACATACTCTGCCATCAATGACTACATGAGAGAGAGAGAGAGAGAGAGAGAGAGAGAGAGAGGGCAAGACCAATAGTACTGAAAATTATCTAAAGCTGATTGGGAGAAAAATAAGAGAGTATAGATTGATTGAAATATGCAACACATTTGTTGAAAAAAGCTTTGGACAATGGTCATATTGATTCTCTGATTCTCTCACCCTTCATGTAGCCACCTTTCAGGGGACAAAGCATATGCATAGCCACACTGAACACAGGAAAAAACATCAGCTTTTCCATAAAAAGTGCAAATCTTCTTCCACAAGACCTCCTTCTAGCCAATAAGCTACAAGCCCCTTGCAACAAGGGAAGTTCCATATATCCAACCTAGGGAATCATATTTCTGAACTGGCTTTCCACAAGTACTTTGGAATTTCGAAGTCTTTGATAACACAAAAATCCTGATGCCCAACATACTAACGTAACCAAGGCATAATGTAAAATCAATCATCAACAAATCTCTCCTTTAATCTCACCACATTTTCTCCAATAAAACTACATACAGACGCACACAAAGTATAAAAGTTGGAAAGACAGCAGCACTATGGCAAGCTGTATAAAAGTTGAAAAAAATTAAAAAAGCAACATAGCCATAGATCTGGAACACATTTGAACACCACAATATGACACTTGAAGAAATGAATAGGACGTTCCAGAACTCCTGAATATGATACATGAAGAAATGATAAGAATAGAACTAAGTTCAACCTTTAAACTAACATAAGATATAGAACAGAGAATAAAGAAGGAATCTTGTTTGGTTATTAACTTTTTGACTACACATAATCTCCTGTGGTCAAAACAAAAATAGAAAAAAAAAATCTAAATCTTGTGGGGGAAAAAAAAAAGGGGTAATAATTATACGCTTCACAAGTAGCATTCTCTAATATAGAATTTTTGGCCAATTAGCTTACTTTGGGAGAGGGGGAGATGGGTGGGTCTCCAAAACCTTGCAAAAGTTTAGGCTGGGATGCTGAAGAGGTGTTGCCTGGAGTGGTCTCTTGGCCTCATGGAAGTGCTAGTGATCTCCAGCCAAGCTATTCCCAAGATATGCTCTTTTAGAGGGTAGCGTTTGGGTTTGGACTTCTTTAACCAAAATGTGGTTGTGCGCCAGTGTTTTATGTTTCCCTCAAGATCAAAAGGTAACGAACAGACAAAGCTCACAGAACAGAGAAGTATAAAGAACTCTGGCCAGAATACTGCAAACTTTTTCCATGGACGATATTACCAGATGTTTATTAACCAGGTCATGGGCAATTCATCATTTGAATTGATATCTTAGGGGAACAGGCTAACGAAATCATATCACACCAACAAAAAGATAAGAATAATCCCTCAACAAAAAGATAAGAATAATCCCTCATCACCAGTGCTCCAACAAGTTCTTCTACCTCACATCAATACCCATATCACTTATTTTAACATGAATAAGAATCCAATTCCTCAAATTAATTCCTTTCAATTCATGACCAACTCTTTATTACTGCGAGTTCTAGTTTTCTAATCTATTTCTCATACATCAGGAAACAAGAACCAGAAAAAGTCAATGATTAATGCCAATTCTCATACCTTTCTGAGGAATCCTCAATGTAGCTTTCCTTTACTGAGCTTGCTTCCACCGGAGAATGAGTTTTTACTCTTACAGCCTCATCACCCGCTTGAAGATTATACATAAAGGAGGACAACAATGGATCAGGTTCTGTATTGGAGGAGGAAACCAGGTAATGAGACCCCCCAAGAAGTGTTTGTAGATTTCCTTCACGTAGTTCTTTTCTCAGCATTGAAAGTGTCGAATTAGATCCACACTTTCGAAATCTCCTCTTACGCTGCACGTAACCTCTAGTCAAGGAAACAGCATAAACCTTCATGAAACCACTTCAAGGAACAGAGACCAAAAATACATATATATGTGATATATATGTGTGCGTGTGCGTGTGCATGTGCGTGTGCGTGTGTGGGCGAGCGCCTCTAGAGACAATCAATCTTAGATAATGAAGATGCTTAATACACCTGGTTGAAACCAGTTCTGCCATAGGGAGCAAATGCATGGTTACTTTTCTGGATACAAACAAACACTAAAGGTAGGCACACCACACAGTGAGCAGATACGTGGTTCAGTTCTTCTAGGAAACATATATAAAAGGTAAAGACTGGTGACTACGCAAAATGCCGAAACAGCTACACAAAATTGTTTGTAAACATGTTTCCTCAGTGGGTTCAGAAAAAACGCTAAGAGTTCATATAGAAATAACGAATTATAAAAATCCATACCATATGGTTTTCCATTGTGACAGAATACAATCCAATTCTGTTTTAATCCTGGATAAATTCAGTAAAATTACAATCAACCCAATGGCATATGAATAATTATCAATAAACCGGTGTCAATTATTCCTTAGATGATATACAAAGGTTGAGCTCGTGCACACAAGCCATTCCCACAAGCACAAGAGCATTCCACAGATCAAAACCAAAACTTAGGAAAATAACCAAAATATAGCTTCAGCCAACTTGAATAGAAAGGATATCCTTAAAAGACTTCCATGTTGCATGGTAATATGGCCAACCAAATCCATCCCCACTCTTTTTGCACAAACTGGGCATACCTGCATATATAAACAATTCAATTAGCCTTTATAGTGGAAAAACGCAATTTGTCTAGCTCACAAATCACTTCCTAGTAAATAGGAAACATGATCATTGAATAATATTCTATCCAAAAAAACCTCTTACTCAACCCTACATTGCCAGCTGACGTGAATCCCACAACAATAATGGTGCTCCCCCAACATCTGTTGGAGAGCACTCCAACCTCTCAATTAAATATTAACTTGAATAAGTTACGAGTACCTCTCCCTGCCTCCTTCTCTCCCATTGAATTTCTATTCAAAGTTTCTGCAAAAGAATCTTGTTGGAGCCTCTATAAAGTACACTAATTTACTTCAACCGGAATTTGCACTGTAGAAGCAAAATTTCAAAGCTTTCCACTTTCCATCAATTATTGAACTCCTAATGACCCAAGAAAATATTGATTAATGGGTGTCTAGAAAATGCTTCCTCAGACACATCAAGTAGTAACACAGAACACTTAAAATTAGAATGTAGTAAATACACAAACAATAAACTTTTAAAAACCTCAAACACCTAATTTTTCCATTGAACCAACGTGGTTTGGCAGTTTGTAACTGATACTTTTTGCAGTGATTACCAGCAGATAATATGTTTTTATTGACTCTTGCACATAAATTGTCCAAACGCTTTTCTGTATAGATGCATGCATGCATATGTCTGAAACCTAGATGCCAACAAATTATTAAGTTACGGATGCTTCCAAGTAAACAAGAAACCCAGATGCCAACTTGTATCACTCATTCTTGCAAAGCAATCTTCTTGGAGACATCAATTATACAATTTCTTAAATATTACTCAACAAAAGACTCTATTCATATGATAAGAATGAAGGAACATTTACAATGGAACAAAAAGTTCTGGGATAATACTTGTAAATAAAAATAACAGCTGTTTTTAAGTAATTATTTCCAACATATACGACCTATTAGGTAGCATTCCAAAAGTGCTTGTAAACATCACTTAGAATTTTGCTTGAAAAGGCAAGTGAAGCAATTTATTTATTAGAAAGGGGGAAAAACCCAAAAGGGGAGGAGGGGTATGTTTCAAAATTCAACCGATACTCTCTTTTTCTGTCAACATTCAAATGAATAAGTTAATATCTGTATATGCTTTAATCATAGAAGAGAATACGAACTTATATGTAAAGGAATAAATGAAAATCACAATTAAAAAAAGCAAATTGGGAAAATTTTGAAACAAAAACTAAGAAAACACGAAAGTAAGTTCAATTGGCTTATTTTCATGACAATTTAAATAAATATCAATTCCACTGAGCCCCAAATACGGGACAACTTCGAATTTCACACATTTGCCTTCAAGGGACAAATACATGATACATAATTACTTAAAAATGATAAAGTAAATAGCTTATCAATCCGCATAAAAAGATTATTTTTCTACAAAATGAGAAAACACCAAAATTCATTACCCCACGCTTCGCTTCAACCGCGTGCTCTTCATCGATATGACAGCAAAGTCCAACAACATCAAAATCCTCGGCACAGAACGGGCACAGAAACTCCGGCCGCGACTCATCATCACCATCGATATCTTCTCCTCCACGATACAGATCTGCATACACATAAGCTTCACTACAATCAAAACCAATTTCACAGACTCCTAAAGAAAAACCCCAAGTCCCCATTTGATTCCCAAGAAAATCTCAAACGGAACCAAAAAAAAAAATAATTACATTCGAAATCTGTTTTCATTTTCTTACGATTTTCTTGGGAAGCAAACGGAAAGTGAATGGCATTCAGACTAACCAGATCGAGAAAGATATCGCCTGGACGCAGCAGAGAGACGAGTTGTCCACGAATCAGAGTCCATTTTCGATTTCGATTTCTGAAGAAAGTTCGGAAATTTCTTAAATAACCCACGATATTTGCGTTAAATTTCAGATATTTCTTCAGAGTCGAAACTGCCTTACACACTTAGTAACATGTAGAGACAGAATGAGATATATGTAATATGCATATAAGCCCTACACCTAGAGAGATGGAAGAAGAAAAAGGTCTGCCGAAAGTTCGCAGAAATGAATAGACAGAGAGACAGAGAGAGCAGAGGAACTCTCTACCAACCTTCACGGTACGGGTGTTCAGGGGCTATACATATAATCTGGTTGTTTTTTATGGCCACGAAGCTGGAGTTAATTTCGGAAATGCCCCTAACTAACTGATTAGTGGACGGAAATAAATCCCTGGGTTTTACGACGTCGTTTTAACGGAAATCACATCCAAAGTGGTCCATACATGCACAGCCTATGTGATTTTAACTTAACTAAAACGAATAAGGTGAAATATAAGAATGGCCACACAATAAATTTTTTTAAAATTAATGGTCATGAGATAGAATGATAAAAATATTCTATCACTCGCATAATTAATTTTGACAATTTTATTTTTATTTATTCACAAGTAAATTATATGACCCTTTTAGACTATAGAGTCATGTGCATAGCTACACAAAATTCGAATAACACTCATATTTATAGTTTATTACTGAAATTTTATTTTTCATTCAATAAATAACAACCATAGAATATGAGTGGCAGTAGTTAATTTTCACTCTCACGAATTAGGTCAATGGTGGGACCTCGGTGACCTCTTATTGGACGTGGATTTCCCGTTGGTTGGTCTTTTCGCAAGCGTGGAGACGTGATTTCATTGACCGGGGGGGTGTTACAGTCATTTCACACCTGTAAAGGTCCTGTAAGCTGTAGAAGACAAACAAGACTTTGGTTTGGAAGGGCAAGTAACCCCCTGCCTTCCAAAGTTTTAATAGCTTTTATCTTCGACGGGCCTCAACAAGCTCTCGTAGCTCAGTTGGTTAGAGCACCCGTTTAGTAAGCGGGAGGTCTTGAGTTCAACTCTCAACGAGAGCAAAATCAAATTTCTTATGTCTTGCATGGTATTTTTCCTTTTGTCATTTGGGACGGCATTCAATGGCTTTTAAAATGAAAAACTAACATTTGTCCTGTAAATTAATCATGGATGTTGATTAATTAAACATAGCAATTCAAAAATTAGTTTGTTGAGTACTACCTAAAATTCGCACCACCCCTGCAAAAACACATTTCGCCAAAATTAGCACATAGTTGCAAAATATCATCTTATTTATTAGCAGTGAAATGTTTTTGTTGTGGCAACTTAAGTCGAAGGTCAAATAACTAAATATACTAATCCTATATATATATATATATATATATATATTTAACCAGCAAGGCCACATGCAAACTGAGCATAGAAGTCTTTCTGGGGATAAAAGATGGCCAACTTATGCTATGTTTGGAATATGAATTTAACAAAGAAAAGAAAATGAAAAGGAGAGAGAAAAAAGAAGGAAATAAGATATTCCAAATTCTTACTTATTTTTTGCTTATGATTTTTTTCTCCTCCATTTTCCGTAATAATTAAACATACGATGTAGTTTCATATTCTTTTGTCTTTCTTTTTTCGTTACTAAATTCTTGATCCAACTCAGCATAAAAGAAATCTTAAATTCGCTGCAAACCAAATTAGACTTTGATGAAGAAAACAAATGGCGCCTATGCATAAACAAAAAGCTTGAGAAGACTTAGGGCCTGTTTTAAAAAAAATTGAATTTTTTTGGCTTTTTTGGCTTTTTTTTTATACTTATCTTAGCTTATAAAAAAAAAATTAACTTCTTTGCAAATTACAAAAATTTAAATTTAAGCTCTGTCAAATGGAACGTTATACAAAGAAGAAACTTTGCAAACACCAAACCATATCATTCATCCAATATTCGAACAAGCTCCTAATTGAAAAAACAAGTAGAACCCATCACATGTTTGATTTTTTTTTTTGTCAACTCACATGTTAGATTAAAAACCCCAAGAAAAGCAGACCCATCACAAGTTTTCTTGAACATGATGTTCTTTATTGGGCTTGGGCTATAACTCAGTCCACTGAGTCTGGGTGCAGCTATTTGTGGTCTACAGCTGGGAGGGATCAACAGACTTTGACTCCACCCAAAAGTACTGTTTATGATGTCTGCCTGTGGTACCCAAAAAAAGAAGGGATTTGTGGTCCAGTGGTATCATCTTTGTGTGGCCCTAGCTAGCTCTAGGAGAAAGATGGTCTAACCAACTTAAACTCTGCCGGCCTTTTTACCCAGTTCATGGGGGAGATAAGTGACAACCTTAATGCATGGTAACAATGGAGAGAGAGAGAAAAAGAGAGAGAGAGAGAGTATTGCAAATCTCCCAATTTCCATAAAGAGGATACTGTTAGAAGTTGAAATTTAATCTCTCTCTCTCTCTCTTTCACACACACACAAACAAATTCACATTTTAGGATTTTCCTTCCTTACTTTCGTTTGATTTCTAGTCCTAGTCCGGGAGAGAAGAGGCAAAAAAAATCTAAACAAAAACCATGGAAAGTGATTTCCCTTCTCACTTTCATTTTATTTTCTGTTCTCTTACATTTTTAATAGTTACCTTATTATTTTCTTTCCCCTATCTTTTGAATATCAAATAAAGGAAATGTTATTTCCTTCAACTTTCTCTTTTATTTTCTTTGTGAAACAGAACACAGGAAAATAATCATTTTTCTTACAAATTTTCTCACTTCTTTTTTCTTCCCCAACCCCCCCTTCTTCACAAGTTTCAAACAGACTATCTATGATCCTTACATATGAAACACCACTTTCACTTTCAGGACCATCAAGTGGTTGGCTCTAGACCTGTCCAATGTAAACGTCCATCCAACTGGATACCATAGGATATCCTTTTCTGACCATCACTTCTAACTTTCAAATCAATGATCCTCTCAATCTCAAAACTGAGAGAAATTGATGGATGATCTCAAACTCAAAGTTAGGGTTTTGGGGAGCAAAACTTTCCACTCCCATGTGGTGAAAAATGCATCTCCTTCCCTTCCTTCTATATTTGTTACTCATGATTTTACCATAAATAGTTCAAACAATACAAATGAAATCAAAAGTCAAACCCCATCAACAATTATCTAGCTAATGCCATTATAAAGCTTTGTCTTGTTCCAAAACACTCCCACCCAAAAATTTTTTTGGCAGACTTGGCAAATTTGAATCCTTTGATTAATTTATTATTGGTTTAGATGTAATTGAATCTCATCGGACGATCTAGATCCAAAGTCTGTTTAATTCACAAGATTAAACAGAATTTTTGTACAGAATTTTCATACAAATTTCTCGCAGCCTTTTCCTTTCATTGCCTCCTTGCTCCTAGGTACACAATATTATTTCAACATTTCACTTTAGTGTTATAATTTAGTTGAACCACAAGCTGACATGTCTTTCTTTATTATTATAGTTTATATTAATTTTATAAATATATAAATAATACTCCACCAGAAAAATGTTGTATATATATTTTTAAAATTATGAGTGTAGTGGGTGTTTTAGTTTGGAAAAATAAAAATTTCACAATCAGTCACTATTTTGTATAAAAATTTTGTGCAAAAATTCTGTTTGTATAGAGAAAAAAAAAGGAAAAAAGGGCTTATCAAGAATGACAATTGTCAATGTGCCATGGATAGTTTTGGGTGGAGCTTGTGAGTGCATATACTTGAGATTTTCCAACCCAAGACAAAGACCTAAATAATAATGTTGTGAATTCAACCTACTCAACTTTTCCATCACAAAATAGGGAAAGCCAAACTCGCCCTTAGCCTCTCCCTAGTCACCGACGGGGATGGGAAATTTTGAAAGGCGCACGTACGTTGCTATTGTGGGGCCCACAGTTGGAAGAGATGAGGAGGGGAAGAGTGTGGGGGCCCAGTCCAGCACAGCCAGCTAGCCCACCCTAGTCCTTCTCCGCGTTGGTCCACTTACTCCGTAACATATTGGCTAGCTAGTTGCCAACAGTTTGGAAGGGCCCACCAACGCAGTAAATGACACCAACACGTGTCCGTCCGATGCTACGTTCAGATCGTCCAACACGTCACGTTCAGATCGTAGTTCGCTGATGTGGACCGATTGGAAGTGGGCCTGTCCTTCTCCTCCCCCCACCCCCGTCTCTCTCTCTCTCGCTCTCTCTCTCTCTATCATAGGGTGAACAAGAGGAAAAACTTTATTTTTTATTTTTCATAGGTTGGTTGCAAAATATGTATAAATATATGTATACAATTATATAGATTGAAAAAATATACACTGAATCGAAATATTTATAAGGAAAATGTTATTTTAAAAAAAAAAAGTTTACATACAAAATAATGTGACAATGATTATTTTGTAATTAAAAGTCATTATGACGAGTGTTTATTTTGAAATTAAAAGCTCTTATCAAAACACATTATTTTATATAAAAATTTTATTTATATAGCATTACCCTATTTATAATTATACACAATTTTGGGTATCCAAAGTTAGGATAATCTAGATAAATTAAAATATGCATCTTATTATATTGTAAGATGGTGAGTACAAGTGTAGGGATGAAACTGCTCATTACGATTATTACATCATCACTTTATAATATGAAAATAATTTCTCTCGTAAAGGTTATTACGTGGTTCACGTCAAGAGATTACTATGCTTATCACTCCTTCTCACCTTTTGTATTTAAAACAAAAAGTAATGCAATGAAATTATTCATTATAATTTGGGTCTCACGGATTTGAAATATGAAAATGATATCTTTGTACGTGTAAATATGACTAAGTGAGTTTTATCATTCCTAAACCCATAATGACGAGAGTATTGTGCATTTACATCCAAATTTTAGCTTGGATAGTCAAATTTTAACATTTGCCCATTTGAACTAATTTGAGTATTTATTAAGTCATAATGTTTGATCAACCTTTTTTTTTTTTTGGATACAAGATAATGGGGGAAGGGGATGAAACTGGCGGGGCTCGAACCTCTGCCTAAATGAGTAGCTCCATAGGGCCCAACCTCTTTGAGCAAATTATTATTTTTTTAATTGTGTAAAAATAGCTATTTTAATGAGAGAAAAAAGTGGCAATGATTTGGTGTTTGTAGAATTTTTCACACTCTAAAATTGACTAAAAGCAGTAGAGTTTGTGACAAGACCGACGAAAACAACTTGATGATCTAGTTGCTCTTAAGAATATACCATTAATCCTTCAAAATTCTATGCATTATGATTTATGTGTTGAAATAAAATAAAAAAATCAATATTTTCCATAATAGTAACTTTTACTACTTCAATCGTTGAGGGAATTTATATTGTGATTTATCTGTAATAATTTAATTTATTATAAATTTATAATCTGACATGCTTTATTTTCTACTGATTGACACACAAAAGCTTAGCGGACTTCTCCTTGACTCATTCCATCCCCCAATATGTCATATTGTGTAGTCCCCTTGTTAAAGCTTTTGAGATTTTGGCAATGATAGTAAAACTAGTGAGAAAGCTTGCAAAGCTTCAACAAAGGTAAATGTGTTGTTATAAAGTAGACTATAATTTGAGGGCTATTTTGCATCTTTAAAACTAGTGAAATCATGGGAAAATGATAACAAGTGTACCGGAATGAGAAGCTAATTAACCCATTAGCACCTCTTTGGTGTATTGCTATAAAAAAGTTACAACAATTTTTTTAGAAAGAGGACTGCGGACACAACACTCCTTAGAGAGGAGAGAGGGGTCTATGAACACAATTATTTTAATAACGAATTTAGTGGTTCTGAGTTATATTAATATTAGAAAATATGTTCACAATGTGAGAGGAGAATTACATAATATGAAAATATATCCTTATTCTATTTTTGATAATACAAAAATAAAAAACAAGAATCAAACAGTAACTAAAAGCCTAACAGCATAGTGCACGAGGCTTCCAGTCACATAATTTGAAAATAGTAAAACTTACAATCTTATTCTTAAGTACCAAAAAGACTATTTTTGTGTTTCAAGCAAAGTTTATCTTTTACAATTTGAAAATATCTCTATGTTTATATATATAGATAAATGCAAATATATATTTTTAAATTATTCAAAAAGGATATGTGGGTATGGTATGGCACACATGATTGGAGGGGCCATAGGAGGGCAGAGAAAACAAATATAGGGAAAAAGTTTGTGAAAGTAGCCTTAAGACTTTCCTTTTCTACCAAGTTCCATGACATGCCAGATGGCACAACCTCATCAACCCAAAAACCAACCTATCAAAGATGATTAGTTTAATCTTATATCCAAACGCGCGTGAAACCATTGCTTTGGTCACAGTTATATACATATATTCCTTTGCCCTCAAAAGCATCTCAACCCTCATAAAAAGTTAAACCCTCCAATACAATAAAACAATTTAATTATCAATTTAAAAATTTGAAAATTCTGAAATTAATTAATTAGTTGAAAAGTAAAAAAATAAAATAAATAAATAGTGATAAAGCTTTGAAGCTGACATAGTTTGGGGAGACACCCACTTTGTGACCCTCTTAATGAAAAAGTTATTGGAAGAGAGTAAAGCTCCCTAAGAGAGAATATACTGTTTGCTTTTTGTGCTTCAGACCATAGACCATATCACCTTTTTTCAGAGTTTATTTTTATATTATGCCATGTAAAGACCATCAATTTTTTATTTTTTAGATTTTCATGTGCTTGTTTTGAATTTAATTTTCTTTCACTATAATTTATTTGTACTTCCACTATAATTTATATGTAGTGTGCCTTGAATTTTCTATCCAAGGCCCTTTCGTGGGGTAATTCTGTAGGATTAGACTATAAAGAGTGCCTTTTATCACTTATGTATGAGTTTAAATTACATAATGATGCATAGGACAAACAATATGGAATTTCGAGATTCGAGATCAAATTATAAAGTTACCCTTTGAAGGATTAATATGAAAGTTATATTTTTAAAGGGTAATTACACTTTACTCTTTGTGAACTTGTGCTTTGAGCAAGAATTATATGATTTTATGTAGTTTAAAAGTGAATATATAGCCTTCTTATAGTTTGAAATTAACTCTAAAATTGATAAAAATTGTTAGAATTAACAGCAATTCTGTTACAAAAGTATTTTTGTCATTTTATCTTTTCAAAAAGAATATTGAAAAGATGATTTTATCATTTTATGTTAAAATAAAAGATTGTGCTTCATAAAGGTATTTTTATCATTTCATCAAATTTATTACTGTTTCATCCACTTTGCAGGTAATTCCGAGCCCTAAAGGACTTATGTGTACATTTTTTGAATTAGAAAAATTATCTTATTTTCACTTAAATCACATGGGAGTAAGTTGTAATTATTTTTATTTTTAAAATTCAAGGACATTTGTCAGAAGGAGAACTGAGGACTATGTGGGTGCAAATTACAGAGGAGAGAAAACCTTGACGGATGTAAAAGTAGACGTTAGCCGTCTGAGGATGCTTAAAAAGAAGAGAATGAGAGATACGAAAAGAAAAGAGTTAAAAAAATAAAAAATAAAGAAGAAGATCTTTGACGGATTCCGTCAACCTCTGTTTTCTTGCTTGGGGTTTTGTCAAGGGAATCAACAATGTGCCTCTGTTTTTATTTCCTTTTTGTGATCACTATACACTAACATACACATATATATATACACACATATATCTACCTATTTGTATACACACATTATAGAATGAGTGAGGCATTCAGGCAGCCAGTTAATGAGCAAAAATGTGCAGCCACTTTTGCAAGTGGACTTACAAAGTAATTCTTGCAAGTTGCCAATATTTGCTTTGAGAATTTTGGGTTTGCTTTTCCCATGTTGCCACAAATGGGCTGTTTGGAACTTGAGAAAAGTAAGGGGATTGAAAAGTAAAAAATAATTTCATTTTTTTATCATTTTATTTTCATCCTTTTTTTTTTGTTTAATAGCTACTCTATTATTTTAATTCATCTTTTTAAATTTCAAATAAGAGAATTTAATTTTCTTCTATTCTATTTGTAAAATTAAATAGAGATAAATAATCAATTTCCGTACAATTTCACTCTCCCTTTCTTTCCCTTCATTTCTCTTTCCCATTCACAATGTCCAAAGACTCCAAATAGACCCAGAATTCATGTATACAAATAGGAAATCAGAAAATTATATTCTCACTTTCTTTCCCTATCTTTCTATTCTCTTCCATTTGTTTTATTTTAAAATAATAAGTTCAAATTCAGTCACATCATTTTGTATAAATAACCACAAGAGTGACAATAATACAGTGACAATAATACAGTGAATGGTATTTACAAGCCTTTACAAGCCAAGGTGTCAATGTCCAAAAGCACCCAATAATGGAACCCAAATGAAGCAAAAGCTTGAGAACATGGATAACAAAGACCCCTTACTGGTATTAGCATATGACTAATGAATTGTATCATGTGCTTAACATCTATTATTTGCTTTAATAGTCACAATTGGAACCTATGAAATGCAAGAAAACTACTAATAAGTCAATGGACATGTCACTCTCTCCAAGCTTAGCATGTGTCACAAGTTCTTCATTGTTTGAATATTCCTAAGTAGTAGTTCGATGATTCCCAATTAATATGTAAGGTTTCATATGTAGTTTATTGCTCAAAGGAATATTATTTCCCTACTTGGTTAATGACACAAGATTAAAATTCCATTCCTTCCACTTTGAATAGTGCCTTAGAATGACCAAAATGGTAACAATTTGGGAACTTTAAAATGTTTGCCATTGTTTTCAAAAAATATTTTCTCTTCTCAAAATAGGAAAAATAAAAACAATACAGAAAACATGCTCCATAAAACTCTTTCTAGTAAATTTTTTTGAAATTACTCTATTTTTAGGACATAATTCCAAAAATTTTGCAAGTTTTTAAAATGTTGAATTCTTAAAAATGAAAACAATTATGTTTTCAAATTTTTTATTTTTTTATTTTAGAAGACAATAAAAGATTTTGCAGAAAGATGAAAATTTACTAAATGAGAGAAGATAAAATAGACACAATCCTTTTATTTTCTTGATGAAAATCAAATCAATCAATTAAGAATTAAAATCAAGAATGAGGTAATTTTAGCAAGTGAATATCTGATGTAGCTCTTGACTTATTGAGCTTAACATACCATGTTAAGTTAAGCAAAGTTTTTACCACTGGAATTAAGGTTGAGTTTACTCTATCTTGATTCTAGTCAATTTAAAATTCAAAATTGCAAAGTAAAGAGTGAGAATATTTTTGGTAATTCAACCCCAAATTGACTGTTTAAATCAAATTATCATATGCAAACGGTAAAATTTTGAATGATTTAAGGCAATACAGTGAGAAAATTGGACTAGATGAGATCTGTGAATCTAAAATAATATACACATATATATATATATATATATAGGTGTGTGTGTGTGATGTTTTTGGCTGGCGTGGGGTTAGTTAAGCTCATACATGAGCTGGATCCACACTCAACGGAGAGACCCACTTTCAAATAAAAAATTATATTTAAGAAATAAAATAAACTCACAGGCAAAGTGCACAGAAAATGAACTTGTTCAAGCACACAACCATGTCTTCAATCTCATATACAACAAATTATATATAAGTTCTCTCTCTAGAAATCATATTCTCTCTCATCAACTCTCTTTTTGAGAATTGTGGTATTTCTGTTGAAGTTCTTGGGATTTCTTGAATTGGGTATCATCATTCTTTTCATGCAAAACTCTGTGATGTAAGTTCAGATTTTTCTTCTTCTGGGTCTGTTCGCGTATACATATACATGTATATGTGCATGTGGGTTTGAGGTTGAAGTTTGAAGAAATGAATCTGGGAGGTCAAGGAGCGAAATCGATGTCGATGCCGAGCTCGAGTGTTTCTTGGAAGTCCGGCGATGGGGTTTCCGACCAGTTTCCGGTGGGTCTACGGGTACTTGTTGTCGATGACGACCCAACTTGTCTCATGATCTTGGAGAAGATGCTTCGGAACTGCCTATACGAAGGTATATAAATCACATATCTACACATATTCACCCTTGAATAATTGAATTTTCGGGAGAGTTGACTATTTGGGTTCTCTCAAGTTGTATTCTTGTCATTATTTCTGTGATTAAAAACACTATTATTTGCTTGATTGTTCTCTTTAATTATGCCGATGCATGGTTTTCTTGTATTTTGTATTTCCCCTGATTTTATTCTCAAGATTTTGTTTATGGAATTAGGAATCTATGGTTAGATAAGAAGAGTATGTGAAGCTCACTGAGATTTGGGTGTAATATTGCATCCATAAAACTTTGAGCTTTGACTTTGTTCAGATTTAGAGATGGTTTATGTTGAAAATTACAATTTGGCGTGTCAAGGCATTTTCCTTATATAAATTCTAAATCTCTGAAGTTATTTAACTGGATTCAGGGCTCAATTTGTGGGGTTTTTCTTGGTTTTTCATTGAGAAAAGTTTAGTCTTGATGTCTTTAATCCAGGAAGTTGAGGAGTTGTAATCGTGTGTTTCATGGAATAATTTGATTCCTAAATCTCTGAAGTTGTTTAACTGGATTCAGGGCTCAATTGGTGGGGTTTTTTCTTGGTTTTTCATTGAGAAAAGTTTAGTCTTGATGTCTTTAATCCAGGAAGTTGAGGAGTTGTAATCATGTGTTTCCTGAAATAATTTGATTCAAATTTTTTGGGGTTTTCAGTTACCAAATGCAATCGAGCAGAGATTGCATTATCACTACTACGGGAGAACAAAAATGGTTTTGATATTGTTATAAGCGATGTCCATATGCCTGACATGGATGGATTCAAACTCCTTGAGCACATAGGGCTGGAGATGGACCTGCCTGTTATCAGTAAGCTACTTGTTTCAGTCATTTCAGATTGTTTTAACCTTCATTTAGAACATTGATAGTAGGTATTTTGTTATATTTGTACGCCAAGATCTGATTTTTTTTTCTCGTACAGTGATGTCCGCAGATGATAGTAATAGTGTTGTGATGAAAGGTGTTACTCATGGTGCATATGATTATCTGATCAAACCCGTTCGCATCGAGGCATTGAAGAACATATGGCAGCATGTAGTTCGGAAGAGGAAGCACGAGCGGAAGGATTTCGAGCAATCAGGAAGCATGGAAGAGGGAGAACAGCAACAGAAGCAGCCAGACGATGCAGATTTCTCATCATCAGCAAATGAGGGGAATTGGAGAAACTCGAAGAGGAGGAAGGATGAGGAAGATGAAGCGGAGGAGAGGGACGATTCGTCTACATTAAAGAAGCCACGAGTGGTTTGGTCAGTTGAGCTCCATCAACAGTTTGTGACTGCTGTAAATCAACTTGGCATTGACAGTACGAGTCTATACCTGAACTTTGCTTTGCCTTTCCATGCTTTTTCCTTGTTTTACAATTGTTGTATTAGTTGTACTGTTTGATAGATAATCACTAATGTTGTTTCTGCAAATTGTGGATTGTGATTTCTGTAGTCTCACAAAAGTGCCATAGTATTTTTTATATTACGTGTGACAGATTGAATCCATGGATGTGCAGAGTCATCTTTGATCTTAAGTGCGCTATCTATTTCTACATCTGCATATTTAGCTTTTCTCAACCCTATTGAAGACACTTGATCCTTGAAGAAACGCCCTTTCATATGGGAACACGAAAATGTTACTCATGTTCTATGACCAGTTCTCTATCATCATGATATTAGCCATCGAGTTGTTGCAAGGAGCCATTACTTGGTACAATGATAAAAGCTCATGTGGGATAAGGGTGAGGATGTGGATCTTGCGAGAGCCAAATAAAGGCAAAGTTAGGTCTGTACCCAGCCTACGTGCGAAGGACTACCAGTTTAACTTGGTGTTATGTGAGAAGTGCTGCATGAATAGGATCTTATGTTTGGCTGTAAGATTAAGTGCCTGTAATTGCCTGATTTTTGTTTTTTAGAATGATCACATGGCTACTTATTTGTGGGTAGAACTGATTATGTAATTAGCTTTTGCTTATTCAACAAGCTGCCATTTCATGTGTTATTCCAGTGTTCTATTCTTGTTTTTCTTCACTGTTCTCAAATCTGTATCTGAATTACAGAGGCTGTTCCCAAGAAAATTCTGGAGTTAATGAATGTCCCTGGACTCACTAGAGAAAATGTTGCTAGCCATCTTCAGGTATTGTGCTATTTTTTTTTAGCAAGGCAATTTATCTTTATACAATCTCATCTTTTATCGCTTGCATGGAATTGTTACTTATTGCCATGTGTTCTTCCGATCTTCCGTTGAGGAGAACTCACAACTGCAGCCATGTGGTGCAGAAATATCGCTTATACCTTAGAAGGCTAAGTGGAGTATCACAACACCAGAGTGGACTCAATAATTCTTTTGTGGGACCCCCAGAAGCAACCTTTGGGTCGATATCTTCACTCGGTGGGCTTGATTTTCAAGCTCTCGCTGCCACTGGTCAACTTCCTGCACACAGTCTTGCCACAATCCAAGCAGCAACGCTAGGTAGGTCCGCCAGCAAATCTGGCATATCCATGCCCCTTGCTGATCAAAGGAACCTTTTCAGCTTTGAAACTCCAAAGTTAAGATTCGGAGAGGGCCAGCAGCCACAACTGGGCCATAATAATAAGCAAATTAACTTACTGCATGGGATCCCAACAACAATGGAGCCAAAGCAACTTGCCAATTTGCACCAATCTGCATCATCCTTTAGGAGTATGAATATTCAAGCCAACCCCCATGGAAGCCAGAGTAGCTCTTTACTGGTGCAAATGCCTCAACCTCCGTCAAGACCACAGATATTGAATGACACAAATGGCAATCATCTTTCGAGGCTCCCATCGTCCCTATCGCAGCCTACTTTGTCAAATGGGATGACAAGTGGGGTTTTGGCAAGAAATGGAATGGTTGACAATACCAGAGGAGCAGCATACAATTCAGTTTCTCAAGCCTCTCCAATGGTAGATTTCTCAATAAACCAAAACACAGATTTTCCAGGCAATAGTTTTCCACTTGCGAATAGTTCAGGGATACCTATTATCACATCTAAAGGGCTGCTCCAAGAAGAGGTGAACTCAGAAATGAAAGGATCAAGAGGATTTGCTCTTAGTTATGATATTTTTGATGAGCTGAATCAGCACAAATCCCGAGATTGGGAGTTACAGAATGTAGGCCTGAACTTTGGTGCCTCCCAACATTCAAACATGCAAGGCAGCCTGGATGTCCCACCATCGGTTTTGATCCACCAGGGGTTTCCTTCAAGCCAAAACAGTTTACAGAACAGAAATACTTCTATGGACAAGGTAATGTTCTCAGCTGGGGAAGGAAGTGGACATGGGAATGCCCCGAACATTGGTCAACAACTTAATTCACTTTTCGCGGACAATTCCCTAAGGGTTAAGGCCGAAAGCCTTCCTGAAGTGAGCAGTCATAATACGCTTTTTCCCGAACAGTTTAGTCCGGAGGACCTTATGAGTGCACTTCTCAAGCAGGTTAGTTTTCTGGCTCTTAATCCCTTACCATAGTCTGCTTTTTGAAGCTTGGATGTAAATTTGGATTTTGAAGGATAAATGAGTGAGTTAATTTACTAATCTCGATTCTCAAATTTCTCCTGTCATTTAGCAGCAAGAAGGCATTGGACCAGTTTCGAATGAATTTGGCTTTGACGGGTATCCCTTGGATAATCTTCCCGTGTAGGATGTGCTTCATGATCCAGTTCTCTCCGTGGTTGCAGTTTCTTGTGTACATAGTTGCTGTTAACTGCTGAATTTAACTCATCTCATTTCTGCAACCAAACATTGAAATTCAGTTTCCTGCCTATTTTCAAGAAACGGGATCTTGATTTTACTCAGCTGCATCTTCTGGTTGTGAATAGCTTGCTGTGGTTGTTCAATTTGGAGTATAAGGAGGGGATATAAATATCCATTTCAGATGAATCTAGTAGTTGGAAGTTGGAGGACGAACATGGAAGATACAGCTGCATGATATGCAAATGCGTACGTGCAAATTTTTGACTGCTTTCATAGGTGAATCTAGCAAGAACTAGTATTTTTATTGCTCTTGTGAATCTGTTTGGTAGTTGATATGCAAAAGTTTATTGTGCTTTTTGGTTGTGGGATTAAGACTTTTGAGTTGGGGATATGAGGCTCTGAGAAATATGCAAAATTTGTAGGAGCCTTTCTAACTCTCAATAACACGAATTGTTTTGTTTAGGACTAGACCATAATGTACAGATTTCATTTTATTTTATTTTTCAGTTACTCCCCTGGATTTGAAGGATTGAATTCTTGTTTATGTTTTTATAAGCTTTGCTGATGATAAAGGGCCGACCTTGGTTGCTACACTGTAATTTTGGGTGATACAAATTCGAAACATAGAAACAGCCTCTCCGCATCTATTCATGCTTGTTTCTTGTTTATCTGTATATGAATGTTTTACATCTAAACCCCTACCCACAATGGTATCTAGAGTGATGAAAGCCATTTTTTCTCCTTTGGGTGGTGGGGAGAGAATTTAAATGAAAACCAAGCAATAGAAAATAATATGTTCAGGATTTGGCATGTATGAAACCAAGCATTTTACTAATGGTTTTTGGAAATCCATTTCCACTCATAAGGTGGAGGCTATCTCACTGGGAGGAAATGAGTTTTACTTCTAGATGACAGCCTCTGAAACAGAACAAAAATGGAAAATTTCTCTCAACAGAAAAGAAAAAAAAAATCTGCATTCTATGCTGTACCAAGTGATTCTGGGAAGAACAAAGAAGCTGTAAGACTGATCGGTCAAGGTAAGACAAATGAAACATACACTACAAAGAATAAAACTGATAAACCTAGTCCTGTGCCGTGTATACAAATACTGAACTTTATACTATTTCTATATAATAACCGTAACAATGGAATCTCAATATTCCCCATGTAACCTACAGAGCAACAGCAATCAACCGACCAAATCTAGTGTCAAAACCTCCTGTATAACCGACAGTGGCTTATGCGTAGTTCTGATAATGGTGAGAGCCAAGCTTCCAATGGAGAGTCATCCAAGCCACTGAAAGAATGAAAAACAAGCACCAGCTACAAAGCCAAGCAGCCATGGCTCATCATCCCATGGCTATTGCTGCATTAACACGAATACTAAGACTGCTATGAGCACTGAAATGCTTATGGTTGAGCCCTTCCTAAAAGCATTGCTTGCTGGAAGTACTGTAGGAAGTGAACATTCTTCCCCATTGAAATATACTTTGGTAGGGAACCCATCCCCACCAGCCACATTGATTCCGGGAATAATTTTCTTTGTAAATGAGATCACAGACTGTTGTTTCCCAGGAACTCTAGGATCCTTCTGTGGGTCAGCACCATCTGTTTCTGCCACAAGATAGTTCAACCCTGGAAGCCCCTGCATGAAAATTGTATTGATGACACCACTGAGGGCACTTCTGTTAACCGAATAAGCTTTTCAAAACCAGGAGCTGCTTTTTCCATTTCCACCGCGGAAAACCAATCAACAAAGGGAGTATCATCCCAATTGAAGATCGTGATCCTTGCAGTCCATCTGCGACTGTAGTCTGTGTATAAATGCCAATTAATGCTGACACCACAGTTATCTCCACAGGGTAAGGGATTTGGCCTTGGCAGGTGATTAAGGGCAGCCCAAGATTAGCTAGATCAATTCGGTTATCAAAGGGAACAAGAAGAGCCTGAGATGGAAGAAGAAGAGCCGGGCCGGTAGTACTACAAGTACAAGTCGAGGTACTAAGACACCCACAAGCACAGGTTCTGCAAGGAATGACAGAATCAATGTACTAAGCAGAAAATGAGACACAGCATTTGGGGCTAGCTCCCTTCGGTTCTGTGATATTGCAAACCACCTGCCAGCTTGCAAATGCAGTTTTATCGGATGGGAACCCACCAGGGTCCGGGAATTAGCTAGGACTCACCCGCGACGGAGGTCCACATTGATAATCTGGGTTGAGTGTGCCGTTGATCTTCCAGTTCTGTGGCGGGGAGAGCTGTGACCAGTTGAGATCAGGTGGCATTTTGAACACATTAATCTGGAAAACTGAAGTTGATTTGCTAGGGTCCATTGATGGTGGTAAGATCGTACCATTTTGGCAGCAAAAAGGTATCATTCCAAGGGTTATGTCATTGGTCTTCTCCAGAGGAAGGTCAATTAAGGTTGGCCTTCTTTCATGGTTCAATATATTGGAAAAATCCAAGTCCTTGTAGTATTGGCCTTGCCGACCATATATGCAGTGTTGAGTCAACAACAACCGGATTAGCCCCTTTCATAGTAGACATAAACTCTTCTCTCATCCAGTCCCAGCTTAATTTCGAATTATCAAGGCGGCCAAGGGGGTTCTGGTTTGAGATTGTAACCTGAGCCCAGTAGTTTTGAGTCATATGTTCTGATCACATCGTACATTATTGTAAGATCACCATTTTGGCGGGCCGAAATTCTCCCTCTGAGGTGATGTTTGTTTTAAAGTTTGGGTCTTTGGTACAGCACACTTGCATTTCACTCTTCCCTATACAGTCCATAACCAGTAAATATATAGATGTTGGGTCAACATTAACAGTTTAACTTGCAAAGAAACACCATCTCTGTCCATATGAATCAACTCCTGCAGTAGAAAATTGCTATGAATAGGTAAAAATTAGTCAAAAAGGGAAAGGAGAACACAGAGATGTATGATCAAAATTTCGTAAGAAACCACTTTTTCCATTTTTTTATCCTCCAATTTTTAATATTTCTTTTTAGAGAGAATAAAACTTGTCTAGGTTGTTTGGTATTTCTGTCAACAAAAGCTCATTGATCCTATCACAATATGGACAATACATTTTACATGGTCCATGCTACGGTTTGAGCAGCTGAAGGTGAGAGCAGTCTTACTAATAATGAATGTTCTTCATACCAACCAAAAATCCACTCAATGAGGCTTTATTAATGATTACAATATTATTTCAAAAATATAATACACTTTCATAAACATTTATGACTATTCGAAAGTTTAATATAATGATTAGCTGGTTTATGGATGAATTCAAGATTTGCCCGTTATGGACCCAAATCCTAATTGCCCAAACCCAGGCACTTGGCAGCTCAAAAAATAACTCCATTCCTATAATAGTATCATAAAAAATAAAAAAAAAAATAGTGGCCTAAAAGATATATTGAGTTTGGACTCATTAAAGTGAAGACAGACCAACAACCACCATAGAGAGTTTGTGTTGGCTAGTGTGGCTCCAAGCCCACAAAAAATATGCTTGAGGAATTGGAGTGTTGGAGGAAGCTTCCAGTTGTTGAAGAAGACAACTAATTTGAAGTCTTCAGCCAGCCAATGTGTTGAAAGAAGCTTCCAGCTGCTGAAGAAGAAAAACTCAATCTAAAGTCTTCAGGCCGCTAATGGTAGGTGAGGCCACCAACCCCGTATCTGCGCCTATAAAAGGCAATCAATTCTCCATTCTGAAATCATCCCTCAATTTTCATTTCATAACTTGTATAACATCTGTATCTGTTAAAGTCTTAAGAGAAATTCATGTGAGTGTTTTGTAAATTTCTCCAATTTTATAAGAAGAATGCAGTCTTCCGTGGACGTCGGCAAATTGCCGAACCACGGTCTGTTCAAGACGCCAGAGATCAAGGTAGGAAAAATTGTACCCAAGAACACAGAGATTAATGTGGTTCGGCAATTTGTCTACATCCACGGGAGACAACACTCTTCTTATAAAACTGAAGAAATTTACAAAACACTCACAGGAATTTCACTCAATACTCTCACAGATACAAATGTTGTACAAACTATAAAATAAAGATTGAGGGATGATTTCATAATAGAGAATTGATTGCCTTTTATAGGCACAGATGAGGAGTTGGTGAGGTTGGTGGCCTCACCTACCATTAGCGGGCTAAAGACTTCAGATTGGGTTTTTCTTCTTCAGCAGCTGGAAGCTTCCTTTAGCACATCGACAGCTGAAGACTTCAGATTGATTTTTTCTTCTTCAGCAGCTGAAAGCTTTCTCCAGTACTCCAATTCCTCTAACACATTTTTTGTGGACTTTAAGCCACATTAACTAATAATCTCTACATTGACGAGAATCCACTAAACAATGCTGCCTTCAATACGCCTGTAGACGCTTTAAACTCGAGAGATGTTAAAAAAGTCCAAACAGTGTTTGAACTTCATCCTTGTTACCACCTTTGTCAACATATCTGCAAAATTATTTGCAGTTCCAATCTTCTGAAGTAGAATATTCCCTTTATTCACAATTTCTCTAACAAAGTGGTACTAGACGTCAATATGCTTAGTGCGACCATGATGAATTTGGTTCTTTGTCAAACAAATGACACTTTCACTGTTGCAGAAAATTTTTACACTTTTCTAAACAATGCCCAAGTCCTTTATCAAGCCACGAAACCAAATGGCTTCCTTGAAAGCTTCTGTTACAGCCATATATTCTACCTCTATAGTAGACAAAGTTACTGTTGACTGTAAGGTTGATCTCCAGCTTACTGGTCCTCTTACCATAGTAAACACATAACTAGTAGTTGATCGGCGCTTGTCCAGATCACCAGTATAATTTGAATCAACATATCCGACGATATGTTTTCCAATCTTTTGATTTCTCTCAAACTTCAAACCAACATCTACGGTACCCATAATGTATCGTAGAATTCACTTCACTGCTTGCCAATGACCTTTCCCAGGGTTGTGCATGTACCGGCTCACCATGCTGATAGCATGTGAAATGTCAGGTCTTGTACACACCATTGTATACATCAGGCCTCCAATTACATTTGCATATGGAACACAATCCATTTGTCTCCTCTTAGCATCTATACTCGGAGACATTGAGACACTCAGTTTGAAATGTGGAGCCAATGGTGTACTTACAGGTTTAGTCTTGTTATTGATGCCAAACCTCTGAAGTACGTTCTTCAGATACTGAGTTTGTGTCAAACAGACTGTGCCCTTCACTCTGTCTCTCTTGATCTCCATCCCAAGAATCTTCTTGGCCTCTCCAAGATCCGCGATCAGCATATCATCAACATATAAGAGCAAATAAACAAATTTACCATCTTGAAATTTGCGAAAGTATACACAGCGATTCAAGTGACTGCGTGTGCACCTCTGAGTCATCATAAAGCTGTCGAATAGCTTATACCACTGTCGTGGTGACTACTTCAAACCATACAGGGACTTGCTCAGCATAGAAGCCCAATTCTCATGTCCGAGAACTTTGAACCCTTTTGACTGAGACATGTAAATTTTCTCGTTCAAAGTACTATGTAGGAATGCGGTCTTTACGTCGAGTTGAGCTAACTCGAGATCAAATTATGCTACCAAAGCCAATAGTATCCAATAGACGAATGTTTGACAACAGGGGAGAATACTTCATTATAGTCTATTCCTTCCTTCTGAGCATAGCCTTTTGGTACAAGTCTGGCTTTGTATTTGATGTTATCTTTTTCAGGAGCACCTTCCTTCTTGGCATAGACCCATTTGCAACCAATAGCACTTCTTCCCTTATGATTCTGGTGAAGTGATTGCATCTCCTCACCCATTGCCATCTTCCACTTGACATTGTTTGAACTGTGTATAGCCTCTTGTAAGTGTACAGGACATCTTCATCGGTTACTAACCTTATCTGTGTATCGGAAAGGTAACCGAATCTCCCTTTTCGATCTACTGGTGGCAATAGATTCTTGTATTGGTGTTGCAGAACGGATGAACCGCACTCTGGTGGAAAAAGTTAGTTGTATATGCTTTCTCAATCTGGCCTGAGCAAGGCATTCTAGGTAGAGGCTTTGGTGTATGCCTCTCGTATAGTCAATAGACTACCTACTTCTACACTTAATGGGAAGACTCCCAAAGGAGGTATGGTCTGGACAAGCTGTTTCTGATTATGGTCGCATTAAGCATATTGACGTCTGGTACTACTTTGTTAGAGAAATTATGGATGAAGGGAATATTCTACTTTAGAAGATTGGAACTGCAAATAATCCTACAGACATGCTAAAAAAAGTGGAGAGATCAAGTTCAAACACTGTTTAGACTTAATTAACATCTCTTGAGCTTAGAGCGCCTACAGGCGTATTGGAAGCAACATTGTTTAGTGGATTCTCGTCAAGGAAGAGATTGTTGGTTAGTATGGCTCAAAATCCACAAAAAATACGCTGGAGAAATTGGAGTGCTGGAGGAAGCTTCCAACTACTGAAGAGGAAAAAATCAATCTGAAGTCTTCAGCCCGCCGATGTGCTGGAGGAAGCTTCCAACTGCTGAAGAAGAAAAACCTAATTTGAAGTATTCAGCCCATCGATGGTAGGTGAGGCCACTAACCTCACTAACCCCTCATCTGTGCCTATAAAAGGCAATCAATTTTTCATTCTGAAATCATCTCTCAATCTTCATTTCATAGCTTGTACAGCATTTGTATCTGTGAGAGTCTTGAGAGAAATTCATGTGAGTGTTTTGTAAATTTCTCCAGTTTTATAAGAAGAGTGCCGTCTCCTGTGGACGTAGGCAAATTGCCAAACTACATTAATCTCTATGTTCTTGGGTACAATTTTTCCCACCTTGATTTCTGGCAATTTTCGCAAAGTTTGCAAGTTGAACCAAATCTAAAACATCACAAATCTTTGAAATCACCAGATTCAAATTTCATGACGTCTTATATACCATGATTTTAACGTCAGATCTAGTATGGATCGTACATGGTAATTTGTTTTGTTTTTTTCTTATCATGTATCTTAGAGATAAGAGGAGGCTATGGAAAAAGTGTTAATTGTGAAGCCAACAACACAGGGTATAATCGAAAGGCATATTAGTAAGCAATCCAGCCCATCTCAATGTACCTATAAATCGATTACAAACCTCAAACTTGAGCTAGTCAATACAACCTGGTATATGCCTAAGAGAAACTTTATTATTTTAAAATATTAAAACATTCTTGTGAGCATTAAAATTTTAAAAACATTGGGAGCCCATGAGCACAAATGATTTGAGCCTCGTAGGGAATTCAATGAAAGAGAAGTCACATGATTGATTCTCATAGCAAGGTGAAATCCAGTCCCTAGCAATTAAGGAGCGCTTAGGAGTTACGGGTGGGAAAATAATTGAGATATGCTTAGATTGTGGTCCGTTTGAGAGCCTATGAGTTAAGCATCAATACACTCTTGATTTGTCTTGTACGAGAATATCGAACATTACCACTGTAAAAGAGAAGCTGGGAGTAATGATGCTGGTTCTCTAGATGTCTAACAAAATGTGCAAAGCAATTTCAACAAATTCCAAAAAGAAAAATATGTTTTGCCAACAACGTATCCAAAACATGTACCAAAGATTACGCCAACTACATTGTTCCTAAGTTGCAAGACAAACCTTCTTTCCTCCAGGAATTATAGGTGACATTTAAGCCATACTGAGTGTATTAATATATTATTAAATTTTGGTGGTTGTTATATGTCTCCTTCTCTTATAATTTTGCAAATCTGACTCTGATTTTCATCATCTCCATCTTGCTCATCTTTGAGAGAAATGCTCAGGGTTGCTCTTTTTGCATTTCAAAAGCCATAATCGTACACACACAATAAATTTACTAGGTTTCCAACTTTCTCTCATTCCCACACCCTCCACAGGCTCCACTAGCATATTAAATTATAATAGAGAACCAAACAGATGTTGGAAAAATAGTAGTTTTGCACTACTTTGAGCCAATTAAAATGTAGGACTCACACTTCTATTTAAGTGGATCCATAGTGCATTGAATTAACCTCCGTGAACGGATTAATCTCATACATTTACTTGCTCAAATCCATTAAGGATTGAATGAGTTATTGGCTTCCAAAGTGGCCAACATGACCATGAAAAGTTAGAAGTTGAAAGGGCTAATCTCACATCGGAATCTTATACACACAAGTGCGTGCACATCGCCGCCGCCGCCTGCCCCGCCCAGCACCGAACCGAACGGGGCCAAGCTTGGGCGTGGGTCCAACCTTTATCTTTTTGGGTCAGGGTCTGATTCAAATTAAATGAATTGAATTTCAAAATTAATTTCTGACCATTGGAGCCATTAGAATTCCGTTGTCTCCGAACGGATGTGTCCGTTCCGGTGAAGGGGTGTGTCTCTTCAGTAAGGGGCTGTTTGGCTGTTGAAGCCTGTTCAAACTAGTGTCATGAACAGGCACCTGGGCTCTATAAATAGGGCTAAATCCTGCATTCATTTTCATTCAATTGATTCATTAATTCTGAAATTACATATCATTGAATTGTCTACTCTGCATTCTTCGTCCTCCCCCTTTTTCGAAAAAGTTCAGTATCATCTGGTTGTTCCTCCGAGCAAATTCTATTGTAGTGCTGCTTAAAATCTGCTGAGATTGTTTCATCCTGGGAGGTAGACATCTATCTTCCCATGAGCACTGATTGTGGAGGGCGAATCTATCTTTAAGGACAGAGTGTCACACACTCAACTCAATCTACCTTTCAGTTCTTCAATCTTCTGTTTATCTTCAAGATTTCTGATTTAAGTACAACAACCGGATAAATTGTTCAAGTTCTGTATTGATATTTTTAGAATTGCTTCTAGTTGATTTCTAGTTTGCTTCTAGTTGATTGCTAGTTTTGTATTGGTTACAATAATTGTTTAGAACATTTCTTACACACACGGTTTAATAGGAAAGTACTATTTCCAACAACCGATACAAAAACTATAATATACGAACATAGAAAACAAGGCATCAGATCTATAACACACTGAATAACAAAAGCAACGGCAAATAAATAAAAAAATAACAAAATCCCATTAAGATATTTTCTCCAATTCTCCAAAATGTCATCTGTGTTTAACAAAATCCCAAAATTTCATTCCTCTTCCCCCCAACCATAGCAGGATAAAGATCAAACCAAACCCATCAATATATCACAGTACACATTCCAAAATCTATATATTTGTATCCATATATGCATCTATAGAATTAACATAATCGGAAAAGTGTGTATACCTTGCAAAGTGGGTGCTGGGCAAAGAAACCCATCATTGGCGAGCAAAATATTGGCGGGTAGAGGGACATTAGGGGACCCAACTCCGAACTGGGTACCTACCAAATCGATCTGGACCGACATCTGGGTCACGTCACCGGCGGTCTTGAGATCAGTGCTTGGGTACCCAGCAAAGACGGTGCCGTTTCCGACACCGCCGGGAGGATAGTCCCCACGACAAGCACAGCATTCGAAGCAGAGACCAAGTACTCGTCATGCTGAAACCCAACGAAGACCATCCAGGACTTGAGCTCATCGAGGCCATTGTTGAGTACGGTCAGAGTGGACTGGAACCTGTAGGGTTGGTTGGCCGGGTCGGACTTGGGGTTCGGCGGCAGCTAGGCTCCGCCCGAGTAGGTATAGGACAAGAAGATGGAGCGGCGTCGGCCGCCGGCGATGGAGCGTCGACCTGGGACTGGGCTTGGGCTTGAGAGATGGTGGTGGCGGCTATGATGATGGAGAGAATGATGTTGAAGATGGAAAAACAAGGTGCCATGCTCTCTTCTAATTTCAAACTTAGTATGTAGAGAGAGAAATCTGTATATATAGACGCATATACGTATAGATAGATTAGTAAAGAAAAATATACAGCTTAGTGTAAGCTGTCTTAATGTTTACTAAAAACGATTATTATAGAGAGGTTTTTTTTTTTTTAATGGCTTTTGGTTTTGATTGATTTCTTATTAAATCAAAGTCATTTTGACATAGTATTCAAAAAAATCAAAGCCACCACAATGGAGACCAATTTTTTTTTTTTTTTGGTTGGACTATACAGTATTTGAACCTTCCACTAATTATTCTCTTAAAATTCTTCACGATTATCATTCACGCAAACTATATAAATTTTATATATTACACAAATGATGCTAGTTATAAAAGAGCCAGAGAGGACAAATAGAATTTGAAATTTAATGCTTAACATGAGAAAATCGACAACTGCTCCCCTTTTGGTTCTATATGAGTTTTAAATACTCAACCAATAGAAATTAATTCCATCTAATGAAATAGCTAACTAAACTAATCTGGGTTTTGCAATTCATGCTTTAAATATTTACCCCACATAAATTTGTTTTTGTCCCTTAATATCTCGTTTGGACGTAACTTTTTTTAACTATGTTTTAACTTCTGAAATGACACAAAACTTGTGCGAACATTTGCCTTTGGCTATTTTACAAAATTTTGGAAAGGTGAGTTATAATCTTAAATCTATAAAAGATAATATAAAAAAATTCCAATATGGTCGGGCGGCGCCTGGAAGTTTTTACACAGTGGATCAGTTAAATAATAACAATCCAGCAATGGGTCTTTGTAAATAATGTGAATTATTAAGAGGACAAAGCTTCTTAATATAACTCTCAAGCTTGTGCTTAGTCTTGACCATAGGCTTGATGTTCATGTAGCCAGTGGCCAAGATCAAGCCCAAGCATGCTCAAGCTTTGCTTGAACGTATTTAGCCCAATGGACCACTCTCAGCATTTTACTCATCGGCTCGTTCTCAAGTCCATAACCATGATTTCTCAAAGAGAAAGAGAGAGTTCCAGTTGTTGGTTGAGTAGAAATTAGTGATTTGTTCGTCAACTGGTATCACAACTGTGGAAGGAAAAAATAAGCACGGTTGGCCTAAGTGATGTTCGCCATAACTCAAACAAATATAATATCCAAACATAGCTTTATGGTGTCCGGTGATTTTTTTCACTCTAAAGAAGGGTTTTCCCAAGGAAAATTTGCTCTTTTAATTGAGTGTTCTTTTGCTATTATTGTTTTTTGGTCTGATCTTGAATCTTGATGTTGAATTAATTGCAATTGATTCTTCTATATAAGACTTTTCCTAGAACATTCGGATGACATTATAATAAGGTTATTGCTTAATCCAACATCAAAAGCAACCATCATACCTCTCTCTCTCTCTCTCTCTCTCTCTCTCTAATAGTGCATAGGTACACTAATTATGGGGAATTGACTCTTTTAGTAACTAACTTTGATAATGACTTCTGACCCAAAATACTAAAAAAAAAGAGGATGAATGACAAGAACAAACCATAATTCCTATGGAAACTCAATTCAGCATAGGATTAGCTTGGACTTCTTAAGGTGTCTATACAATGTAGGGATGTGCAAAGGTTGGCTAAGGTCAAATTTAGAACTGAATTGATTTTGGTTAGTAATTGTCAATTTTTGGAGTAAGAATTGATCCGACCAGAGTGTGGAATCAAACTATAGTTACACGTAAACTCATTTTGGAGGCGAAAACGCGTTTTCAAGATGGGTACGAAACTTGTTTAAAAAATTTGAGGAAACGTTTCGGAAACGCCGAGAAAACGTTTCGGAAACGCATAGAAAACTCTTTGGATAGTTAACGAAAACTCTTGAGAAATGTTTGAGAAACTCTCGGAAAACGTTTCGGAAACTTAAAGTGTTAAATTTTATACATTTTTTCTCTTAATTCTAACCAAGTATCTATGAAATTATTTGTATAGGTTTTCACTAAGTTTTTCAAATGACTCTACTAAGTTTTCCTAAGGTTTCTACTAAGTTTTCCAAAGGTCTCCACTAAATTTCTTAAAAGTTTCATTTGAGTTTCGAAAAAGTTTCCTATTAAATTTCCTAATCATTTCCTACTTCTCGTTTCCTCTTATATTTTTTGACCGCACTTCCGCTTTCGTTTCTCCTAATATCTCCCGCTTCCGCCTCTCATTTTAACAACTATGAATCAAACCAGCTTAGGCCAAAGAAATTTTGGTCGATTTGGATTGAGCTCACAAATCTAATTGTATTGTACAAGTTCAAACATATTCATCAAAAATCCACAATATAGAATTGTAAAAGCTCATTATGTGTAAGAATGTTTACACAAGGCATGGACATCTCCACTGAACTTTAAAAGTTTTGTGAAAAAAAATATATTTGGAGAGTCAATTATGTGATCAATTCAAGTTATCTAATCATCGAAGTGATCATAATCGAATAGGATGATCGATTCTAAATTTTGAACCTAAAATCAAACTGATTTTCTAGTAGGACTAAACCAATCTAACGGCTAAGTTGATTTAATTTGCGGATTACACACCTAGCAAACATGGCGTGGGGTGAGACAAAAAAGAAGTGAACCAGAGAATTCTCTTGGTAGGGCACAGGCAATGGCTAATTGCACAGTGCAAGTGCCAACCAAATAATGGCCCTGTCTGGTTCATATGTATGGTGGTGTGGGTCCCAGTGCTCCTTTAAAGTGGGATCTATAGCAAATGCACAAAGCTATATGGGTAAGCACTATGATGGTACATATGAGCTACTCACGCAAGCCTCTTGCATTTGAAAAAATTATTCAGCGCTATTGGAGTATCATATTGACTTTGTTCTTGCTCTCATATGTAGGACCTATTCTGCTATGTAGGGGTAGAAGAACACTTGGTTGGTGAGGGACCGAAGGAACGAGGCAGAAGAGCACTAAATTGGTGGGCAATGGGGGACGCATAAATTTTGGTAAGAAGAGGTAAAGGTAAAAGTTTTTTAATTTTGTAAAAGATATGTTAAACTTTTTTTTTAATTTTAGGGTGGGAGGGGGAGAACAATACACTTTATTTTAATATAAATACCTAAAAAAGTATAGAAAATAATATGAATTTTTAGATATTAGCTAGGGGGTTGTGGCCCCTGCCAGTCCTTTCTCATGTCCGCCACTATTGGTGGGGGATTTGGAGAAGAGAGAAGAAGTAAGTACAAACTGATATTCCAAGAGCATTGAATAATCTCTCCTTGCATTGGGATAATTTTAATTGGCAAAAGGTTCGTGATGAAGGCCAAACAAGTCATTGTCTTTCCACATCTCAAATGATATTTCCTTTCTCTATGATAGAAACTTCTTGTAATACCAACCTCAACTAAATTTCAGCAATCAGTTGTCTCAAACCTTTGAAGTTTGTTGATGGACATCGTTTTGAAACAGGGTCAACAACTAACTTACTGATTGATAACTTAGTGTTAGTGATTTGAAGTCATATTATGTTCTTAGAGAATTTTTGTACAAAAAATTTAAAGTGATGCAGCAGTGACATTTTTAAAATTACAAGTCAAAATAGCGGGTATTTTGGTTTGAAATAACAAGAACACAAATAGGCACAACATTTATTATGAGAATTTTGTACAAAAAACATTGTTTGTATAATATCGCTCTGAGTTGTCAATACAAATAGGTTTGTTTTGACTTAAGGCTCGTTTGGATACAACTTTTTTAATGAGATTTTGGTTTCCACATCTTTTATTAGCTTACAATTGGAATGTGGAATCCATGTACACAAAAGTTCATAGGTCGGTGGTTTTGATTTTGGTTTTAGGGAATCAATGAAATCTTGTATTTCATCCTATTCATATTATGGGGGCCACAAAGAAATAATGCTTACTTTACTAGGCAAAAGTTTTAATCATAGAGAGTGGTAGCAAAGTTTGGAATGTGGACAACCAAAAAGAGAAGGGAAAGAATGAGTAAAGTGTATGATTCTTGGGATTTTAAATTTGTAATTCCTGTGGAACAAATTTTTTCTCTCTTTTGTTCTTTCTTTCTTGTAAATATTCTTTTAACTTTTGTAAATGGCATATTTTGAACTGATGTTCTATTATTAATTCAACAATGTCCAACTTTTTCCTATTCCAAAAAAATAAATGACAATGTTGAACTTTTTAACTTTATTATCAGCTTTAAAATAAAGTTTTTTAGGCGAAAATTTTGAGCAACCAATTACTCCATCTGTTCTATTTTATGTCTCCAACTTTTTAATTTCTGAAAGTCCTATTTTACATGTCCTAGTTCGAAAACTGCAAAAATTTTAGCCATTGTTTTTCCTTACTATCCTTCTTTAAAATGATAATTAAACAAAAATCCGATTCTTAAAAAATTTATTCAAACAAAATAAAGGACATTCTTGTAAATTTATCATTCATTAATGTCAAGAAAAACTCTGAAACTATATCTCGATTATAAGCAAAATAAACATAGTTGTTTTTCCTCAAAATTTCCTCCTTTTTTTTTTTTGTTTATTTCTGCCAATAGTGATACCACAAGCAATATACTACCAATAAATTGGTGTAAAGCTGCATAAGTTCAATCCCCAAACCCCAAAACCTCCTAATATACTATCTAGTAGTTTCTCAAATTTCCTTCTCTCTTTGTTTATTTATTTTTAACTACAGGGGTGTTCAAGTCTTCGACCGAGTGATACTGTAAGCTTGTACCGGTTCACTGTGCGCACGAACTTCAAAAATTTAATGTATTACATGAATTATGACAGGTCATAAAAGATCACGAGTAGGGATTGAACTTAAGATTTCATATTTAGCATGATATCAAATTTGAACTTGAGATTTCATGCTTAGCATGATATCAAATTTACTTTTTTTTTTTTCAATTTATCATCCATTTTTACCACATTAGCAACAAAATATGGATCCAATTACTGTTAGAAAAATTATTCCACATAAGTTGATCAAAGTTACTAAAAGTTATTTGTCTTACTTGGGTTTAGTCTTTTGACAAATGAGGTCTGTTAAGAAATTATTTAAAAGAAAAGTATGCAAATCAAAGGGCTATCTAATTTCAGCTTTGACTTTTTGGCAGAATTGGGATGCAAAAAGATTGTTAACAGCCATTGATCCTTTACAAAAGCAAAATTTTAAAGTTACATTGTTAACAGCCATTGTGATTCCCACTCTCTGTTAAACTTTATTATCAGCTTTAAAATAAAGTGTTTTTAGGTGAAATTTTTGAGCAACCAATTACTGCATCCGTTCTGTTTTATGTCTCCAACTTTTAAATTTCTAAAAGTCCTATTTTACATGTCCTAGTTTGAAAACTGCGAAAATTTTAGCCATTGTTTTTCCTTATTATCCTTCTTTAAAATGATAATTAAACAGAAATCTGATTCTTAAAAAATTTATTCAAACAAAATAAAGGACATTTTTGTAATTTTACCATTCATTAATGAAAGAAAAGCTCTGAAACCATATCTCGCTTGTAAACAAAATCAACATGGTTGTTTTTCTTCGAAAATTCCTCCTTTTTTTGTTATTTCTTTCTTTCAATAGTGACACCACAAACAATATACTACCAATAAGTTTGTGAAAAGCTACATAAGTTCAATCCCCAACCCCAAAACTCCCGAATTTACCATCTAATTGTTTCTAAAATTTTTTTTTTTTTTTTTTACCACAGGGTATCTAGGTCTTCAACCGAGTGCTACCATTTTTATCACACTGGCAACAAAATATGGATCCAAATACTACGGTATAAAAATTATTCAACCTCAATTGATCAAAGTTATGAAAGTTATTTATCTTATTTGAGTTTAGTCTTTTGACAAATGAGGTCTGTTAAAGAAATTTTTGAAAAGAAAAGTATGCAAATCAAAGGGCTATCTAATTTCAGCTTTGACTTTTTGGCAGAATTGTGATGCAGCAAGATTGTTAACAGCCATTGATCCTTTACAAAAGCAAAATAATTTGGCAGAATTTTTTTAAGTCAAAACAATTTTTTTTGTCGAACAAAAGAACATCATATTTCCTAATAGAATAAATTGAAAGATGGACAAAACATATACTTTCCGATACCCTAAATTCATAAAATCCCAGATGTTCTGTGTTCGACTCTAACTTTATGCTCTATGGCTATGTTTGTTTGGAAGCAAGGGGTGAAAATTGGAGATGTTATTCATAGGACCCACCTAATTTTATATTTGAAAAAAAAAATAAAAAAAATTACAAATGTAATCGAGAATAAGCCATCCCACGTGGATGTGGAGGTAAGATGTTATATTCAGAATTAGAGGATAAGGCGCAAAAAGTCTATTTTGCCCACCACTCACATTATTATATATTATATATTATATATACTATATTATATTATATTTATTTTAAATAACTATTATATTCATATTTATTTTTTAATTATAAAATATCATATTAAAATTACTTATATTATTCCTTATCCTATCTTAACCAAAATAATTTTTATCACATCATAATATTACTTATCACTTATTATTATTTTTTTAATTTTATAATATTACTTATTTCTTATTTTTTTATTCCACAAACAAACCAAACCATAGATAGCAGATGAGATTCTTCCTCAAAAAGAATATATATATGTATATATGTTTCTCCAATCTTGGGTTGGCTTAATAAATAAAATAAAAAAAGAAAAGGAGCCGACACCTTTAAATGATCCTTTAGCACTCTGTGCCTAATATTGGCAAATCGACAACGGAAATTCCTATAATTGCCCACAAGCCATGTGGACCCGACTTGTATTATTTAATGCTTAGATGAATCACAACTCCAGCCTGGAAAGTTTTTGTGTGGTTGGTGACCTGTGATTTGCCTTGCGGTTCTGCAACTTTTGTTTGCAAGCTTTGTATCCACCATTGCTAATGAAAATGCAGCACGCTGCCATGAAGAAAACTATTAAAGGCTATAGATATAGCTTTGTACAAGTCAAAAAGCCATCATAACCACCACCTAAGAAGTATAGGTAACCCCAAAAGGCAAAAAAAAAGAAATAGAAAAATTGCATAAGGGCTCAAGTGTAATAACTGTGGGAAAAAATAGAAAAATTGCATTTGGTGTTATTTTTTTTATCTTTGTTTTCTTATTGGGTGGCCTAATTGACATTTGACATGCAGTTAAACCTTGTTTGGATAAATTTTTTATTGGCTATTTAAAATTTTTTTTTACTAAAGTTCAACTTTTTACATATTAGGAGCTTTTAGTTTAGGTTTTTGATATCTTGAATGAAAAACAAAAATTGAAAGTTAGTAGAAAAAAAAAGCACATTAATTAAAAAACCGATAAAATAGCTAGCTATGTGTTTTATTTATTTATTTATTCATTTTCATATCCCATTTGCCTTAACAAATGCCTTATACTATGCTATGTTTTGAAACTCAGATTCATAACAAGAAAAAAACCCTCGGAAAAGGGCTAAATAGTCTTTTTGATATTCTAATTTGAAAGATAAAATGACAAAAAGAGAAAAAATAAAAAAAAATGAGAAATTTCAAACTTTTATTCTCAATTTTTTCTAACAACTAAACAATAGCATACGATATAATTTCATATATTTTTTCCTTTCTTTTACTCTCATTAAATCTTTGATTCAAACTCATAACTTGCAAGGTACCCTAGCAGCATGAAACGGGCTCTGAGATAAATTATAAATTTAGAACTTGAGTTCGACTTCCATTGATATTGCTCGAGCTCACCATCTTTGTAGTTTGCAGGTTCCTCCAAATATCTGGGGTTCATACTGGCAGAGATGCTTCAATGTGGCTCCACCTTGGCCTGAATAGTGATTACTCAAAAAAAAAAGAGACAAAAATAACTCTTATTCAACAGGACAGGAACATTCATGCATGTGATTCATGTTTTGAAGAAATTATTATAAGCATGTGTGACCATATAAGTATTTTATTTTATTTTACTAATAGAGTGTTAGGCCAACTTATGTGCCCCGTGGTCGTGTAGTCCCTCTAGTTCTTACTTCTTTTTTGGTTTGCTGAGTAAAAAGAGAAAAATGACAATTAATAATAGCTGAGATGTAGCCATAAGAGTTTTCATTTGTGATAAAATATTTAGTTTGAATCATAAATATTATTTGAAAGAACGGTACGTCACTATAATATTATTAAAAAATAAGTAAATAAACACACATTAAATTCGCAACCTTACATAAGCAAATCATATTGGGAGTAACCCATTCGACACCTTTGGTGGTCCTCTATCCCATACTTAAATGTCTCATTTTGCACCCAGCTAGGCTAGCCGCCTGTAAGCTGCTTAAGGCCGACCTCGTGGGCCTTGCGTCTTCTTTGACGTCATCAACTCAATATCATCCATCCACGTGTGAACATCTGTGGATTGGTCAAGCCCGACTGCATCAACGTTCGCCGTTTCTTTCCCATTTTACTAGTCTACATCCCCGAAATACCCCCCAAACTCTTTCGAGTTGGTAAAACTAATCTCGGTTACGCCGTTGATGAACTGACGTGTCGCAATGTAGTGCGAGCTGTTAAAGTAAAAGTGTAAAACATGTCGGTGTTCATCTTTTTTCAGTTTTTGCACTCTCGCTTTTTACATTTCTTTTTTGCAATTTCATTTAATGATAGTAAAGATATAAGGTGTAGCGTCAAAGATAAAGATAGACTACCATTACTGCCAGTGCCCCTCATTACGCTCCCCACTGCAACTCTTACTTTCTCTCTCTCTACAACTCTCTCTCTCTCTCATTACTTCACAATCTCTCCCATTCTCTTATCTCACTCATCTCTCTCCTTTTCATCATCCTCCAAATTCCCACAAAGAATTCTTTCAACCATAACCTCTTCAATTCTCTTGAATTCATACAAAATTTCTCTCTCTCTCTCTCTCTCTCTCTATATATATATATTGTATATTCGGCAACCTCAAAAAATGGAGATAACCCAAAAAGTGAGACTATATCATGTCACGCTTCTCATGGTCTTGGCATTAGCAAAAGTGCCAGAGGTGACCTCGAATTCATGGGTCGGGTCAAAGTACCAGATCGAATGCACAATGTGCTCCGCATGTGACAACCCATGCAGCAATCCCTCGGTCCAATCGCCGCCGCCGCCCTCCCCATCGCCGCCTCCGCCATCTCTATCACCGCCGCCGCCATCGACTCCATCCACCAACTGTCCTCCGCCGCCCTCCCCTCCCAGCTCCGGCAACTACTACTACTCTCCGCCACCACCCTCTCAGCCCACTTACTACTACTCCCCTCCGCCGCCGGGTGGCGTTATCGGTGGAATGTCCCCTCCTTCTCCCTACAAAAACTTCCCAACGCCACCGCCTCCGAACCCAATTGTACCGTACTTCCCATTTTACTACTATAACCCTCCACCACCTTCGGCTTCTAGCTCCGTCCGATTAACCACTTGCTCTATAGTCTACGCCATTACTACGCTTTTTAGCTTACCCTTTCTGTTTTGAAGTAATAGAATTCGAAGAAAGCAAATTTTAGTTCAGAATAAAGTGGCAGATTTGCAGATCTACAAGCTCACAGTAGAAACAATGGAGTCTCTGAACAAAAAATGAAGCAGATGCAGAAAGGGTGGTGGGAAGTCTCTCTAATTTCCGAAAATACCCTCCTTCTACAGAGCCAAGAAAAGCAAGAAAGGAGCTTTTTTGGGCAGCTGAAAGCAAGAATGGTTGTCAAAAGTAATGACTCATCAACTCTCTCTCTCTCTCTCTCTCTCTCTGAGGCTGTGGAGTAATCTGTAATTTGTTGACAATTTATGTCTATTTTGTTAAGTTCAAAGAGTAAGGAAATTTCCAATTGTTGCTCAATCATGACGTCTCAAATCACTTTTACATTTAGACCCAAAAATAAAAAAAATTAAACAAGTCTTTTGCTTTCCTCTTTGTTCTGAATTATTAGTTTGGTGTGGTAACAATTCTTTTTTCTTATTATTCATTGAATTGAATTGGCCATGGGGGTCCCTTTTGCTTCATGAATTAGTTCTTATAATGGTGGATGTGTGACCATATCCTTGATAAAAAATGGACTTGGATTTTTTTGCTATTGCCAATGCTAAATCCTTGGTGGGTTGAACAAGAGTAGAAAATATGCCAAAACAATAGTATAATCCCTATCACATATATTCATATAATTTTTCTTTTTTATTCTACACTAAAAAATTCTGATTTTGATTTCAACTAGAAAATTAAGCTGATCCAAACAAAAGCCAAGAACATTAATTTCTTTTGTGGCATCAAATACCCACTAAAATTTTTTTGAGCTGATTTATTTAAGGAGTTCATAATTTTTTTACTAGTTTTTTGGTTTTTGATGTCAAAAAACTTATCCATAAGGGCTCTAAACATACGTTGAACTTTTCCCAGCATTGTTTACCAGAATTTTATGCCGTTCTGATGCCTTGGGGTTTCAATTTTGGGATTCGGATCCTCTGCAACTGGGTATAGCTCCTGATTGGTTGTACTTGAGGACTATGGAGTCTTTCCAACTAGATGGAAAGATGAACTCTGTCAGGGAAAAAGGTACAAGTTGAGGAACACACGATCGTTTCCAGCGTGTCTTGCATGTATTTGCACATGGAAGAATATACCCAAAAAAGAAAATTTGGTTTCTTTTTTCTATACGTGGAGGAGCCTAATTGGCTGAAACCACCTGCTCAAATTCCCCCTTCTCTCTCTCTCTCTCGATTTTATCCATTGAGTTGTGGAGAAATTATCCAATGTCACATCACCTAATAATGTCTATATAGTATGATAATTTATTTATATAATGTTATCTAAATATAGAGGCATTCGGTCATGTAAAAATTATCACACGTGTCATAATTTAAATTGAATATTATATAATATATCAGAATGATGATGTGATACGAGGATATCTCTTAAATAATTTGTGTGTGTTAACGTTACTCTGCCCTCCATTAGCCTAGAATGTTGTTTTGTGTTTTGAGTGATCAAAAAATCGATTGGACTCTTGTTTCTTTCTTTTTATTCTCTCGACCTTTTGCTTTCACGATGAAGAATGTGGTGGTGCTTTTGTTAGCCTTTTCCCATAATTCCATGTGAACCAAACAGTGCCCTCTCACATCTGGATAGTTGAGCTATATATATAGGTCATTCTTATACATATGTGGAAAATGTTACTATCGGTGGTCGTGGATGGCCAGTCAGCTGATACTAGGTAAGAATTCATTTGTTGATAAATATGAGAATAATTCCATTTGGGGTGGTGCTAATGCTATGAGGTCCTTTTATACTTCAACGCCCACATAATAAAATTTAATGTGAAAAGACAATTATACCCCCTCAAATTTTGAAAAGTCCACACAAGATTATCCCTTTATTTCCCTCCTCCCTTACTTTCTTCATCCTCACCGTTAACCCGGTATCTTACTACGAAAATAAATATTGTAAGAGTTTTTCACCGCACCTGCATGTTGCAATCTTAGTTCTTGAATAAAAAAATATAAAAAAATCAACCATTGGTGAGAATTTTTTAAAAATCGAGGTGTTTTTAATGAAAAATGAATTATCACAATTGGGAGTTGAATTTAGACTTTGGGTGTAGGCTTCTCTTTAAATACTGACTAGGGTGTGTGTGTGTGTGAGAGTGAGAGAGAGAGAGAGAGCGAGCTTATAAACACAGAAACCAAGCATGTGTGTGTCAGAGAGAGAAAGAGAGAGAGCTTATCAACACAGAAACCAAGGTTCATGCATTCGAAGTCTTCCATCCATTAACCTTGGTCATCCTTCAATATTTGGTGTGAATCACAAGCTTGCAATATTTGGTGTTTAGGGGAGCTATATCTATCAAACGACTATATATATATAAATACGTATCCCCACGTGGCCATTTATACTTGATAAGAACGTGTGAATCATATGAGCATTATATTTGCAGTCAGTTTAGGTACCTTACAGATGGGAGACCATACTGTCTGGTGGACTATATATATATATGCACGTGAATCTGCAGTATTGGCTTCAAATGTCTTGTTAAAGCTATCATTTCTTAGTTTCTTTTGTTGCTAAGATTACTAGATAGTTTTCATGGTTATTTTCGAGCTAAAAATATGGGTTTAGGCTTCAAATGAACTGAAGGCTATGTTTGGATGATAGAAATAGAAATGTAGGATTGATATTTTTTTCGAAATCTCTTTTGTTCGTCATTTGGATGCGTTCAAGACAAAAAAATTTATTTGGGTAATCTTTCTAAGGTGAAATGAGATTATAACACTAAGTTGTATCTCATTCCAACATTCCTTAAAGAAAGAGTACATAAGTCAAAAACATATAAAGTTTTTATGATTTTTCCTTCAAAACTGCTAAATAATGGGATGCACATTCCTTCTCTTTTATTCCTTCCATTTCTCATAATCATCATCATCATCGTCGGACTAAAAATTGCTATCTGCAATTGCTACTGTCCAATAAGCGTCAACTGAGTAATTATTGTGTACTTCTTTTTCTAATGGTAGGTCTCAACTAAGGTGTCACCCATCAGCTGACCACTATTAGAGAGACGTGGCGGTGTGTAGCATGCATCTATTAGGCTGTATTTAAAACTGGAATTTATTAAGAAAAAAGATGAAAGAAAATAATTAAAAAAATAAGAAAAAAGAGAACAAAATGAAAAAAAAAAAATTTGTTCGTTTTTTCCTCATATATATTTTTTTTTTATCAACAAATCTATGATTCAAACACAACCTTAGACACAGGAATTGAAAGAAGATTGTTGGACTAGGATGTCAGGGCCAAGTCCTTTGGTGCTGTTTTGGCATCAACTAGGCTTCTATGAGGGACCCCATGCTGGGCCACATTTTGGATGAAGAGACCGCAAATGTTTTTGATATTTTGTATTTTGACCCAAAACTTCAGGTTCTGTTTTGGGCCTAATGGCTTCTCCCATCGAATTCTCTTCATCATCCTTGACTGTTCACAAATCATTGACAAAGAGCCAGCTGCAGATAGGACTGCACCAAAGGTGTAGCCAGCCAACTCAATTTCCGTGAAGATGTTGTGCACCCCTAGTTCAGTGCCTAAATGCAGCCTCATACAATATATATATATATATATATCATGGTTATGAAAGAGCTTATGAAAGTTGGATGGGGGACTGCTTTCATATCTCCCTTACATAAAGGACTCGACAACTACCAAAATTCTTTTTTTTTTCAATACATTGGAGGGCTAAAGCCCTAGAGGTGGAGGGAGTGTAAGTCGAGCGATAGCTTCAATCATTGGTGAGAGCGCCACTATTACTAGATTAACTCATTTCCCAAACTTCAACTATATATGTACATAAACTAATGTTCCATTCAGACGAGAACAAACTTGACTCCAGCCTAACTTGGGCAGCTGATAGCCATTTCCAATGATCGACGACACAACCTATAATCGCGGTATCACCCCTCTCGCAGTGGTGGGAGACTCATGCACATATCATTAGAAATTATCACCCCTCTCTAACTTTTGTTTAGTTCTTAATCCAATTTCTGATAGTGCTATGAAGCAAATAGTATAAGGTCAAATGGGAAATCACAATATATGTTTCTAGGGCCGGAACCGGATTTTGTTCTGGGGTGCTGAAACTTTGAAATACATATTTTGACTTATTGTTATATTTTTTTTTAATTTTAAGTTTACTTCTCATGTATTTCTAACTTAATATATGATAATATATTCGTATGTAAGACTAAAATTTTCTACAAACAAATTAACTTTCATTCAACCTAAGCAAAATGTTGGGAAAAAGACAATTTAATTGTCTCTTAGTATATTTCAACTCAATCATTTATTAAAGTAAAACTCAACATTCTTTTATATCTCAAAAATCATTTATGATTGATTCTCTGCTACACTTTAATACATTTTTTTTCTGTTTATTGTATAGGCTTTGGAATCCAATTTTACTACTATATAGTATATTAATATATGTATGTACGCTTCTATTTAATGGATAAGACCCACTTGTTGGATTGATGCACATAAAAAATAAATAAATTATTGATTTTATTAGGTTAGGACTTACAAAAAAAAAAAGGTATAACCTATAATCCACTATACAAAATTTTGCTATTTTATTAGATTAAGACCTTAAGAAGGGTTATAAATCGTGGAAGGTTACGAGCTTAAAAAAGACTTTAAATTGTGAGTAGTGCCAGTTGTGACATGTAAACTTTTTGTCACAACCTAGGATACTCATAATACAATATTGTTTTTTTTTGGACCGTGACCTGTACAACTTTAAAACGCGTTGTATCAAATAGTACTTACATATTTGGCAGGCGATGCGTGACTCAACTTATAGCATCATCTCACCAACAAACCCTCACTTAACCTCACTTAACAGGTCTTTTTAATCTTGGGCCTGACATTTTGCTAAGACATTATATAGATACACTATATATAGGAGGATTACACAGAAAGTGGGGTGCCATGGCACCCCTCAGCCTTATAATAGTTCCGCCACTGTATCAGTGCCAGGAACAGGATCATGATTCATGATGGAGTTGGGTTATTGGGAGGGCTACTTCCAGTATTTGAAAGCAATAGAAAGAGGGTGGCCTTGACATCTTGTGTTTTTAATTGCCTTGAGATAAGAATATGTGCTGGTCCTAATCATGACGGCTTCTGTATTGCAAATAGAATTTTGGAATGAGGTTTAGAGAATGGTGAGATCAAGCTCACTGTTTACATTACAAGGGTCTTTTTTTCATTGTTGATCAATTATTACTTCTTTTTGGAGGGCCTGAGGTAACGGTAAAGTTGTTCAATTGTAAAATTAAGAGTCTAAGTGTTTGAAATACGAAAATAATTTCTTTAAAGTAAAAATGCATGCATGTCGGAAGTGTTGCACTCTAGACTGCTTTTTTTTTTTTTTTTTTTTTGGTTATTCCTTCATTTGGAATTCCGTAAATGTTATTATAGGATTAATAGATGCAGGTACTTTAACCAACTTCTTTGCTTGTATTTCTTTTTTTTTTTTTGCAATTTCTAAAATTTTTTAATTCTTTATTTTTAAAGAGACACGACAATGTTAACAATTCATGTTTTGAATCAGAATTCTAATTGTTCATCCAATGGGTCCCCTCTTCAATTAGTACACATTCTAATCATTGATGAGAACTAGCTATTTATTTATAAATTTTGTTTGCTTGCTTGAAAAAAGGGGAAAGAAAAGAAATTTAGGTTTCGAATCTTTTAATACACCTTCCACCCACAAAACAAAATTTTTCAATCTTTAGGGACAACCAATGGTTAGCCATTTACGTTGTCATTGAATCAAGAATTTAGAAATAGAAAGGAAAAAAAATTAAAATTACATTGTATATTTAATTGTTAGAGAAAATAAAGAATAAAATAACATAAAAAATAAATAAATATTTAAAATATTCTAATTTCTTCTTCTTTTTTTTTTTTTATAAATTCGAATTTCAAACACAGCATTAATTTCTAACTTATCATCTCAAAATAAAAATTTTTTTTACACCATCCATCATTTAGGGACTCCAGAAACACTTTCTGGTTTACTTTCCAATCACTGGGAAACCCATAAAGGGAAAGCCAAAAGACTGCATTCTATACTTGTCCGCAGCCCAAAATAGGACAGCATGGCAGAAATTGACTGGCATTCTAGTAGACATTTGTTTACTTACAAAATCCTTCCCTCAATCATGAGATAAGACTCAGAGCATTTCACTTTCTTTGGCTGATTGGGAACAATGATGGTGCAGTAACAAAGGCAAGTTCTTTAAGTGGTAAATTGATCAAATCCACCCACCAACCAAACAGCTAAAATAAAAATGGAATTGGGATTCATCTCCCATTCTTACATCCCTCTCTCGATTTCTTCACCAACCCTCAACATGGTTAGTAGACAATGATCAAAACTAAGCCAAATATAAGGTGAAAAATAAATTCGTTCCATACTCAGGATCTATTTCCATCTCTACTTGCAGTGATGGGAGACTCATGCACAAGAAATTAGCATCCCTCTCTCACTTTTGTTTAGTTCTCAATCCAAGTTCTGTTAGTGCTATGAAGCAAATACTATATGGCCAATGGGAAATCAAAATGTATGTTTCAGCAGCAGTAACATAATCATGATTCATGATGGAAATAGGTTATTGGGAGGGCTATTTCCAGTATTTGAAACCAATAGAAAGAGAGTGGTCTAGACATCTTGTGTTTTTAATTGCCTTAAGATAAAAATATGTGCTAGTCCAGGTTTGAGGTTAGAGAATGGTGAGATCAAGCTCACTGGTCACAAGGGTCTTTTTCATTGATGATCGAGTATTACTTTTTGATGAGTATAGACTTAACCTGTCAGACCAAGCCCTTCTAGATCAGCATATCCCGAGTTAGAGGGGAGAGTGCGTTAGACCTCCTAGTTGGGCTCCCGATTTGTTTGAACATAATCTCGAGGAACCTATCATTAGCTGGAGGCCAGAGATCCCAACCAAGATATCCTCAGCGCATCTTTATTATTAAACGATCAATCGAGATTCAAGGTATAGAATCATGTGTAACAATCAATCAAAATTCGAGGTATGTGCCAAGATCATTCTACCAGTCCACTATAAATGAAGGACTTCATTCAATGGAAAGGTACGCTATGTATTCACCACTTACAATCATAATTTCACTCTCCCAACTATGCTATCTTAAGTATTAGAGAGTATTGAGTCGGCACCCCACTAGTGACATTGATCTGATAAAAACTTACAAGTTTACTGCATCATTACTATATTTGAAGAGCCCTAATATATTGGTAAGGTTGTTTAATTGTATAATTAGGAAAACAGTTTCTTTGCAGTAAAGATGCATACATATTAGAAGTGTTGGGCACGAGATTGCCTTTTTTTTTAATTATTTATATTCCTTTGTTTTGGACTTCGTTAAATGCTATTATAGGAGTAATAGATGCGGGTGCCTTAACCAACTTCATTGTTTGTATATTTTCTTTATAGTTTTTTAATTTCTAAAATGTCTTAATCCTTTATTTTTAACAAGACATGACAATGTTAACAATTCATGTCTTGATTAAGAATACATTCTTCCAATGGGTCCCCTCCTTCAATTAGTATAAACTCTTATCATTGCTGAACAAGCTATTTATTTATAATTTTTGTTTGCTTGCTTGAAAATAAAGAAATAAAGAAATAAAATCATCTTCTGGTTTACTTTCCAAGCACTTGGAAACCCACAAAGGGGCAGCCAAAAAGACTACATTCAAGACTTGTCAGCAGCCCAAAATAGGACTACATGGCAAAAATTGACAGGCAGTCTAGTAGACATGTTTTACTTACAAAATCCTTCACTCAATCATGAGATAAAGACTCCAGAGCATTTCACTTTCTTTAGTTGATTGGGAACAATGATTGTGCAGTAACAAAGGCAATTTCTCCAAGTAAAAATTGATCAAATCCACCCACCAACCACACAATAGCTAAAATAAAAAAGGGAATTGGATTCATCTCCCATTCTTACATTCCTCTCTCTCTCTCCATTTCTTCACCAACTCTCAAAATGGTTAGTAGACAATGATCAAAACTAAGGTGGAAAATAAATATTAAAAAAAAAAACAAAATTCAATTAGATACTAGAAGATACAATTTAACAAAGAAGTTAATTAATTATTCTTAATCTTCTTTATCATTTACTACATTCTAAGAGACTAAGCATAAACAGAGCCACAAGACAGAGCCATCAACAGAACAGCCGCTTGTTCTTCCTCTCCCAGCTTCCTCCTCAGCTTCTCCACCGTCGATCTCTGCAACACCACCTCTCTCCCAAGAGCCAATAGCTTTTTCTTCAGAGAATCCCCCAATTTACTATTATTGCCGCCGCTACTACCGCTACTACTGGTTATGCTATGGTTTTTGTTGGTTCTCTTTGATTTCTTGTCCTCTGTCAAGCCTTTGTTCAGACCCAGAAGTGCCCTTCTCTTCTTCCTGCTTCTGATCCCACATGCATTGCATAGTGACTGCAATCAAGAAAACCCAGATCAAACAATCGAAATCAAAGACCCAGAACCCTACATCACTGATCAATTACAACCAATGAATATATATGTATATCTATATCGTATAGATATGTGGGTTACAGAAGATGAATCAGACCTTAGGGCCGGCCGGGCCACCTCTCCAGAGAGGGGTCTTGGTGGTTCCGCAATCGGCGCAGGTCTTAACCTGGCTTCCGTCCGACGAAACCCTATCGGGGGTTTTGCTACTCATGTCTTCAGACTCTGATCCCTGCATAGCACAATCAAATCAAACTCTATATACAAGTCTATACATATCAAAGATCGACCGAAGTGAAAATGAGAAACAAGCTGGCGATCACTCACTTTGTCACTCAGATCCACCATTGGAATCGCCTATGTTGAAGATCTGAAACAGACCCAGAAAAAAATTGATACCTCGAGGAAATACTCTGCTGCAAACAGACACTCAATGGCCTAATCAGACTCTGATAAGAGCAGAACTATTGGGATCGCAACAAAGCTAGCTCAACAAGTTAATACCCAGAATAAGAAAGAGCAAGAAAGCTAGAGACAGAGAGATCTGAACTCTAGGCAAAACAACGAAAGACCCAGAGACCAGAATAGCAAATCAGAGGCCACGAGCAGATTAGACTATGAGCTTCCCTAAAAAGAAATGAAGCAGACCACTCAGGTACCAAGCCATATATATATATAGGAGAGAGAGAGAGAGAGAGAGAGAGAGATTGGAATGGTGGGAGTATAGGAATTTGGCTGAGACCAACATGCACAGGAGAGAGAGAGACAGTGAGAGAGAGAGTGAACCGACGGGGAACCAACAATGGCCAATCTAGAAAAAGCCCTTTGGCTTATAAGGGAATCGGGAAAACCCTAGTTGGCGGATATTGTGAAATGACGAAAAGACCCTCGCTCCCCTGAATTTTTTTTGATCCAACAGTACACCCGCCAAAAAAGCTCCTCTGAAAAATTAAAAGGGCGCGATTGAAATTTGTTTTGGATTGGGACTATTTTGGGGAAAACAATGGTAATGATATGGTGTTGAAGCTACGAACATGGGTAGGATTTCGGCAAGGAGATCTGCGCCGTTGACGTTCCATCAAAGGGTCAAAGTTGGAAATACGTGTGTGTTTGGTTGATCAATGTTCTCATAAGTGTATATGTATATATACACACATTTTGGTGAGACTTGAGAAAGTGCTAAGAGGGTCACGATGTTTTTTTTAATAGGAAAGGAAACTGAAAGAGTAGAATTCTTGATTATTCAATGGTTAAAAGAGAATGTCTACCCATCATTGCAGTGGTTTGTCAAACGCCAGCTGATTAGCTCCATATCAGTTGGGTCCGATTCATAGTTGTATGGAAATTCATTTTTTGACACGAAAATGTGTGTTTTTTAAAAATGAGTTTTTTTGAAAATGCATTTTCAGAATTGGTATAAAACTTGTTTAAAAAATTTAGAGAAACGTTTCGGAAGCTCTTGAAAAATATTTGAAAAACTCTTAGAAAATTCTTGGGATACTTAACGGAAACTCTTGAAAAACTTAAGAGAAATTATTAGAAAACGCTTCGGAAACTTAAAATGTTAATTTTTATACATTTTTTTCCTTAAGTTCTAGCTAAGTATGTATGAAATTATTTGCATAAGTTTTCACTAAATTTTTCAAATGTCTCTACTAAATTTCTCCAAAGTTTCTACTAAGTTTCTTAAATGTATCCACTAAGTTTCTTAAAAGTCTCATTTGAGTTTCGAAAAAATTTCCTATTAAGTTTTTCACTTTCTATTTTTTCCTATATTTTTTTGCCACGCTTCCCGTTTTCGATTTTTCTAACGTCAACTATGGTCCAATCATACGTCTACTAATCAACGCCACATCAGTTAGGCCTCACCAGCTATTAGTGGCGCCAAACTGATGTGGTGCTGATCAGTTGATGTCTGACTAACCACCACGATTATATTTAGCTTTTTTCATGATTAAATCCTTGACTACTTTTATGCTTGTTGAATGCTACTGGAACTATAAGCATAGTGGGGGTCCTAAATTTATCCTTGACTACCAATATGGTTGAAGTTTAAATTTGAAGACTTGAATTATTCTGAGGCTTGCACCTCCTTACCCCAAGAGAAATTCATAGTAAGTAAGTTTTAGCTAGGTGTGTGCAAGTGGAAATGTTGTAGCTGGTTATTAGGTAGATTCAAGCTAGTATTTAAAACATGGCACTAAATCTAGCTATCACTCGGGGGTTGATACATCTAATCACCCATTTATTTTGCAAAAATATTTCCATATCTCCACTTGAAATTTCTATG